>OX608083.1:26925172-27512395 GCA_951509765.1 Sphenella marginata
ATCTATAACGATACGGGCAAAGGATTTCTCATCTCGCTATAAAACATACTCTATGTTCTCAAATGCCATTTTTTAATGATAACAATGTGGATATAGTATTATTATTCCAATTTTTAATAAAAAATTCAAATTATATGCATTTTATTTAACGACATAGAAAACAACTGCAAATTATGTGTAGTTTAGTTTGCGAAACAGCTGATTGCGAATAAGCGAAAATCGAGACATTAGGAGTTTCTACCGTCATATGTTATTCAATTAGTGTAGGATTAATCCTGAATGAATCTCAAAGAAGTTAGCGACCAATGCTACTTTCGATGGTATAGAGAGGATAGTCCATTTTCGTATCTTGTGTTATTTCCAGATATTCCAGAGTGCTCAAAAAAGATTGAAAGCACGAAAAAAAACTTCAAAGATTTTCTTGTAAAAAAAACACTTTTCGGTTCTTCCGCCTAAAAAATCAAATTACTTTACATAAACTGCTCAAGCCCGTAGCTTCTATCCTCCAAAGAAATTATATACTTCCGCAACATTTTCCTTTCTGTACTTAACCGGTTTGTGCATTGGACCCGTCAATTGTACCCTTTCACCTGAACAAGTGCTGTCGGACAGTTCCTATTTGCACCCCCTAAAATAGGCTACACAAATTCCAATTCACTTATCCCAACAATGTCCGTAAGGGGTCTAGCTGAGACCAATTACAGGTCACTTTTTTTCAAATTGTGGGCCACTGTTTTCCGAGATGCGTAGCACGTCTTTTTCTCAGGTTATGTACTAAGTAGGATCATGGTATGAATTTCGCGCACAGCTTCATAGCAATCTTTTGCGGGTGTTGAACAAAAGGACTATAAATTTTTATTTAATGCTCTCTGCGTGAAATTGTCAAACATTAATTTTGTGGGCACATCATGATATCGACACGTCGACAGCGATGATACCTTCATTCTCTCAATACAAGTACAATGGTCAGACAGACAAATGTGTTCGAGTATAAACGTTTATGCCCACAATTAACTTGCTTGCTCATCAATTCAGGCAGAAATAATTGTACCGACAGTGTCCCGCTGACAAGAATGAATTGAACATATTATACATCCTTCTTAACAAGAGCAGAAACAGTAGCAGGAACAGGGGCAGGGGACGGCGGTGGTACAATCCGATAATAATCCTTCTTTTGTCAGCACATTTATTGCATACTTTCAGGCGTACAAACACTCAATACACGATGTATGTATATCTAGTATATGTATAAATAGCAAGGATATACATACATACACTAATACAAATGTACATATGTATGTATGTACTTACACCAACACAGGTATATACCATTTTATTGCAAAATCTGCAAAAGGCAAATAAAAGATTTGACACTTGAATTACTCAAGCACTTTGCTACGTAGCTACCCAGCCAAACTGAGCGCACTTAAACTCAAGAAAAAACAGGACAATGAAACAAACAATGAAAACAATACATATTTGAAGTTGGATCACAAGAAGACATAACAACAAAAATAAAATAATAAAAAAGAAATAAAACACATGAATGGTACTTTGCACAGTTAGTACTTTAGCCACCAACAACAACAAGCTAGGATATCAACACAATGCAACAAAAACAATGAGATTGCGCTATATCAAGAACAAATTGCAGGGCGAAGATTCAGGCGAAACCGTCAATAAGGGTGGTGTCAATTCGCCAAATAGTGAAATCATTTGAACATAAACAAGCACAAGTATCCTTAAACGGCCGCTTACTTCAGTTTGTATATATGTATGTATGTGCACGGCAAAAAATGTGAGCCTAAATTTTTAACAATTTATTATTGTAGAAGTAGTTCGCTTGCTTATAGAATGAGGATTAACGGATCAAACAAGGTTACAATGATTTTGATAGGCCTTTGGCGGATATGAATTCGGTACGGTTCGTTGACCTTGTGAACAAAGTCGATTGGAGCCTCTTCCATTGCGGTCATTTTCTCGAAAACTAGAATAGTTTTAATTCGAAGCCTAATTTGTTAAGACAAAGACATGCATATGTATGCACTTTGTGGCCAAAAAGGTATAAAATTTAGGCTCAAATTTTTAATCGTGTACTTATGTGGATATATGTGTATAAATCAGAGCTTGCATTCACATCAGTGGTTCATACTTGGAATATTACGAACATAAGTATTCGATTTGGCGATCAGCAAGTTATTTGGCACTTGAATTGGCTCTAACTTTGATGTCTGATGTACCCAAACTTCGATCATCAAGGATAAACTTACTTTAGTCAACCTAAACAATAAAAGGACTCCGTTCAAGGAACTACAAAAAAAAAACAATAACAAGTAAGGAAGTCTAAGATCGGGTGAACCGAACATTAAATACCCAGCGTTAGTTTTTAGAGAAAGGGGGCATGGTTTTCATCCGATTTCGCCCATTTTAAAAACCAATCTATTCCGAGCCTAAACAATAGCGAAGTTGGTGGGAGCGGCCAAGCCCCTTGCCTATAAAGCTTTAACCGCTTACATGAGCCAAAAGTACTCAATCGATCTTTTCAAGGGTTATAGCATGTCCTTTATATAACTTTGGAAAAGAGGGCGTGCCATGCCCATAACTTTTAACGTATTTTGTGAAATTTTTTATATACGGATATATGTGTCCATTAATCAATATTTACATAATTTTAAAAAAGTGGGTGGTGGCACGCCCACGGATTTTATTATGTTGTTTGTCCCTATTTGAAGATCAGTTTTCATTGCAGATAGTTATGATACTTTCACAGTGGCTTGTTAATAGTGAAATGTTGATATTTTGTTTATTCACTTGTGGGCGGTGCCACGCCCATTTTCCAAAATATTAGCAAAAAACCTTTAAACAACACTAATAACATCATCAAGTGAATGATTGTACTAAATTTTAGCATTATATCTTTATCAGTTAAACAGATATTGCATATTCCGGTTTCCTAACTCTCGTTTAGAGAACTTTAGTCCAAAAAGGGGCGTGGTCGTTCACCGATTTTTCTTATTTTCTGTGGTAGTACTCTACATAAACATAGCATGCCTGGTACCTTGTTTCGTAAACCTATCTCACACCGTTCTGAAGTTATTAGAAGTCGAATTTGAAAATTGCTTGACTCATAAGTGGGCGGTGCCACGCCCACTTTCCAAAATTTTGAAAAATAATGTAAAGAATATGAAAATGTATGTATGTACCAAATTATATTATTATAGCGGTATCAGTTAATTAGATATGGACTTTTCAATATTTCCACCTCCTTTCAATATAACTTTAATAAAAAAGTAGGCGTGGTCGCCAAGCGATTTCGTTTATTTTCTATATCTGAATTTAACACAACAATAGTATGCCCTCTAGAAAATTTCGTTATACTAGCATAAACTGTTCTGAAGTTATTAAGAGTCAAAATTTGAAAATTTCTTCAAATATGTGTGGGCGGTGCCACGCCCCTTTTCAAAAAATTTGATAAAATCGGCCTTAGAACATCTAAATCATTTATCATTGTAGCTGCTTCTAATATTGAATTAACCCGTTTTACACGTTTTTCGAAATTTTCGATATCGAAAAAGGGGCGTGGTTATGGTCCGATTTTACCCATTTTCAATACCAATCTATTCTGAACCCAAATAAGTACACATGCCGAATTTGGTGAAGATATCTCGTTATTTGCTCAAGTTATCGTGTTAACGGACAGACGGACAGACGGACGGACAGACGGACGGACAGACGGACGGACAGACGGACAGACGGACGGACATGGCTCAATCAAATTTTTTTTCGATCCTGATCATTTTGATATATGGAAGTCTATATCTATCTCGATTCCTTTATACCTGTGCAACCAACCGTTATCCCAACAAAGTTATAATACCCTTGTACTAGTACTAGTACGCTGGGTATAATAATATTTTAAAGGAAAAACAAAAATTATTATTAGTGGCCTTGAGCTCATTTATATATATAAAAATGGGAATTGTTTACTTTCTGCTGATTTGAGATGTTTTACGTTTCCTCGCTACGCACACAGAGAATGATATCGAAACGGCTTGCGGGTGGACTTTTGTGAAGATAAAAGTCTGGATCGGTAGTGTTTTAAAATGAAAAACCAAAGTTTGTGACTAACACTTGTTTAAAGCGGTTATTTTCCCAACGAATCAAGGCGTCGTCCTTCCACTGCTGACGGATTAGAGTCTCTATATCGAAACCCATTCAGCTAAACTCACGTGCACGTCTGTAAATGCTCCTCAATAATTCTCCCGGTTATTTTGAGGACCATCCCATCTTTTTTCGTATGTTAAAATTATTTTTGATACTCAGAAGGCTACAATATAATATCTAGATTCCACTAGATTGCCGTTCTTAGAAGTTTGTCTCCAAGCTTAAAATCTTCCTAGCATCTTAAGGTCTATGCACTTACGCTTTTCTGCCTTTCTGTTTTCGTTAATAAAAGCTACCTCGCCAGATGGACTTGTAAGATATGAACTGCGAAACCAGAGCTGTGGAACTTTTCAAAGTCCAGTTTTTCTGCGTGATTTGCTGCAACTTTACTGTCTCTCAATGTTAGTTACTAATGGTGCCAAGCTCTAACGCGCTTCAAATACATACGAGTATGTCGTTCGTCTTGTGGAACATAATAATGGGGTTCCGTGTTTTCCCAACGGTAGATAGCCTTGTGACAAACGAGATGTTGAAGAGCCTTGCTCATAGCGAGATGCTCATCGACAGTTCTAGGCCAGCCTTTTCCATTAAGAAACCGGCTTTCCAGGTGCATGCCATGTGCTCAAAGGCATTAAAACGATGCCATCATTTAATAAAGGTGTTCTAATATCAGAAACGGGTTTACTTTCAATGGAGTATTGTTCTACGTGGATCCCAAGCCCGTTCCAATGTTCATGTTGATATAACTCAATCGGATGAATATACCTTAACTTTGCGCTATTTCTTCCTTTTGTTCTTGGCTGTTAACCCTCTTAACGACTATTTTGGCCGTCCAACATAATGCCTCATTCGTTTTTTCTCTTTTTTAACTGGCGCTAATTGGAAACACCACGAGATCGCTCATCTTGGTCCTTCCATCGGAGTGGTGGTCTCTCTCTTCCTCTGCTCCCACAGGCGGGTGGCGATAAGAATACATTTTGGGCCGGAGTATCAACGTTCATTTGCTCAACACGACCTACGCCGTCGCCGACCTTCGGTACTCTACTCAGCCAAAAACCGCCTAGACAATTAAAAAGAAACCGAACTGACTTTGACAGCTGCTAGTTGTTTTGGTTACTTTTTTGCTTATAAAATTCTATTCCTTCCATTAATTATGCATATGCACATACTTACCTATTAAGTCAGACAAAATGAGAGATTATGTAAATAAGTATACTCACACTAATATCCTAAGCCCTGACAAACAAACCAAACCAAACCAAACCAAAATATGTAATATTTCACGCTCGATTTGTTCGCATCAGGGCATCGATCAAGCAGCAAGTGGCTCATCTCCTACTTCTCTGCTTGACTCCACTGGCAGTGGCTTTGGGTTTCGGCTTCATTTATTCTCTTGTTCTGCAGTGTTTCAATGACTCAATATATGTACCAATTCCTCCATATTCGTTGGTCGTTTGTTCACTTAAGCCTTTTGTTTGGCAGCAATAAAAATCGAACCAGGAGGAATTATACTTACACCACGCTAAGCCTACCCATAATGTCAATCTCAATTTACAATTCACAATTCAGAATTCACAAAAGCCCCTTGAATGTGTCAGCACAAGTGTGGAAATTAAAGCAACAACATACAGAAGGGAAATGCACATTTGCTTGTTGTTTTTGATACGCCAGAATCTAAAAAAGTATGTACATACGTGTGGCTGTGCATACGAGGGTTGCTATTTATGTTTTAATAATAATTATACATTTTTGTTTAATTTTTCTGTTAACAAGCAGCGAATAAAAAAGTGAAAAGTGAGTAGCACCTATCAAAAAAACTGGATAAAAATGTGGGCAACTTTGTTCGAAGAAGTGCACGTTTCCACCATGTTGAAATTGTTTCCCTATGTTGGGTTGAGGTCTTAGGGCCTGCATGCATCAAATACAGGTAACTTATGTATTGTGATTTTTTTGGCAGAAGTAATTCTGTTGCTGATCTATAGGTTATTGTTGTTTGTTGGTATTTTTGATGCCTCGTAGGTAAATAAACTCCTTAACTATTTCAGAATGACGAGTGCCAGCAATGGCATGGTTTCCAACTAGCCAGCTGTCTATCTGCATGGTGAGTATTCTTTCTATGGTATAAATTTAAAAAAATCGTTCGGGCCGCTTATTGTGATAATCTGCATGGTCAATTCATAGAAATTTTCCACAGAACTTTGCTCAAAAACGTTAATAATTTCATTTCCGAACATACTAAATGTTGTGCCAGGAATCTTAAAACTTATATATCAACCCTTGTGTAATAGCAAAACAGCTTATGGCTTGATGGTTGCTATTTGAAATTGCAGTGAGTTGTTATGATGCCGATGCTGATGCTGTGATGCGATGATGTGGTGATGATTTTGGTGGTGGGAATTATTGTTGTTATTGTTGTTTCTAAAGTGGGCATAAACGCCCTCAGTGCTTTTATTATTGTTTATTTGTTTGCAATAGATGCATAAATTTTACCTAAACCACACTCAATCCCACAAATAAGCCGACGGATTTGGTAGTTGAAAGCGGAAAAATCATCTCGCTGTTGGCGTACAAGTGCCGTTTTAGCATGATTTATTATGTGGCGTGGAATTCAATTAAGTATGATGATTGTCACTTGGCCGTATGGTTTAAAAATTATTGCAAGCGTATTACTTATATATGTATGTATGTATATATGTATGTATGAGCGAAATTGTGCTCTATAAAGGACTTGAGTAAAGGACGGGAAGCCATGATTTGTTTATATTTCAAGTTTATGAATATTGATTTAAAAATACACTCGCTAAATGAGCGAGTATTAAAAAGTGCAAACAAAAACAATACTCGTACATATATACATAGGTATGTACGTACATAAACATTGTGAGTACATATGTAGATGTGTGTCGTCCCATTTCTGCTTTAGCTTTGTAACTATAATTCTTCATAAAAACGTAACTGAATACAAGGTTGTGATGCAAAACAACATACATGGGCATGCTGCTGTTAGTGAAATGCCATTTCCATTACTACTAAAATTTGAGTTTTGAATGGAACCTCATTTATCTTATCACTCCATATTTTGTTTCAATAAAACTATACTTCCTATACTTTCTCTTTCAATAGCGCTAACATTAATTTAGAATAGAATTTCATCGCCATTACCGATCATATTTATATTTCCGCCATACATTCTAACATTCTTTCAACCAACCATCAAAATATTTAGCAACGTATTTCAACCGCGAAAATGTAAATTATTCTGTTCAAATAAAGAGTAGAGAAGATTTATATTTTTTTGCTGGTTATGTTATACATATTCATAGCTTCTTACACTCGCCTGTCTCGCTAATAGTTTACAGGCTATTTACAGGATATTTGAAAAAATTCCCCATCTTTTCAATCCACCTCAAGGGATCAAAGGATGTCCTGGAACCGAAACGGTCTACCTCTCTTTTTTTATAATGTTAACGTTTAGTAAAATATTGGTGTGTTAAATTTTTCAGGAGCCTTAACTCTTGACTTCTAAGTGGGTTCTCAGATGCTGCTTCTTTTTTGAACAAGGTCCACTTAGAGCATGATATAATTGCCGCCGTTCCCTGGGATATTCACCTTGTACTACAACACCACTGTCTTCCCTCACACAATTGCTCCGTCGGGCGACTAACTTCTTTGCACACAAATGTATGCT
Source organism: Sphenella marginata (assembly GCA_951509765.1). Lineage (NCBI taxonomy): Eukaryota > Metazoa > Arthropoda > Insecta > Diptera > Tephritidae > Sphenella > Sphenella marginata. The sequence goes on from OX608083.1 coordinate 26,933,025, forward strand.
AGACTTCTGGCATTAGACTTCGCTTTTTACCGAGTATTATTTTGCAGTCATACACAGACACCACACAAAGGGACTTATACTTGCGATCACATCGGTACAGATAATAAGACTTAACGAAATAATCTAGGTATGAGTTAGATGACACAACCATTCCATAGATATGCTGTGGTCTGACTACCGCCACAATTTTGGGGTACCTTCCTACTACGCAATCAACCCTATTCAGTTTATAACAGAAAAAAGAAACGGGAGTAAAACGGGCCTACTCCCCCATCATCAAGAATTTTATTTCTGTACTTAAAGGTATAAAGGTTTTATGCACCAGAAATAAAACAACTAAGGCTGATTTTGGACTTGCATACATATAACTGAATATCAGATTAAAGCTGCCCATTTTTCTACAATTTTTTTTTGTTTTGTAATATCAGTCAAACCAAATTGAAACTTGAAAAAGATTTAAAAATTAAAGGAAAAAAAAAGTACAACTAGTTGACTTACTGATATCAGGCAATTAGTTTAACTTTATATTGCAACTTGTTTCTGCAGAAATTTACATTTTCAAAATATTCTGGGAGCTCGGCTAACCCTCAAAACATTCTAAGTTGAGTACTTGCCACCCAATACTGTTTAAAAAGGTAACTGGCTATTTTTATATTGCGATAGATTTGTAGCTGGCTCAAAGTCAGCTCAACAAAAATTAGACATAACATAAACTTTTTGTCCCACCTGACTAAATTCTGCATGATTTAAGGGCAGGCGCGTAGCCAGAAAAAAATTTCGGGGGGTTTTGGCCAAAGTGTCAGTAAATAAGAATTACCTGTAAATACACACATACATACATATTTATACTTTTATTTATTACCAAAGCAAATTGATTGTTATGGTAATGGCAGAGCGAATTCGGCAATATTCGCCTCTATTCGCTTCAAGTTTTTGTAACCTAGAATGTCATAGTGAAAAAAATTTTAAATGACAACCATCGATTGTTTTTTTATCTTATAAATAAAAATGAATGTGTGTCTGTGTGTCTGTGTGTCTGTGTGTCCTTTATGGGCGTCCAAAGTACTCAACCGATTTTTATGAAATTTTCACAGTATATTCTTGAGATCATGGGTTAAAGCATAGGCTATATTAATTTTTGGAAAAGTGGGCGGTGCCACGCCCCCAGGCTATATAAAACTACAATTCTTCATAACTCTGAACATATTTGGTCTAAATTAATGATTTTTGGATATGTGTGTCCTTTGGTCAAGATTTATGTAATTTTGGAAAAGTGGGCGGTGCCACGCCCACATTTTTTGTGTTTTGTTTGTACTTCAATAATGTCCAAAGTTTATGATCGATCTCTTTTAAACTTTCAAGATTGGTTAAGAAAATTGTTGTGTACGATTTAGGCTATATCAATTTTTGGAAAAGTAGGCGGTGCCACGCCCCAAGGCTATATAAAATTTAAATTCTTCATAGCTCTGAACATATTTGGTCTAAATTAATGATTTCTGGATATGTGTGTCCTTTGGTCAAGATCTATGTAATTTTGGAAAAGTGGGCGGTGCCACGCCCACATTTTTTGTGTTTTGTTTGTACTTCAATAATGCCCAAAGTTTATGATCGATCTCTTTTAAACTTTCAAGATTGGTTAAGAAAATTGTTGTGTACGATTCAATCTATATGAATTTTTGGAAAAGTAGCCAGTGCCACGCCCCCAGGCTATATAAAATTTAAATTCTTCATAACTCTGAACATATTAGGTCTAAATTAAAGATTTTTGGATATGTGTGTCCTTTAGTCAAGATGGATATAATTTGGGAACAGTGGGCGGTCCCACGCCCACATTTTTTGTGTTTTGTTTGTACTTCAATAAGTTCAAAGTTTATGGTCGATCTTCTCTAAATTTCAGAAGATTGTTGTGCCACGCCCCCAGACTATATAAAATTTAAATCATCATAACTTTGAATATTTTTGGTCTAAACTAATGATTTTTGGATATGTGTGTCCCTTGGTCAAGAATTATATAATTTGGGAAATGTGGGCCGTGCCACGCCCACATTTTTTGTATTCAGTGCTTTGTTTGTACTTCAATAATGTCCAAAGTTTGTGGTTGATCTGTTTTAAACTTTTCCAATACGTTAAAATCTTCGTTGGGTACGACATACATAGGCTACATTTGTAAATTCTTTGGAAAAGTGGGCAGTTCCAGGACCACAAGCTAAGTAATATTTCAATTCGTTATATCCCTGAATATACATATTTGCTTTAGTGACATTTTAACGTTCTTAAATCTTAATCAAAGCACTTAATTTTTTTTGTTTGTTATTGCCGTTCATACATATCCAGAGTATTATAGGTAGATATAGGATATAATTAAATAAGTACTAACTATACATCTGCTCTTGGCGGCCACCGTGGTGTGGAGGTAGTGTTGTCGGCCTACCACACCGAAGGTCCGGGTTCGAGCCCTGGTATAGGTTACATCAAAAAGTAGTTTGAAAAAGTTTTTTCAAAACGGGGTCGCCCCTCGGCAGTGGTTTGGCAAACTCTCCGAGTGTATTTCTGCCATGAAAGGCTTCTCAGCAAAAATTCATCTGCTTTGTAGATGCCGTTCGGAGTCGGCGAAAAACCGTAGGTCCCGCCAATTTGTAGGAAAAATTTCAAAGCGGCACACCACAAATTGGAAGAGAAGCTCGGCGCAAAAATCTCCTAGGAGGTTAATGATATAACTGTTGTATATCGCGCCATATATATATATATATATACATCTGCTCAGCAGCGCATAATGGTTTTTGTCATACCCATTGAGTACAAAAGATCCGTTTTTTGAGTTGGACATCCAAAAAATTTATTTGTTTATACCAAAGACTTTAAAGCCAGAAACATTGTATATCCTAAAGCACTGCAATAAATGGAATGTTAAAAGTTAATAGAAAAATATTTAAAAATGTATTTCTAGGGAAGTCACTGGTCAGGCAGAACAACGTCTGCCGGGTCTGCTAGTTACGTATAAATTTATTTAGGGCGTTCATTTAACTGAACTGATAAATGTATAAATTTATATATCGCGTAAACTTAGATAGTTAAATGAAAACCCTTAATGTTAAAACTTCCAAGATTTCTTAAAATAAGGTAAAATCCTTCATGACGTAAATTTCGTAATGAAATAGAACGTGGTAATGGAAATAATATGATTTCAAATAAAAATAATTTTAATTAAAATAAATATTTGAAAATAATGCAAAAAGAAAAGACGTATTGTTTGTGTCTTGTAACCTTTTTTTATACCTGTAAACCACTCAAATGGGTAAAAAAATGTTATTTTCTACATATATTTTCTGCAGCTATTTTCTTAATTGTACTATTTCATACTTTACGTATTTTTTCTCAATCGTGCGATATTTGGTGCATTTTTGCTTTCTGGCTCCTCATTGTTTATGTATCCAATGTCAGATGGTCCTCGATTGTGTAGTATTGCCAACTAGCGCACACATAAAAAAGTAGGCAACACTGCATAATCGAGGACCGAAATGAGACGAAAGAGAGAGAGCAGGAGAGCGAGAGAGAGCTCTCTCTCTCTTCGGCTCTCTCTCTCCCGCTCTCCCGCTCTCTAGCTCTCTCTCTCCCGCTGTCTCGCTCTACCGATCTCTCCTCATCCGCACTCTCTCTCTCCCGCTCTCTAGCTCTCTCTCTATCTCTCGCTCTCTCTCGCCCCCGATCTCTTACTCTCTCTCTCTCTCTCTCGCTCTCTTTCGGTCCTGCTCTCTCTATCTCTTTCTCTATCCCGCTCTCGAGCTCTCTCGCTCTCTCTCTCTCTCTCTCCCACTCTCACGCTATCTCTCTCTCTCTTCTACTCTCTCGGCTCCCGTTTCTCTTCCGGTTCCCGTTTCTCTTCTGGTTCCGGGGTCTCTTCCGGTTCCGATTTCTCTTCCGTTTCCGGTCTCTCTTCCGGTTCCGTTCTCTCTCCGGTTCCGGTCTCTCTTCCGGTTCCGTTCTCTCTCCGGTTCCGGTTTCTCTTCCGGTTCCGGTTTCTCTTCCGGTTCCGTTCTCTCTCCGGTTCCGGTCTCTCTTCCGGTTCCGGTCTCTCTTCCGGTTCCGTTCTCTCTCCGGTTCCGGGGTCTCTTCCGGTTCCGGTTTCTCTTCCGGTTCCGGTTTCTCTTCCGGTTCCGGTTTCTCTTCCGGTTCCGTTCTCTCTTCCGTTTCCGGTCTCTCTTCCGGTTCCGGTTCCTCTTCCGGTTCCGTTCTCTCTTCCGGTTCCGGTTTCTCTTCCGGTTCCCGTTTCTCTTCTGGTTCCGGGGTCTCTTCCGGTTCCGATTTCTCTTCCGTTTCCGGTCTCTCTTCCGGTTCCGTTCTCTCTCCGGTTCCGGTCTCTCTTCCGGTTCCGTTCTCTCTCCGGTTCCGGTTTCTCTTCCGGTTCCGGTTTCTCTTCCGGTTCCGGTCTCTCTTCCGGTTCCGGTTTCTCTTCCGGTTCCGTTCTCTCTCCGGTTCCGATCTCTCTTCCGGTTCCGGTTTCTCTTCCGGTTCCGTTCTCTCTCCGGTTCCGGTCTCTCTTCCGGTTCCGGTTTCTCTTCCGGTTCCGTTCTCTCTCCGGTTCCGATCTCTCTTCCGGTTCCGGTTTCTCTTCCGGTTCCGTTCTCTCTCCGGTTCCGGTCTCTCTTCCGGTTCCGGTTTCTCTTCCGGTTCCGTTCTCTCTCCGGTTCCGATCTCTCTTCCGGTTCCGGTTTCTCTTCCGGTTCCGTTCTCTCTCCGGTTCCGGTCTCTCTTCCGGTTCCGGTTTCTCTTCCGGTTCACTTTTCCACTATTCATCTTCTAAGATTTTTACTGGGGCAATGTTTCTACGTAAACTGATTATTGATAAGATTGACCCCTCTGAACATCTCGGCAGACTGAACTTTACTGTTTCTGTGAGAATTCCCATACCTTTTCATTCTCCTTATTGGTGTCTAAACTTTGCCAAAGGAAGTCCGCTGCTATAAATATAAGGCGTCTAATCGGAAGGATTGGAAGAATATGCTTTGAAGCTTTGAACCATATGCAACAGCATCATCCTAATTTGTTTACCTGGGATTATGACAATACAGGGCGGATGACATATTCCCAAGTAAAAACGAGACATAATCCCAAACTAAATGCAAAATAATGATCATTCATATTGGGATCCAAGACCGGTTTAAGCTCGAAACTAATAATTTCCTTGGGCAAATTAATTACCACAATTCAAAATTGATATTTCTGACAATTTTTTCATATTATTAATCGAAGTATTGTACCAAGAAAATGATACTGTTTAGAGTTTCGTTTTATTACGCGCGTATTAATTCAATGGTGATACTGATTTTTTTGGGTGTACATATGTATCAGTAATATTCGTGGCCAAACGATGCTAAGGTCGTGTCAAGTGACAAAGTGATTTCTACTTTCTTCATAATTTTTGACAGAACTTATGCAAATTACAAGAACAAAATACACGGAAGTTGTTTGTATGTTTGTCGACCTGCCATAAGCTGGTAACGATTTCACCATAGTGGATAAGTATACCAAAAAATATTGCTCTTTAATGGGAAGTTGTCTCACGTTGTCCCTCGTGTTATGAGGCAATTTTTTTGCGAAGTGGTACCTCTCGTTTTTTGCACGATTAACAAGAAAACGTTGAAGTCGTATATTGCTGTTGATAATCGCTGAGAGAGGGAGAGAGAGAAAGATAAATCGGGGGAGAGAGAAAGAGAGAGCGAGCGAGAGAGAAAGTTTGGGCGAAAGAGAGATAGAGAGTGATAGAGCGGGAGAGCGAAAGATATAGCGGGGGAGAGAGAGAAAGTGGAAACACCACATTTTACAAGTTTCATCTTAGGCAAATTACTGCACACCACTGATCAAATGAACTAAGATCTACCTGAAGACGGCAGTAATCTAAAAGATCTTTTACAATAGAAAATATTTTAGCATTATCTGAAACATTAGGCATTCCGCATATTTCAAAAAGTTCGACAAGCCATTAATGAATAGTTAAAATAAAAAATTGATAACTACTCTTGAGGCTATTTATTTAATAAAACAAGTAAGCTGCGATCTGCTAGAAAGGAAGTCTAATATCTTACCGTTGTACTCCAACTTATCTTATAGCATGTGACTAACCTAGTGAAGGCGTTGGAAAAGTATCTCTAGGTTACATCTAATTGGGCTTGATTCGTAAGAGATTTAACTATTATAAGTGCACAGTGTTAAGTTTGAAAAGGTTGATCTACCTACGAGCTAGTTACACTGTTTCTCAGATGATCAAGAAGCTTTGCCTAGATTAAGTGATTCAACGTGCATTGTGTCACTACTGGTCTGTATTTACATATGTATGTACATGTGTATGTAAAAGTAAATTAATGCAATATTCTCTTGTTTTGTTGCTTCTTTTATTATTTCACAGCAAAGTGTTACTCATACGCCAAGACTTCCATTGCTAATCGTGAATGTGTATGGCGTAACGTTCGGACATTGGTTCACAAACATGCGTCTTATTATCCTACCCCCTACATGGGAAAAACTTATTAGTAAAATTATTGAAAGCAAATTTTTGGTTAGGCAAAGTCTACCGGAGCTGCTATATATTGCTATTTCCTTGCCTATGTTAACAGATTCCCTGTCCCCATACAAAAGTTCAGTCGAATCGTCCCACGCTCATTTTTTATTTTTTTTTTTTTTGCTAGAAGCTTTATTATTGTGGAACAAAATTTGTAGGTATCAGCATTTAAATGATATTAGAAAAAAGAAATAGTGAAAAAAATTGAAAAGTGTATCAACCCAATGAAATTGATATCACCAACGATTTTGCATTATCTGCCTTTCTATTTCGTTTGCAGTGAACTTTTTTGGAGAAGTGGGCGTGGCTGGAGGAAGCTCTTACTTATTTTCTTTGGGCATACTTTTAACGGCAATAATATGCCTTAGGTCAAGCTTTGTCATACTGTTCTGAAGTTATTAGCAGATAAAATTTGATAATTTGTTCTTTGGGGGTATATTTGCAACAACAATTGTTAGCCACGCACCATGTTTTATTATACAACATAAAGAGGTCTAAAGTTATTAATACTCGAAGTTTGAATACCCTTTTAAGAAAATTTTGGCTTTTTCGGTAATAGATTTAAAAAAAAATATAAAAATAAAAAAAAATAGGAGAGAGAGGGGGTTGCCAAACCACTTCCGAGGAAAAAACCACACTTTTATGGACAAAGCTACCATATCCTGTGTACTAGTACATCTGGGTGTACAAATTTTAGACCTTTCCTGCAGTTAAGTTTTGATTGAAAAAATACAAATTTACGTTGTGTTTTTTGCTATATTTTCGACACGCCTAACACAATTTTACTATACTGATACTTGGATTGCTAGAACGTATGGTGCGAAGCTGTCGGCATGATTAAGGTAAAATCAAAAAAGATATCACTTGGCCCAATTTGTAGGATATATCAGCCCACAACTTTCGAGTTCTATTTTTGAATTTGGATTTTTTATAAATGCAATGTATTCCACTTAAAATCCTTTTTAATTAATCAAGGTTAAATCTATCAGTTGTTGATATTTTTAGTTGTTGGGCTGTTATTTTACATGATATTCTAACAAAAATATTTCTAATGTTTGGTAATAACAGTTTTATTATGAGTTTCCATTCTTACGAGGCGGGCACAACTTTAAATTCCCTCGGCTTTTGCATTTTTCACCAATTTCGCCTTAGGTAAAATTTTTTTCACCAAACTTCTCAATTTCTACGGGTCAAGATTCAATCCAGAAACCGAGATTTATGTATGCATAACAATATGTAAATTCTTTTCAGACTTTCAATATTATATTAAGGTTCTTAAAGATTTCGCTGATTTTTGTTTGTTTTTTCTGGCGAGTTATTTTTTTCATACATATAAAAAAATACATTCCGATAGTCAGCAAAAAGTTTGAAGGCTTAAGGCAGAACTGAGTTGGCTACAATACTGCGTCAAAAAATGGAGAATTTGATGAAAGTTCGTCTAAGTTTCGAGAAATTCGCATACATTTTTAAAACACAGATTACGGTTTCTGGAAATATGCAAAACTTCACCAGTGTCCATCAGTCCCCAATATATCTGCATGGATATGCCTTAATGCCAATCCATTTGAACGCTCTTCTGCAATCCTGTTTCTAAGGTATGACTTTAATCATCGTAAGGTAGAAGAAGATCGCTCGGTAGTGCTGGTTGTCACTGGAAACGCGCACTGCAATTCAGAAATCGTTCTTATACTAAGGCTACACCAAAGTTCGCTCAAAATCTTTGTTTACAGTATAGTATATATATGAGGGTAGTTTGAAAAATCGAGCAATCGCGGCACGGGTACCCTTTTTCAGCACACGATATTTATTTCCTTTCTCACATTTATAGACAAGTGGTTATTGGCATTATTTGTCTGTCAAACAAAAACAAAATGGTGCAACTTATTCAAACTTTTGCAGTAGTTCTTTAAGAGATGATAGGTAGTTGGCGGGTGCAAATTTGAAAAAAGTGAGGAACTGTCTGATTTTGATGAGGCTAGTGATTTATGATTAGTATTCGATTACTCTGTTAATTAAATGAAAATTAAGCTTTTTTTCAATTAATTGATTAATCCCACATGTCTATTGTGTAAAATTACAAAGTAAGATTGTGTGTACATATTTGGGGACATTTGATGTATTCGACGTAATGAAAAATTATTAAGTGAAAAACACGTCAAACTTCAAAGGTATTTCGCATATTGTTTGTTGTGCTTATTTGTAGAGATGTACGATTATAGCAACGATGAGTGCTTATAACTACAATATTTACATCAACGAGCCAAACAACAAAACTAATCGCTCTTCCCATTTAACGAATCTCATCAGATCACCCCCGTTATTGAAACAACATACAATGGGGAAACATAACAAATTTCTCATTCTCATAGTCATACAAATACCAATGCGAATATCTACTTTTTGGCGTGCCACCATTTTCTAATATTCAACTTTTATGCCACACAGCCAAACAGATAGGCAGATATGTATGTATGTGTATATACATACATACATATGTATGTATGCACTCATGCCCATACAAATTTAAGTTTTTATGTTTTCGTGTTTTATGCTTTGTGTCTGACGACTCGTCGCATCCCGTCAATGCCCTTTTCCTTTTTTGTCACGCTAACTCTCCATTGAGCTCATACCGAACACATTTTCAAAATATTTGTTTACATCCCAATCTCAGCCTTCATCCCTTTTCCCATTCACTTTCTGTATGTGCATCTACGTATGTATGTGTGTTTGTATGTGTAGAAAGACGTGTAAATGATTGTGTATGCCACATCCTATTCGAGTGATGTTCTTTATTCACCTCACCGCTCCTGCGACGACGTATTCACGCATACATCCTACACAGAGCTCGTACTCTTTCACACGCATTTTGTAGACGTATAGGCGCTCCTTGTCTTTGGTAACAATGGCAACGACATGGTATTTGTGTTAAGGGGTAGGAGTAGTGTTGTGGTAAATGTTAAGGATGAGGCAATGACAGAGGCAGCAGCCGATACGGAATCAGAATTATTCGAGCTACATAAACATCGGAACGCTGACAAAAGCTGATGGATACAGCAGTGGTTTTCTGATAAATAAATGTTTGGTTATGTAAAGCGTGAAACAAAAACAGTGCAAAAAGCCAAGAGAAAAGGGATGAACAAGAAAATTTCGTTTTCGTTGCAGTTCAGCTAACATTTACTAAAAGGATTCGAATTAAACCAGACAAGAAGCGGATACAATTATTATTTCTAAAGTGTGCGAATTCAAATATTTTTGGCGCGGCGGCGGAATGTTCAAAACTCAGCAACGAACTTGTAACGCGTACGGAAAATTTCATTAAACTGAAAATAAACGAATTCGTCCTACATTAAGTAAAGCTTTTTAGAATAATAACGATGATGTGAAAAAAAAAATTGTGCAAAAAAAAAAAATTATGAAAATATAATTAATAGTAATTTTAAAAAGAAGACATTAGTTCCTACGAATAACAATAAATACATGTTCTTATGTACATAGTACATGATACAAAAATACCTAAATCTGCATATAACGCAGCCATACAAATTCAAAAGCGATTAGCCAAATACAAATTTCAAAAGATTTTCTAAATAGTGAAATTTGGTGAAAAAAGGAACAAAGATAAAAGGCATAAAGAAAAAAATCGCATTTCTTAAGAAATAATAACAAAAATAATGCAATCAAATTAATTACAACAAGCAAAGTATATTATTCCAACCAAATGAGAGGTTGCTGACGGACGATTTTATTTCTCTATACAATTTTCATCTAATTTGTTTGGCATTAAAAGCTCAATAAACGGTCATGCTTACCTCAGCGGATTCAGCAATTGCTTGCAGTAACACCCATCATCACACACGACTGCAATTGTCTCCGCCCCGTCAAAAGTTAAGACCCGCCTCCAATACACACTCAATTTCGCCTCCATTAGCCACAGGATCTGCGGCTAATTTATCAGAGGAGAAATCTGGTTCCAGCGGTTGCAGCGGCAGTAGTGTCAACGATAACACTAATGGTGCGCCTTTGGTGAAGCCGCCATATTCCTATATTGCCCTCATCACAATGGCCATCCTACAGTCACCGCACAAAAAGCTGACATTAAGTGGAATCTGTGATTTCATTATGTCAAGGTAAGCAAATGAGTAAAATTATTCAATTTTTAGCTCCTTAGAAATGAAAATATGCAGCATGCCAATGAAATTTAATATCCCCGAAAATTACTCCAGGGTTTAGGTAGCCCCGACGGGATTGTTATGTGGTTTTAGGTGACACAAATATTACTTTTTCTATCAACAATGAACTAATTTATACGCGCCCAGTGTTCAACGTCTTCTGCATCTGTCTCCTATCAACACGGCTAAAATTTTGAACAAAATAAATGCAGTTGGAGTTTAAATCAAAAGCTTGAAACACAATAAAAAAAACGATGCGAAATAATCGCAACGAACATCGCCTTGTCAAAATAGAAAACATGATAAAACATAACAAAACTAAAAAAATTTAACACTATCGAAACCAAAACGAATTTACTCCCGACGTCTTTTGGCGACGATAGATTTATTTCTAGAAAAATGGTCGAATGAATACAACAAAATATTGCTAAAGCTTTTTTGGTATACTTTTTTTAATAATTCTTTCCCACTTTTATATGATTTCTGGTACCGACATTTTTGTAAACATTTAAGCAGTTAACGTAGGATGGAAAGAGCTAACTAAAAGTTTTTAAAAAGCATATACACACACATTAACACAAATTTTGCAAGACCTGTACTGAGAGAGAGAGAGAGTCACGCGCCGTGATCGGACGTGTTTCTGCCGTGCACTAAGTTTTTCTCTAATTTAAATTATATTTTCGCTTCTTTATTTGTGTTTAATGGCGCATACCTCACAATAAATTATTAGTGTTAGTGACATTGACTTTTGTTAATCTTTTTACTGTGCTTATCAAATTTTTATTATACATGCCTGCGAACCAGAATTGCCTAAATGCTGATAATATATACATACATACATATGTGGTTCGTGTGCCCCCACTCATCATGACGAATCTGATATTTCTTTTAACTCTTCGGTGCAACAACAACAAGCCATACATAATGACTTTAATAATTTTGCTGAGTTGTAAATTGTTATCTCTCATCTTCTTTCTGCTGTGTCTGCTTTGCACGATGATAATGACTGTTTACGTCAAAAAGCAGATTCTCTCCAAGCCGAAAGAACAAAGAAAGTGCTTCTAACATGGTTCATGATGACATTAGGGCCACCCCAAATATTGCTAAAAAAAACCTCTCATTGTTGGGTCGAGCATTGATGGCGAATTAAGTGCCGTTTTAAAAAGGAAGTAGTTGCATCTCTCGCGCTTCTCTTCCTCGGTCACTTCCGACAAATTAAAATCCCACATTTCTCAGCATACTGGTATTGACGTAAACTCCATTGCTTGTATACCGTTGGTAAAGAGTGGCGTGGATCCCAAATCATTGCGCTATGTGAATTTTAAGCTGGGTGTTGAAGCGAGTTTAGTTCCAAAACTATTGGTGCCAGAGTTATGGTCTACAAACATTGCTGTGCGTCCTTTTAGTTTTGGTTCAAAAACCGACGGGGACCAACCGATGCTCAATGGCAATCGGTTGGCTCAGATGGAACAACGAACCGATTAAACCAGGATCCTAATATTCACTTTCTAAATGATTCAGGCCTCAGTCATAACCTCAATTTTTTTTATCAAAACATGTCTGGCATGAGAACGAAAGCCAACTCTATTTATGCTGCTACATCTCAATGTGATTATGACGTCATCGTGTTGGTAGAGCCATGGCTTAATACTGATTTCTGCCGTGAGGAGTTCTTTAATAGGAGCTTTTATTCTGTTTTTCGAAGAGACAGAGATGGTGTGGCAACGAATACTACACGTGGGGGTGGTGTTTTGATAGCAGTCAAGACTATGCTTTGTGCTGCTGAAGTAACTCTAAAAAATAATAGGCGCATTCTTCTGGTAGTGAACCGGAGATAGATAAAAAATTTTACATGCAAATGCAACAATAACAACTTGAGCCAGATAAATCCACATAGAACTCTGGTTCACGCTGTGTTTAATTGGTTTTTTTGTGTCAACTTGGCAGCACTTGCGCATTAAATGTCAGAATTGCCACAATTCCCAACAACCACTCCATCAATTTGTACGGACAGCTGTTGGAAAAGCAACAACAAGAAACAATTAATGAAAATTCGTCTAACAATGATAGTACTGCTGCCAACTTGCCATCGACCACCAAAAAATTTTCACTCATTTTCACCCTCTGTTTGTTTGTTTCTCTTCTTCTTGCTGTAAAAAGTGACGTTTTCTGTCAGTGCTGCCAACTCACATAACCATGAACCGGACTGTTCCCGTGAGAATTGAGCGTGAGCCAGAGCGACAACTACCAGAAGAATGCGCCTAATGATTCCATTATTGAGCAATTGTGTGTGTCTATTTCGTGTACGGTGGGGATGGCCAAAAAAGATCGGTGTTTCAGAAAACCGGTTTTTTCTATTCGCGGTTTCGGTTTTTTCAATATTTTGATGAAAAAGGGAATAAAGAAGTTATATGCAAGCTCTGTGGGGCGGTAGTAAAACTGGGAGGTGGCACGTACAAGTTAAAAGGACACCTCCAGCGCAATCATGCCGGTTGGGATAGAAAGGATTTACCTTGTAACACCAACAAGAACTCCGATGAGGTGTTGTGATGATTCTAATTCGAATGAAAAAGTCAGAACTGTTGATAGGCAGCCATCAATTCCAGACAAGTTTTTGAAAACATGTTTACTGTTCCTTTTTTGAATTCAAGCATCTACATTTATATGTATAAATATATGTTGAATTAAAACTTCTTGAGTTCTTTTAAAAATTTAGAGAGAAGAACCCTATCTATCATTGTTGTATTTCTATAAAGTTTCTTTTCGAAGTTTAAAATTGCGCCGGTTTTTCGAAAAACCGGTTTTTTCGTTTCCGGTTTTAAAAACGGTTTAAAACCGGAATAAAAAACCGCGATTAATCACAAACCGTTTTTTTTCAACTTTGGCCATCCCTAGTGTACGGACGATTTGCTTTTCGTATGTGTTTCTTATATTCCTCCTAATAGCACTGATAATTTGTATTTTGATCATATAGATAATATTCTAAATCTAAATATCCCGAATGTGAATGAGCAACTTTGTGTATTGTGTGATTTTAATTGAAAAAAAATTACGTGGTCTTCTATCTCTGATGAAGATATGCTTATTCCTAGTAACGTGAATAGTTGCAGTGAAATATGCGTTATCGACGGGTTGTTTAGTATACAATTAATGCAAGTTTCTAAATGTGTTAAGTAGACTTCTGGATCTCATTTTCATTAGTCCGGATTTGAAATTCCAATTGTATAAATCCGTGGATCCTTTATCCGTAACGGACAAACACCACATTCCTCTTATCTTGGAAATTGAGTTTTATACATATTCAAATATTTGTACTGACTCGATACTTAAATTCGATTACTCGCGGTGTGACTTTAATCTTGTTAATAACCTAATACTGAGTGAGAACTGGCCAAACTTGTTTGATGATCGGTCCCTAAATGAATGTTTTGACATATTTAAGAGTAAAATAAGTAGCATTTCTTTTGATAATATCCCACGTTTATCGCCAAAGGTCTATAAACTTCCCTGGCATAATCGAAGGCTAAAAAAGTTAAAGAATCTTCGTAATAAATTTCATAAGCTTTATAAATGTTATGGTAATTTGGAGCACAAAGTAATGTATGAGAAATATTTGATCGAGTTTAACTGTTTAAATAAATTTCTTTATAAAAATTATTTGCTCGCGTTCGAAAGGAATATTAAATCTAACCCCAAGGCTTTTTGGAATTTTGTTAATTCTAAACGTTCTTCGTCAGTTATCCCGTCCATATTGTCTTACAATGGTATGAGTGCAAGCACAGCTAATGAAAGGGCAAATCTTTTTGCTGAATTTTTTAAATTTTGTTGATAACTGTGTTCCGAGTGATATTTCTGGTGTTGGGCGATTGGATTCTTCGCTTGATTTTGGATCCCTAGTTTTAACTGAGGACGACATCTTCGAAGCTATAAGAGACCTAAAATGCTCTAAGCAAGTTGATGCTGACAATGTTTCAGCTTTCTTTCTCAAACAATGCTCGCCTTCTATAGTGTATCCGTTACTGTTGTTATTTAATTTATCTCTTAGGTCTGGTTATTTTTTGGATGGTTGGAAAGTAACCTCTGTTACTCCAGTTTTCAAATGTGGTAGTAAAAATCAGGTATCAAACTATCGTCCAATCTCTAAAATTACTAATTTTACAAAATTATTTGAAAAGATCATTAGCTCTAAAATTTCTTTTGCCACCAAACCTTTTATATCGTGTACTCAACATGGTTTTTATACCGGGCAGATCCACGGTCACCAATCTGACTGTTTTCTCAAACTATTGTATTTCAGCCTTTGTGGATGGCTTACAGGTAGATACAATTTATACTGATTTGTTAAAAGCATTTGATAGGGTGTCTCACGACATATTAATTTACAAGCTTGAAAAATTTGGATTTCATTCTTCTTTCTTGTCGTGGGTGAAATCATATCTAACTGATAGAATTAACTATGTTGTGGTTGACGGAGTGAAATCTTTTTCCTACAGAGCTACCTCTGGGGTTCCACAAGGTAGTAACTTGGGTCCGCTATTTTTTGTTATTTTCTTCAATGATTGCTCTGATTATTTTACTTCGGGTGAACATCTATTTTATGCTGATGACTTGAAAATCTTTATAAAAGTAACAAGCTTTTCTGATATTGAAATAATTCAAAATGAGGTTAACAAGTTTCAAGAATGGTGTGATCGAAATATGCTATTGATCAATATTGAGAAATGTTGCTCGGTCACTTACAATAAAATTAGATCACCACTTTTGTCCTCATACTCCATTTCTGGCTCTGTCCTCAGCTCTACCACTACAATTAAAGACCTTGGGGTAGTTTTTGGCTCGAATTTTACTTTTGTTGATCATCTAAATTACATCATACCCAAAGCTTATTCGTCTCCAGCCTTCATTAGGCGTAATAGTTCGGAGTTCAAGGATCCTTATACTAAAAAACTACTGTATAGCACATTTGTTAGGTCCAAATTAGAATATGCCTCTATAGTCTGGAATCCATCCTATGAAGTACATTCCAATAGAATTGAACGTATACAAAAAAAGTTTCTAAAATTTGCATTATCTATTATACGGTTTAACATGCCTATTCCATCTTATGTACCGCGCTCCAGACTTATCAATCTGCATATTCTTGCCAGCAGAAGATTGATATCTGGCTTAGTTTTTATTCGCGATGTTCTTAATGGGGCTATTGATTGTCCTTACTTACTGCATTGTATAAAACTCAATGCCCCAGCTAGAAACTTGCGACATCATGATTTCTTTGCTAGTGACCTCTGTAGAACCAGAAAATGAACCAATCATCAGACTATTAGCGGAATTTAATGTTTTATGTAGAGAATTAAATGTAGACATATTTGCAAATCGCAATGCATTTAAAGAAAAATAGTTTTTGTTCTATTTTCAATATAATTTTGTAGTATCTTCTTAGTCTGTTAGGTTTGTAATCCATAGGCTTAAATGAATAAAGAAAGTAAGAAAGAAAAGGCAATTATGATGTATGTATGTAAGTAACATTTTGCACTAAAACACCTTTGTTTAATCTAGTCTGTCAGATTATTGTATATCATAGACTGAATAAATGAAAATGAAAATGAAAAATGAAATAAAGTTTTTCAAGCACCCCAAAAAGTAAATCTAGACTTTTCATTACCTTGGTTAGTTTTTTACCTTTTATGTGGTCGCTTAGATTAAAAGTCAAAATAATGCAAAATAAAAATGTCATAAAATTTTGCTCCCATCGTTATTGTGTTTCATACTCTAGCGTGATTTGAGAACTGACAGCGCCAGGCTATTATTCTCAGCATTTTTTTCGCGGCGTTTCGGTATTGTGTTTCAAGCTTGACCCGAAATAAATCCAAAATTGGGGTAGGTATGAAATTGTAGAAGTGTAAAAATTTCTGAAACCGACGAAAAAAGAACTGCTTTGCAATATGCCGTCGGTATCAAAAGCCTAAAGTAGCACGTCGGCTACCGGAACTCTTCCCAAACACCTAAGCAGACTAGCACAGTTTGTGTTTGTTTTTATTTCAAGGTTTTTCCTAACACACAAATTTAACAAAATTATTTTATAGTGTAACCGCCAAATTCTGTGTTCTTGAAAAATTTGTCAATCTTGATAAATAATAAAGAAAAAATTATTTTTATAAGTGTTTTTGAATTTTGCGCCAAAGCCAAATTTTATGTTATTCAAACTAATTTTTAATAATTTTGTTTTGAAGCAGAATTCAAAACACTTGATAAAAATATTTTTTTCCTGAATATTTATCAAGATTGACAAATTTGTCAAGAGCACAGAATCACCTTGTTAGTAAGATAAGGTCACAAAATATATAGTATGTAGAGTTTTTAGTTTTCCGTTTTTCTATATATAGAGACATACAAAATAAATCGAACTACTTTTTAGGCTCGAGTTCGAAAAGCCTTGAACTAGTCAGTTTCGAATAATTGGGACATTTCTTCACTATTACTTAAACAGACCTTAACCGCCATCACACGTTCTTCTTCCTTTTGATAACTGGCGCTCTCTGCCTCCACCGTGAAGTGCCTATAAGAATACTTAAAAAATAACTCTACCCAGGGCCTGCCAGAACTCTGACATGGAAAGCGTTTTTTCCTACTATATACTGCAATTTGTCGTATATTCATAAAGGGGCCTGCCTAGTTCTTCCACGACTATTCAACTTGCGGGCAATATGCCATAAAACCTATAAAGGCCCTGACTAGTTTTTTCTAGCTTGCGCTTGCTCGTTTCTCCAATCCAATTCAATTGCCGCCTCAGAGGCAATGATATTTTTAGATTGTAAACATTACTACCCAGGCCCCACCTTGACAATCATTAACAAACTAGCTAGGCCAGCGTATGCTTCCATCAGCATGCCCATGGTTTTAAAGGGCAAATCTACCCAGGGTCGGTACTCGCCGTCGCCAAAGCATATAGGTATACAAATCTTATTGCAACACTCACTTTCGTTTGATACCCATATTACACTAAATACACTTTAGGTCACCTTGGTCCACACATAGGTCGATATCTCTGGTTACTGAAAACTGGTTGAGCTATCGGAACAAATGATACCTTTAGTTTTAAGTTGAACGTCCTTTCAATTCCATTAAAAACTTTTGAGTGATACGCGCTCTAACATAACATAATGATCCCCGCTATCTTCTTCTTCTTGAATAGTTAGCGGCCGCCTGAGCGATTTTGATCGTGCAACATAGCTCGCTAGTCGTTTCCTCGTTGCGCCAATTGGAGACATTGCGGGGTTGCAAAAAGCTCTCCACTTGGTTCTTCCATCGGAGTGGTGGTTCTGCAGATTGTGTTATTTTCACCCTGTCTTCAAACTCGTTTTGTTTCAAACGGCTCGGAAAGGTCGTACTTTCGAGAGAGGCTTGGAAATCAACAAAGAGGTGATGCGTGTCGATTCTTTTTCCACATTTTTTTTTTCAAGATTTGGCGTCTTATGAAAAGCTGCTCGATTGTAGATTTTTCAGGTCTGAAGCCTCACTAATAAGGTCCAAACAGTCCGTTCAAGTCAGGCTTCAGTGTTTCGCTCAATACGCTTGGCTGGATCTTATGTATATGCGAGGCTAAAGGCAGAGAAAACTTAGATTCCAATCTTCAGGCATGCATTCAGCTGACCATATTCTGCATAGAAACTGGTGCATGCGCCTTAACAGCTCCTCGCCGCCGTGATGCAATGTACAGACATCGACTTGTTAAAATTGTTTTACTCTTGCTTTTCCTAAATATAACTAACTAACAGAGGAGGTATATAAGTTGATTGTAATTTTACTAGGTCTTCAGACGCACTGTTAAGGCCCAAATCAGCTGGTCCACGTATGGGTGTTTCTTATAGGATGTGATTTTGATTGCTACTTGCAAATGAAGGCTGAGTGTTGGAATATGCTGTAGCTACTCAACATATACTTAATGCCCAACACCGAAATGGCCCGATAAAGCCCATAAACCAAGACAGAACGATCCCTAAAACAATTCAAAAATATTCCCAAAAGGCCCTAGCATAACGCCTAAAATAACACAGAAATCGTCTTGAAAACATTGGACAACTATCAGTGAATCTCAATTTATAAATAAATAATAAAAAAATCTTCATACACATTTTATGGTTACTTGTAAAAATTTTCACTTAAATTTTTTTTCACTCGCCACTTAAAATTTGTGATAACGCCCATTGCTAGTATGTATGTATGTATGTATATTTTTCGGTTTCCAGCCCCTCTAATTTTTATGTAATGGTATATGATTATGAGACTCATTAGTCTGGCCTGCGATCATAATCAGTTGTAAGCTAGTAGAATTATATTACGTTCAATCAATTCAGCCTTTGCTCCACCAACTACAATTCCAAACTCTTTTGCAGACCAGTCATTTGGTCATATCATATCATATTTAATCTCTACATATAATAAAATTTTAATAGTCGATGTCTGTACATTGCAGATATTTAAAAAACACGATAGCAGGGATCATTACTAAGCCATTGGAATCCAAATAAACCGTTTTTAGAATTTTTGTCTGTCTGCCTGTTTGGGCGCATCACTCAAAAACCGCGCAATGAGATGTTTACCATTGTATTATAAGGCGTTTAACTTAAAATCTAAGACCTCATTTGTTTCGATAGCTAGACCAGTGTCGGAGATATCGATCGATATGTGGACCAATATGACCAAATTTGTTTCTATTTACTAGTCTAGAATATAAACTTGACTGTGAGAATTTTCCCACAACCATCCAAAAATATGTAGTGCCAACAATGAATTCTGACATTGAAGTTTAATATATCTGATGTGACAATACTTTTGTCTGGCACTGTAGCTTAATTGAATTAATTTATTCATCTAGCGCACCATAAGAAATCCATCAATTAATAACTGCAAAGATCATAGAACTGTATGCACATTGTACATATTCATATAACCATTATAAACTAATTAATGCTTAGGTCTGAACACATGTTTACGAGTAGTAATGTGCGTTAAAAATTTAGAGGCATAGCTTTTGGTGCATACATGACCTTGAAAGTGTATCAGGTACCTCAGATTTGACTTGACCACTTCCTAAAACCAATATTCAAATATGCGTCAAGCTATCGCTCGCCTTTTTCGTGTGCAGTGAGCATCTTAAGGCATGCGGCAATATAGTGGCCGTGACATAGCGGTAGAATAAACTAAGAAGACGCTAAAGTTCACTGTAAGGTAATATTGAATATTATTCAATCAAACATTTCAAATATTTTTACACCAAACAGTAATTCTGACGTTTCTGTTGCTGTCAATCTAACTATTAGGGCTTTGCATTACATGTTTAATTCGAATAGCAAAAAGTGACGTCAACAGTCGTGTACGTGTGAGTAAGGTCAGTTCTTTAGTTATCGCACAGGTAGTCTCGCGCTATCCAATTCGTGTTCTATCCCTTAGTTCTTTGTGGGTTTTGGCAACAACGGACACCCATGTGCTAACAAATAAGGGTCCTAGTATGAAAGTATCAGCTTTGACATACATATAAATTATCAACGCTGTTAATAAAGAGTGTGAGTGTGTTAGTAAAAAAAATCAGCGTTTCTTGTAGGGAAAATACTGCAAACAAAATCGGCCAAATTGAAATCGAACTTTACAGAAAAGCGTTGCCGCTAATCAGGGACGTGCAGAGACATTGCAGAGCCCAGGACAAAACTCTATTTATTATTAGCTTTATACCTTTCATGACTACGCATAAATTTTGAACTGTCCGATCCTTACTTACAATTGGTACGAACTCTTCAAAACTGTTGATTTAAAGATACATAGCCTGTTTTTGATCCGTGGCTGAGGGAACAAATAAAACTCCGCTTCTAAGTTTGAATATCAAAAAATTGTACGTATTTTAATTATTGCTGTTGGTTACATCCGCGTGCGATCACGCCGGTATACATATACAGTAAAGTGCAAGCGAATTGTTGTTTTATTTCCTATGTATGTACAAAGGAGCATTAGTAAAAAACAGTTAACATTTTATATCGCAGAATACTTACACTTTTGTGTTTTCTCCCTCGTTTGCCAGCCACGAATGACGCTAAACTTTGCTAGCAGATATTTGCTGCAATTTGGGAGAGTTGCCACAAAAGTGCTTACAAATTTTATAATGGGGGTTACCATATTGTGGGTTACCATATTATAATTTACAATTCTTTTTCTTTCAACATTTTCCGTAAAGTCGCCGAGTCGCGCCAACATCCCCGCCTCCGTGGATCTAACTAGATTCACCAACATCCAGCTTTGCAAGTATACAGGCAGGACGTTTGTATGCGCCATCTCTTGTTTGTACTCGCGCGACTCTCACTTGCCCATCAGCGCCCGGGTATACTTCAATGATTCGCCCTATCGGCCACTTGGAGCGATGTATGTTCTTGTCGCAGAGAAGCACGATGTCACCTACCACTAATGGTTTCGCTATACCGTACCACTTCGTTCGCCTGGTCAAGTCGGGTAAGTATTGATCTACCCACATCTTCCAAAACCGCTGCTGTATTTGCTGGATCTTGTAACACTGCTTTCTTGTTGGAACCAACTTCTCTTCGTGCGGATGTGGCGTTTGTTCAGTGTTCGGAGCACCTAAAAGAAAATGATTAGGGGTTAGCGGTTCGTCAGTCGGTTCGTTTAGTTGTATATGCGTCAACGGTCTGGAATTTACTATATTTTCTGCTTCGCACATGAGACTATACAAACTGTGCTCTGGCAAGCTTTCGTTATTCAGCGCATGTCCCATGGCTCTTTTTACACTACGAACGAGCCGCTCCCAACACCCACCAGCATGAGGGTTCAGTGGACAATTAAACAACCATTCAATATTTTTGTTGGCTAGCGCGTCGGATATTTTACCATTTTCAAAGTCTACTCTCTGTCGCTTTAGTTCTCTATCAGCTCCAACAAAATTCGTTCCATTATCCGAACGGATGCGTACAGGAGTTCCACGGCGGTTTATAAAATTGCGGATGCACATCAGGCAGACATCAGTTGACAAATCCACAGCAAGCTCCAAGTGAACTGCACGAGTCGTAAGGCACGTGAATAGTGCAATCCAACGCTTTTCCCGTCTTCTGCCAATTGCTACGGTGAATGGGCCCATATAGTCCAGACCGACGTATGTGAACGGCCTTACGAACGGCGTGAGCCTATCTACTGGCAGTTGACCCATTTGCGGTGGATTAGGCGTGGCTCTATCCTTTTGGCAAGTTTGACATCGTTTAGCCGCGCGGCGTACCTCAGCTCTGATTTGTGGAATATAGTACCGCCGCCGTATCTCCGTAACTATTGTGCCTTCGTTCTGGTGCTTCCAAATTGTGTGGTGGTGATCCACTACTAGCTCCGTAACATGGTTTCTTTTCGGCAATATTATCGGCCGACGTGAATGGTAAGGAATACTACTGGCGGCATCAATACGACCACCAATTCGCATCAAGCCCTCTTCGTCTACCACGGGTGTTAGTAACCTTATCGAACTGCTCCGCTCTATGTTTTTCCCATCAGCTAACGCCTGGTACTCTTCCGTGAAGCTCTCGATCTGCACCGTCCGAATTATGATTTGCTCAGCTCTTCTTATCTCAGCCGCACTTAAACCTTGGCCTAGCCTCTCACTCGCGTTCTTACTGCAGTTGTTCCTGAACCTTAGCACCCATCCGATCACCCGCCTTAGCCGTGTCCACGTCGAAAACTTTGAAAATATTGAGGTGTTGGTTTTTATTAATAGGAGCGCATATTTCGCCCGTACTTCTTCCGTCGTGTGAGAACTCACCTCGTGCTGCGGCCATAGGTGCTCAGGTTGGTGCAGAAACTTCGGCCCGCTAATCCACGATGAGCTTTCCCTGTCTACCTTCGGACGCGTTCCCCAGTCGGCTGGGTTTAAGGCACTCGGAACCCATTGCCATTCGGAGGTAGCACTTGCTTCTAAAATCTCGTTCACACGATGGGCTACATACGGCTTATATCGCCTATGATCTGATGTTATCCAAGCCAATACCGTTTTGGAATCACTCCACATAAAAACTCTCTCTGGGATCTTGTTGTGACACTCAAGGATATTCTGACGAAGTCGCGTTGCCAATACTGCCGCCTGTAGCTCGAGACGGGGAATAGACGTGAGTTTCAATGGTGCACACTTAGACTTTCCAGCAATGAATACAGGCTGTCTGATGACTCCTTCGACCGACAACCTCCAATATGCTACTGCGGCATACGCTACCTCGCTCGCATCTGCAAATATGTGCAGTTCCACCGGGATCTGTTCGAACAACACGTCATAGCATCTCGGCACTTTAACATCCTCCAACCGCTTGATTGCTCTCATCCACCGCAGCCATTCGTCAAATAAATCATCGTGAATAGGTTCGTCCCAACCGATACCTTTACGCCAAGTGTGTTGCAAGATAAGCTTCGCTTCCATGGTGTATTCCGCAGCCATACCGAATGGATCAAACACCGACATCGTCACACTTAGCACCTCTCGTTTCGTTGGTCTTCTTTTGACGACAAGCACGTCTGGGTCTATTTTGGCGAATGAGAGCACAAACTTTAGCTCGTCTGCGTTGGTATCCCAGTGTAAGCCGAGCACTTTCTGGAACATGCCTTCATTATCCTTATCGAGGTTTACATCAGACGGCCGAGGTTCTTCGTTGTTCATCTTCTGGGTGAGCCGCTTCGAGTTGGATACAAATCGTCTAAGTTCAAAACCGCCTTGCTTATGTATGTATGCCACCTGCTCAGTGACACGTATAGCCTCCTCCTCTGTATTAAAACAATGTACAAAGTCATCCACGTAATGATTATTAATTATGGCCTCCGTTGCCTCAGGGAACCGACTTCTATACTCTTCAGCGTTCTTGTTTTTGACGAATTGTGCTGAGCTGGGCGAGCAGGTCACTCCAAACGTCATCACATTCATGGCATAAACGTCGATATCTTTACTAGGGTCGGCTCTCCACAAAAAACGTGTTGCTGCTTGATCTGCGGCGCGAATCTTCACTTGGTGAAACATTTCTACGATATCCGCGCATACACCTACCGGTTTCTGACGGAACTTCAACAAAATTGTCGCTAATGGCATATTTAGATCTGGCCCGCTGAGTAAAAAGGAGTTGAGTGAAACATCGTTAACCCGTGCAGCAGCATCGAAAACGAGACGCATCTTGCCTGGCTTGTTTGCGTTCCAAACGCCAAAGTGTGGTAGATACCACATACGTTTGCCTCCTTCCGCTACCTCGGCTGCCGTTAGTTTCCTAGAATACCCCTTTTCCACGTACTCATTCATTGTGCCGGCATATGCTAATTTTAGATCATCGTCGCGTTTAAATTTTCTTTCTAGGCTAAGCAATCGGTTTTCTGCCATTTGACGACTGTCCGGTAACTCTACGTTGTCATGCTTCCACAGCAAGCCGGTTTCGAAACTCGAACCCCTTCTTAGCGTTGTGCTCTCCAGCAACTGTTTGGCTCTGACCATGTCGCCGGCTTCACATTTTTTAGCGTCTTCCCGCACACCGAGATTTTCATTTACGACGTATTCGCTTACTAAACGCTCGATCCTCTCCAGGCTACTGTCCAACCTGGCAAAGTGTACGTATCTGCGGTGTTCTCCATTGTCTCGATCACTACCTCCATAGACAATCCAACCAAGTTTCGAACGTACTACTGCGTAGCCATTCCGCCCATCGTCGACAGTCTTTTTCGGGAAACTTAGGTGCGCATTATCCAGCCCCACCAACAACTCAGGTACTGCTCCATTGTAATTATTGATCGGCAAGTGACGGTACTTACATGGCAGCTCGGATAGCTTAAGTGTTTGCGCGGGCAATTGCAGGTTGCTTACAGTTCTCACATTTTTCAATAAAAATTTCTTCATAAATCTGCCAACTCCCGATACTTGTACATCTACCCTACTAGATTGTTCCGTCACCGTAGTGTTACCGAACCATTGCAATGTCAAATTCTCCTTATCACCTTTCAGACCGAGACGTCTGGCCAAGTCGGTGTTCATCATGGTTATTGCTGAACCGTCATCAAACAGCGCAAAGCTATGTATCGTACGACCATGTGCATGCAGCTTCACCGGCAATATCTTGTACAACAACCTGACGCTTGGACTCGGTACGATGGCACTTGTGAGGACTGCTGGCTGAGTTGCGACTGTCCTTGGACGCTGTTGTGCCTCGGATTCTATGGAACGAGGATGTAGCAGCTCGTGTTGCCTTCGATCACACCGATCTACATTACATTTATGCTGCTCGTTGCAGTTGTTACTCCTGTGACCGATTCTTAAACAATTGAAGCATAACTTCTTTTGCCGTACTGTACGCCATCGCTGGCCCACCTCCATGTCGAGGAACCTCTTACATCGGCTTACCATGTGCCTCCCTTCGCATATGCCGCACACGTTCACGTCACGGTTGCCACTGCTTGTATCACGGTTGCTACTATTTGCGTCATGTGTATGAAAAAATCGCGTCCTACCCTCAGTCCTTCCGCTTTGCCTACTCTCTACCCTGGTACTCATGCAAGCACTAGCCACCCACCTAGAAAGCTCCTGCATCCAGTTGCTAAAATGCGTTATGTTCGGCCTCGGTACGATCGTCGTTGCATGTCTGGCCCAATCAATCCTCCATTGTACTGGCAACTTCAAAAGCAGCTCATCCATAAGAGTTGGGTTAGCCAAGTGATGTTCACAATTGGCCGATTGTAAAAACGATGATAAATTTTGCACCTTGGTTGCAAACGGTACGAGTTGTTCAATGCGACTCTCAGTTATAGGGGCTACTGCTTGTAACTTGGCGATCTGACTTTTTACCAGCTGCTCTGGCCTACCGAAGCGATCCTGGAGGGTGTCAATGACGCACGACACGTTGCTGCTGTGTATGAGTAAGCATTCTACAACCTCTCTTGCTTTGCCTTTGATTGCCTTCTGTAACCGCATCATATTTTGCCGTTCGTTGTAATTGTATTCCTCGGTGGTCATGTGAAACGCCTCCTTAAACATCGGCCAGTCCTCAGCTCTCCCGTCAAACTCCGGCAGGTCATACAATTTGCGCCCTTGAGGTACCCGCGTGTCTGCTAATGTCCGATTCAAGTCACTCAATACACCAGCCAACGACCCGCTTATACTTTCAGCTCCGACATTGCTAGGTGCTCTGGATGTAGCTGCTAACATATCTTGTTGTTGTTGTCTTAACTCGGCCTGTAGCTCTTGCATCTGCTGCATCATTGTATTCAGTCTCGATTCCATTGCCGTTTGTTGACTTGCGCCCGCTTCTGCCGGTCGTTGCTGGATTGTCTCGTTCAGGTCATCTACAAATTCCATCTCACCGCCCGTTGCACTGCCAGAACGCAGAGTTGGCATTCTTGTATTGTAAACTAAAAGGTAACAGGGACTTGGAATGCTTACCCGCTGCTATTCGCCTTATTATCAAGGAAGAACTATTACTTTTGTCCCGCGTAGACCCAATATCAAACAAATCAGAATACGTAATTTTATTTTATAAAGTTGTATTAAAGTAAACCATTTTATTATGCAAACCAATTACATTTTGCCAGGCGTAGACCCAATATAAAAAACAAATCAGTGGCGTAATTTTTATTTTATAAGTTGTATCAAGTTGTGCACGTCCACGTAGATTGCGTTTTATGTATTTCAAATCTAGAAGCTAGCAGGGGTTTGGAGTGCTTACCCGCTGCTGGTCGCCTTATTTTCAAGGCAAAACTACAAAAGGAATCGAACGCTGGACAGCGGCGACCCAATGGCAAGTAAACAGAGTACGCAATTTTATTTATAAAGTTGTAAAGCACCACTCAACCGACTAGGATCACCATCTGAGCGAGCAACCAGTTTATTATATTGAGTTTATTATTGCTTAAAATCCAATATCAGTGTTGAAATATTGTTGCTGTATATACATACGTATGCGCTCCCGTTATAACCTAAAACTGTACGATACCGCTAACCCTCAATATTTTCCTTAAGCACTCACCTGATACAAATTACCAGCCCTTCCGTTACTCCGCATACTAGCAAACCTCTCGCCCTTATAACGCCAAATTGTGATGCCTTTGCCGGAAAAATACTAACGCCCCTTTTGGGTATTGGTTTAACGCTTTTCAATCAGCCGGAACGCTGCTACCAAAAAATTAAAATTGCCAATTACTCCTTCTTACTGGCGCACATATTAGCTGCCGCTTCTTTAGCCAACTCCAATCTACTGCACGCCACTGTATATTCAGCGTTGCTCCTTCAACTTTTCCAATAGAAAAGTGAAATAAAAGCTATGTTTTTGATCCGTGGCTGAGGGAACAAATAAAACTCCGCTTCTAAGTTTGAATATCAAAAAATTGTACGTATTTTAATTATTGCTGTTGGTTACATCCGCGTGCGATCACGCCGGTATACATATACAGTAAAGTGCAAGCGAATTGTTGTTTTATTTCCTATGTATGTACAAAGGAGCATTAGTAAAAAACAGTTAACATTTTATATCGCAGAATACTTACACTTTTGTGTTTTCTCCCTCGTTTGCCAGCCACGAATGACGCTAAACTTTGCTAGCAGATATTTGCTGCAATTTGGGAGAGTTGCCACAAAAGTGCTTACAAATTTTATAATGGGGGTTACCATATTGTGGGTTACCATATTATAATTTACAATTCTTTTTCTTTCAACATTTTCCGTAAAGTCGCCGAGTCGCGCCAACATAGCCCAAGCCACATTTATAGGAACAACCGATTTCATGGGAGCTATATGTTATTCAGCTCCGATCTGGCTGATTTTGACTACAGGCATTGAATATACATACATATATTAAGTAAAAACCTGAAAAATTTTATTTTCCTAGCTTTTTAAATGCAAGATCTATAGGACAAAACCCCTCTATCGGAACAATCACTTGTATGGGGGCTATGCGTTGTATTCGTACGATCTTAATGGATCCGAAAAATGATTAATAATTTACAAAATGGCGGCCGCATACCAAATTTCATCGATATATTTCTAAAACTCCAATAACTGGATTCATACAGAGGCAACTTTTGTTGCTTTTATCAGCAATTCTCTTTTGGTGTTGCTCAAATATTGCTGATATTCTTCACACACATCAGGAGTTGCTCTGGTTGATTATTTTGATGATTGCTTTGTTCTGACATTCTGTGTTTGCTTTTGAATTTTGGTATTGCGTAGCAGGAATATTTTAAATAAAAATTGAACTGAAATTGATATTGTGATATTTATATGTAAATATATATATATTTATTAATTTATTCCATTGTATTTTTCAAAACTGCGCCGAATATCGCCTTTTGTCATTAATTAATGTGTGTATATGCGAATGTAAAACAAAGTATGAAGAAAAATGTCAAAATAAGTCTCCAGCCAACATAACGGTATTGAGAAGAATGGCAGCACGAAGCGTGTAGACCGAGCACAGGCAACTCGGTACCCGTCCCCTTCCATCGTCGCTCTCTCTTCCACCATTCGCTAGAGTTGCTGATAAAAGAAACAAAAGTTGCCTCTGTATGAATGCAGTAAATATGTAGGTGTCAAGCATGTTAGGCGTTTGCCATGACGTATGAGTAACATTTTGAAATATTGTGGAGTATATGTAAATCAAGACTACTTACATCCATTTAACTGTGGCTTTACAATTCAAACCATTTTACTTCTTTTGCAAGTAGATGAATAATACGGACTGGCATCTTTCCTCTATCCCGTCGCAAAAAACATTGAAGCCCATGTCATAATCAGCTAATTCAACACCCAAATTGTATAATCGTACATATGTTCATACATACATGCATATGTTGAGAGCCAGCAGTGGTCTAGCCAAATGGTTCGTCAAAAAGTTATGAAGACAAGACGGTCTATCAGCTACATATTCCGGTGAAGCTCCCGTCAGTAAAAATCTGCCGTGACGTAGTTTCGAAAAATGATATGAGAAACTGCGATGCTTTCGTAGTTAGTGCGCCCTTCACACCAATTTACTAAAATACATCGTTCGATTATCTACCAAATAAAGCACGGGCTAGTCCTAACCGAATTTTATGAAAACGGATCTCAAAGACTAAAATTATATGTGGTAATCCGCCGCCCGTTTTCGTATTTAATTTAATGTGAATGTCACTCAGACATAGTGATGCCAAGTTACCAATATTCGTATTTTCTGATAGCATTTTGCCGACGGCGCCCCACTAGGAGCTCGCCCGTAATATCTGATAGATTCCAAGTATTCGAATACTGAACCGTGAGCTACACTTTTTTGCTATCCACCTCAATCTTTTCATTTGAAATCCAGAACCACGGGACCCCGGTGTTTTCTGGCTTCAGTAGTGTGCTCATTACTTCAGTGACAGAAACCGTCAATTTTTCCCACTAATTCCACTGACACAACACCTGAAGAAGTTACATTAGAGCTGACCATCGCAGTGTATATTTGATGTAATTTGTCGACAAACACAACAGTTGTTGTTGTTGTTGGTGTTAACTCCACGATCACTCTGAAAATTATCATCCAATAGATACCGTTTTAGATGCTTCATATTACTTTTTTAGAGCTTCATAGTTTAAATTAATAAGAAATATATTAAACTTCTGGTCAAAAGTTTATTGATATTGTTTTATAAAAGCAAGTCGCGTCTTAACAAACATTTCAATAAACAATAAAAGAAACTAAAACTAAAATCTTAAATTAGTTAATGTCAAATACCCGTGTTTTTTAAATATTATTTGAGCTCATTGTTGCGGTCTTAGTACCAGTACTTTGCCCTGATAATTGCTTGCCAAGGCAAAAATGTATCTATGTATGTATATAAAAAATATACATATAATATAATAGGAAATGCCACGGGTTGTTATTAAATTTTGAATTTAGTTACTCAAAAAAAAAAAAAAAACTGACCTACAATACCTTTTCTTTGTTCTTGAAAGGGAAATTTGATTTCAAGTTTTTTTGTTTAAAATAATCATGCGAGTGCGAATCGATTTGCAGATTTAACCTTTAAACGTAAAAAACGACATTGTCAAGATATTTTTTTCTATTTCTTGTGTTGAATAGGCTAGTAGATTTTAAGGAAATCGATAAAGTTGATTTTTCAAAGTATTCTAACTCAAATCCGCAACTGATTTTTCGCGAATCGATCCGCACTTCCCGCGAAAGGCATCTGTCGTATATTGGAATAGCCATGAATAACTTAAAAAAAACATAAATGGTATATGTACATATATCATGGAAATTGGCTTTAAATATCTTATTTCAAAAAAATTGGTAAGCTACCTACGTTTATATGCACATATGTACTTTCCGCACTTGATTCCGTTTCCCCCGCTCTGCAATTGCGCCCTTTCCACTAAAAAATTGTTAAATAAAAAAAATTCAATTTCAATGCCTTGTAATTTGTCGACTAACCATTTATCTGACATTCATTGTTCAAGGTCAATTGATCGTTTTGTATAAGCCTTCTTAAACGCATACACAGTGAGTGTCATTCAAAATAATCCACTTCGTAATCTATATATAAAGACTTGCAGTACATAGAGTGATCTTGTTACTCAATTTAATCAACTCTCTTATGTACTTATTTTTATCACTAAATATATACGTATGTATATATAAAAATGATTTGGTGTTTAATTGTAACGGCTGAACCAAATCACATACTTCCTTAGGTAGGTTTGTTTGTTGTTACCCCGCGAAGCTTTAGTCGAAGAAAAAATTTAAAAATATTTGGGGGCGTGGCACCTCCCATACAATCTTAATGTTCAAAGCTGATTATCTCTAAAGGAGTTCAAGGTAGGGAGCTAAAAACTGGTATAGAGCTAAATGATATCAAAACCATTCCTACGCATAAAAGTGGGGGTTATCGGAGAATGGGGCGTGGCAACTGCCATATAATCTTTATTTTGTTATGGTCTACTTCCAACTTATAGTCATTTTTTCTTTTATTGAGTTTGATTGGTATGACTCACTGCGGTTGGATAGGTGACAGTTTAGGTTCACCCTGCGGTTTGACATAAATCGATTGATTCTGGGAAGTGGCGTGATTTTTGCCGAGGTGGCAGCACCAAATGTTCCATAAAATGGAAAAAGGCACCAATAACGGAATTTGTAATTTCCAGACAAACAAGTGGTTGGTGTGTTCTTGGTGTGGCCAGAAATAAATAGTAGGGTAAACCAGATTGCCCGAAAAATGACAAATTGAATTAAATGGGCATTTGATATTAAGTAAACAGCGCTTAATTTGTATGTTGGAACTTAATGTATACAAGTGGGTGACTAATCGAATAACTAAGGTACGGAGACACATGGGGGTCCCGTCCGGATTCCTGATACTGACGCAATTAACAACTGTCATATCACCAAAATAAAATGTAACAAAGGAAAAAGGGCACCAAAATATTGGTCAAATTGCAAAGCATCTTTAAGAATCAAGTTAACTATTTTCAAGGCGGAAATATTAATTTATTATGCGTATGGTAACGAAGCGTAGATCGTCATAGTATTGTCAATGGCAGGGCCGGATGAGGAGCTTCATGTGTCTCCTATCCTAAAACCCAGTAACGTCGGGTTCCGCGGACCACCACGGGAACACACCAAACACAAGTTCTAGAACCTTCTTTTTTTCGCGCGCCAACGAAAGCGTGCCTTTAGGGTTCGGACTTAGTTAAAATTGTAGTAATTTCAATACTTAATGCACTTTATGCAAATCTACTACGCTTTATGCTCCCATTTAATAGCACCATAGTTCGATTTTTCCTTTGATTAAGTAAATTTTTTTCTGATTTCAAACTTTCCCGTAAAATAATCAATCATTCTCGAATTTCTACTTCCTTCCATACTTGAAAATTCACCTTTAATAAAACTAACTAAATAACAAAATAGTAGCAAGAGTAAAAGTACTAAATTCCTTTTTTTTAAAGCCTTAAAATAAAAGTGTAATCAACGAACTTTCAATTTCAAACAATTTCTACGGGTCAAATCTCTTAAAATCTGCTATCAGGAAGTAAAATCATATCTCCTTCTTTAAATTTAATAACATATTGTGTTTTTTTTTGTTTCGGAAACCGGACTGTACTTTTACCAAATTTGGCAGTACATAAAGTATCTAAAATAGTAGCAGAAGTCCGAACCCTGATGGCAACCACCAATCGTGGTGTCCCACCTGGCAACGATCACGCCACGTCAGACTGAATAACGGAATTTTTCCATTGCGCAGTCGTAGTTGCTTAAACAAATTTTCTCGATACCCTAATGGCTTCGCCGGCATTGACGGCCATTTAAAATGTGTTATGAAATTAAACGAGACGGTCGTGCCCCGTGATAAAAAGAAACTTAAACTATAAAAAAACTTTAAAGTGAACTAAGATTAGAAGTTTGCCAAAAATAATAAGTGAAAAATCTAAAAGTTGAAAAGTGCGTAATAAATAAAGAAAAGAAAAGTGAAGTGTTTTGTGCGCGTAGTTGGGGGTAATTGTTTCCTTTGGGGGACAACTGCTGAAACGCGACCAGGGGTTTCGGGAGAGGTATTGGTGTACGCTCTTTGACCTCACTGCCAATGATCCTAGATCGGATTTTGATTTATTTTTATTATTTTTTTATACCTTTAGTTTTTTCAGCATCGTAAAGGCATATAAATATACATATATGTATATGCCATATGTATGGGAGATGTATGAAGTTCCTTTGTACAAATATACATAAGTGTATATGCACTTATAGCACCTGCCAAGGATGTACATACATGTGAATGTATATAAGCTAACTTTAAGCATCTTCCATACATATATAAATATGGGCCTGAATTCATATAATCACCTATATTATACATACAGAAATATATGCTAGTGTAGAGCCGCATGACCCCCTAAAAACGTTTTTTTGATTATTTTTGATTTTTTTTCTGATTGTTTCTGATTTTTTTTGATTGTTTTTGATTTTTTTGATTTTTTTTTTTTCAATCGTAATCAATTACTGATTGCCTTTTTCGGGAAACCAATTGAGGTAGTCATTAACAATTAAAAGAATCCGTCCAATCAATTGATTACTAATTGATAGACAAATTTAACAGGTCTGCTTTTTTACTGAAACAAAGAAAATTGAAATAGCGCTTCCCGATCATTGATACCGAGGTCAAACGTATTTTAGCAGTTGTCTCATACCAAATTAGGAATTTCCTGCAAACAAATACTTTGAACCAAAATAGTTTGCCGATCTCGGGTTATGGACGAGAGTTTAGAAGTGTATTGTATTGTAATTAATTAATACAAACAATAAGGACGGTTATATGAGATTTAAAATAAACATATGTTTAAAATAAAATATAATTTACACCTATAACTGAAACCCACTACAACAAGGCGCCACTACTACAACGGCCACCATTGCAACACCATCATCGCGCGCACTACTATCGCAACGCGCCACCATTGCAACACCGGCGGCAACAAAAACCACCACCAGCTACAAGTTTCTTTTCGGTAAGTTTTATTAAAAAAAAAAAAAAAAAAAAAAAAAAAAAAAAAAAAAAAAAAAAAACGTTCTTCCATTTAAAATTGGGTTTTATATTAATTGCTTGGGTTTTTATATTATATTAATTGCAGACTAGTTCAGTGCGCCCCACTAGCGCTCAGCATCACGCGCGCCAGTACAATAGCGCGCGCCAGGACAATAGCGCTCCACCATCGCGCGCGCCAATACAATAGCGCTCCACCATCGCGCGCGCCAATACAACAGCGCGCGCCAGTACAATTGCGCTCCACCATCGCGCGCGCCAGTACAATAGCGCTCCACCATCGCGCGCGCCAGTACAATAGCGCTCCACCATCGCGCGCGCCAATACAATAGCGCTCCACCATCGCGCGCGCCAATACAATAGCGCACAATCAGCGCAACGTGCCACTATCGCGCGCACCAGCGGGCGCCAAGGCACTACAGCACAAGCACAAATACCAGCAACAAACAACCACCAGAATTGACTACAACGGGGGCCGCCCACATATAGGCCCGCCGTTCCACCAGCATCGATAACCACCAGCGCGCGCCACCACCGTAACAGCGCACAATCATCGCGCAACAACAACAACAACACCGGCAACAACAACGGCAACCGGTTGTAACACCGGCAACAACAACAACACCACCAGCTATAACAACAACGGGGGCCGGCCACATATAGGCCCGCCGCCCAACAGGCAACAACAACAACTACCAGCAGTGACAACAACGGGGGCCGCCTCATATAGGCCCGCCGCAACAACAATAGTACCATCAA
Source organism: Sphenella marginata (assembly GCA_951509765.1). Classification (NCBI taxonomy): domain Eukaryota; kingdom Metazoa; phylum Arthropoda; class Insecta; order Diptera; family Tephritidae; genus Sphenella; species Sphenella marginata. The sequence goes on from OX608083.1 coordinate 26,967,054, forward strand.
CAACCAGCATAGACAACAACACCGGCAACAACAAACACCGGCAACGACAACAACAACCGGCCATACCAACACCGGCAGTAACAACAACGGGGGCCGCCCACATATAGGCCCGCCGTCCAACCAACAACAACAACAGTACTGCAGCAACCGGGTGAGACCAAACCTTAACACTAAAATAAACAATAAAACATACATGGATTTAAAAGATAGGTTAATATATTGAAACTTAAATTGTAAGGGTTAGATAGACAGAAGGAAAACTAAATCAAATTAAAGTAACCTTATAATGTAGGAGGAGAACTTAAGAAAAATGCAATTATAGATAGATAGAATAGGTAAGGAATAAACAAAAGATTTAAATAAATTAAACTTAGTTTCGTGATTAACACATATGTACATATATATAAACTTATATAACTAAAATGAGGAAAAATTTATTGAAATTAAAGTAACTTAGAATTTCATAAAATAGAATGAAAAAAACAATACATAAGATAAAATAGAATAAAATGCATAAAATAAAATATAATTAAAATACCCTAAGATAAAATAAAATAAAATAAAATTAAAATACATAAAATTAAATAACATAATATACATAAAATAAAATAGAATAATACAAATAATACAAGGTAAATAAAATCAATATACATAAAATAACAATAAGATTTAAATACATAAAATAAAATAAATTTCATTAAATAAAATTAAATACCTAAAATAAAATAAATTTAATTAAATACATAAACTAAATACCTAAAAATATATTTTAATACAACTAAACCAAATGCATAAATAAATAGATAAACAAATTTCAATAATAACAAATAAAGGCCGCCAATAAAATAACATAATAATAAATAATAATAAATAAAATAACTTAATAATACTGTAATAATGAAATAAGCAGAACAAAACAAATGATATAACTAAATAAACAAAAGTTAGGTACAGTAACACAAATTTAATTAAAGAACACAAAACTAATATAAATGTTATTTGCAAAAGAATTAGGTAAACTACATACCTTAACATAAATTTAATTAAAAGATTTAAATAGAGATGTAGTTTGGAAAAAAAAAGAGGATAGGGAAAATAAGAAAAGAAAACAAGAGTATTTAAAGAAATTAAATGTTGTTTTTTTTGAAATAAATATTTTTAAGAAATCGCGTTTAAGAATAATGAACTTTGAATAAAAATTGTTAATTAAAAATGGGAATGCTGGCGTTCCGCTTTATTTAGAAGGCAATTAGGTTTATAGGTAAGGGGCCATCGAATATTAGGTGCGTCGATGGCCATGGATGAGGGTGGGCCAAGCACCGGGCGTCGCATCGACACCAGCGGCGCCCCCTTGTACTGTTCGGCCTTGTTTTGATTTATTGTTTATTTAATTTCTTTTTCAGCTGTAGTAATCGGTCGTTTCCGATTCGTTTGATTTTTCAGGTTTTTTTTTTATTTACTGGATTTTATTTTGCATTCGTTTTAGTTAAATACTTATTAGATTTTTGAGTTAGTTTCGGTTAATTTTAAATATTTCGTTTTGACAGTTTCGTTTTGAATTTTGATTTAAATTGTATCTGATAATTTTGGGTTTCCGGTTATTTTTTATTGATGTTGATTTGAATTTTAGTTGCTTTTTTTTTTGGTTTTTTTTTGGAATTTTTGAAATTTGAAATGTCAACGGTCTGTCCGTGGCATCCGGGTTGAACCGGATGTTGTTTTAAAAGTTGTTTTGACGCGGTTTTGCGTTTTTCCCCGCGTTTTCAAAGGCATGATTTGACCTTTTCTCTGCTTATGGCGCAGGACGGTAAGGTTGGCAAGAGCCCACCCCAGCCGACAATGACTAGCCACAGTGCACCATTGATATCATGCCGACCGCCTTCCTTACTGCTCCATTTTTGATGCGTAACCATAACAGATGGCGCCCAACGTGGGGCCCGAGGCGCTGGCCTCGATGACTTTTCTGGTCGATTTGTGAGGTTTCACCATCTCGTATGTCCCAGGTAGGCAGGCCCAGTAGCCGCCACCTGCGTTGCGACGGGATGGTGGGACCGATCAAGTTGTCCGGATGGGTCTTCGGGTTCAGTAGCTGAGGGCTCCACGAGACTTAACGTCAGGTCCACCGGAAGTTTTTGCATTTTCACCCGGTGAGGTAGTGCTAAACGCACTTAGTTTTTTTTGTAATATACATATTTTTTTTTGTCCCGGGTCTGTTGTCCGATGTCGGCTTCGGGAAAAATAAATATGTCCGCTAAGTGGGGTTTAAAGTTTTAGGGATTTTTTTTTTATTAGCTTTTCGTTTGCCGAACGTGTGTTTTGTTTTGTCTTTGTTTTTTTGTATGCATTTTTTTTTCTTTTGTAGGTATCTCCACTCCTCTAACCAGTCTCAGGCGGCAGCCTTCAGCAGCCCCTGCATTGCGGAAGGAGGAGTGGGGAACCGAATAACCCTCTTTTCAGTTGCGCATGTCTGGGGAAATGCGGCATCTAGCTGCATCCTTTCATTGCGGCGCAGCTGAGGAGGGGTAGAACACAGGTTTTCAGTTTTTTTTTCATTTTCGGTCTACAGCACCTCGGCAAGTCTCAGGTGGCAGCCTTTAGCAGCCCCTGCATTGCGGTCGGGAGTGCTGGAGTCCAAATAAGTTTGAACTTTTTCAACTGCGCAAGTCTGGGGAAATGCGGTATCTAGCCGCATCCTTTCATTGCGGCGCAGCTGAAGAGGTGTAAAGTAAAATAAATTTTCAGATTCCTTTTTGTCAATTGCGGTCTACAGTGCCTCGGCAAGTCTCAGGTGGCAGCCTTTAGCAGCCCCTGCATTGCGGTCGGGAGTACTGTAGTCCAAATAAGTTTAACTTTTTTTTTTCAAAATTTTCGCCATGGTATACCCACATGTCTCAGGGCGAGGTGTCCTTAAGACCACCCCTGCATTGCGGTAGGTGTACCTGGATATGTCCTTGTCAAACGTTTTATGTTAATTTTTTTTTCCCAATTATACCTATGCCTTCTAATGATGGGATGTCAGCATTCCCATTGAACATTTAAATACATATACATACATTTTTCAAACAACATATCGTATTTCATTGCTTTTTGACTTTCAAACGTATATTTCCTAATCAAACTTTCTTTCAGCGTATATTGTACACGTATATATATACATTTTTTTTGAAAACTTATTATATTTATTTACGGAAAAGTCGTTACGATTAGCGACTTGATTAACGTTGATTTAATTAAACATATTTTTTTTTTTTTTTTCGCGAATCGTCGGTATTATAGGGTAGGGAGGGTGAATTTTTACTTTGTGCCTTCCAACCGCCCCTTGTAACCGAAACCAATACTTAGAATTTTTTTTTGACCGATATTTTTTTTTGATAGACACAGTTCTAGTAGACATGGAACAGTCAGCTGAACGCATGACTACTAGAAATTCTACGCGAGGAAGTGGGGGTAAACCTAGAGGTCAGGGTAGAGGGGCATTTCCAAAACAGCCCACAAATCGGCCTTTAGTGATGCATTCTCCAGTAGGTAGTCCGGCTAGAGGAGATCCGACCGGGACAGTTTTGAACCCTGCTTCCAACCACAAGATGGATAGACCAGCTAGTACTAATATCCTTGACTCGTCCATGGCCGCAGATCCAATGCATAATATTTTTGACCCTTCGACTAACGTGTTGACAGGTATACAGGAAGAAGCTGGAGTTTTGCTACAAAACTCTGTACCTCTTAACACTTTAGGTGATAGGCGAACTCCGCGGAATATTGTTGAGGCCCCTCCTGAAGACTCGTGGGTGAACGTGCTGCATCAGCTGTTCAGGACTTCTCAGGAGGAGATGCGTAATGAAATGAGGACGATCAGGGAGAACATGGACCTACTTAACGCTGCAGTAACATCGTCGCAGGGCGGTGCGACCTATTCTAGGAACCCCAATAGGGATGAAAGGAACCGGGCCCAGACCTTTGTTAGTAACCAAGCCAACATCGTTTCGAACAACATGGCGGTGAAACCACAGGAGTGGAAGGTCTCCTTCGATGGTACTGGGAGCGTTGCGGATTTTTTATTTAAGTTAGACACCTTGTGTGAGCGGACTCAGTGTTCGGACGACCAGCTAATGGCAAGCTTTCACCTATTTTTGTCAGGGCGGGCTGAGGAATGGTACTGGCTGTTCACCAAGCAGAACCCAAACGCGAATTATCCCTTTTTGTGCTATTCTTTGAAGCGTGAGTTTGGAACATTGAAAAGTGACCACGAGATCATGATGGAGATCTCAATGCGGAAGCAGAAGCTGAGCGAGTCATACGATGTGTTCCACACTGACATAGTAGCACTTAACGCGCGCCTCAGAGAACCGATGTCCGAAGCCCTACTGATTGACATAATAAAACGGAACGTCAACAGTAGCTTGAAACTTATGCTGTTCAACGCAGAGGCGAGGACATTGCATGACCTACGCGATATAGCACGAAAAGGAGAACAAGTGCTGAGGGAGAGTAAGATTCTGGGAACAACTTATACCGGAAGGCATGTTAATGAAGCCCGAGCGATGACACCTGATAGGAGGATAGAAGGCGAGGATGGCGAAGCTGACCCGCAGATCGAGGCGTTGGAGTATCGGCGCAATCGGAAACCAGACTATTCAGGAATCCAGTGTTGGAACTGTCAGGCCATGGGGCATTCGTATATGTATTGTGAGGAACCCATTAGGAACCCTTTTTGCTTTAAGTGCGGGCATAGGGGCGTGTATACCCCAAAGTGTCCAAAGGACCATCGCCGGCAGGGAAACCAATATTCGAGCGAGAAGATGGGGGAAACTCGTTCGGTGCCATAGCCCCCATATCAGCCAGTGCCCGAGGAGTCGCCTCGAGTGCTGAACCAAGTGGTAGGTCCTTCGCGAACTGTAAGTTCCATGGAAGTGGTGAACTTTCGAGGAGTAGTGGCACTCTTGCGACGGAACAACCCAGCATTTTAGTAACTTTTCCTGATAGTTCAGATAGCTCCAATAGCTCAGATTCAGATAATCCAGGGCCGTCCTATCATATTACCAAGCCAGTTCACATTTTGAAAAGTCATAGCAGAGATGTTGCTTGTCAAGCGCATTTTCCACCTAGCTTGGAACAGAGGGTTACCAGTTACGAGCTAGTTAGGTCAAGAATTTTCGGAAATAATCCAGAGCCATTCGTATCGGACGATATTGTAAGATGTAGGAAGAGATACAATAATCGAGTACAGGAGCGTAAACTTTTGCAAAGCACCACCTTAGTTCTCACAGAGGATGAAAGGCCTCTGGTGCGAATAAAAATAGAAAACAGTTTTATAGTAGGCTTGCTGGACTCGGGTGCTAATGTCTCTATCCTCGGGAAGGACTGTGAAGAGTTTTTGAATTCGATTGGGCTTAAGTACCACCCACTACAGGCTTTTGTATACACGGCGGGTGGCGCCAAGCAGAAAATACTAGGTTCTGTTTCCTTACCTGTGACTTTTAAAAATATCACCAAAACCATACGTTTTTACCTTGTTCCTTCGCTTCTTCAAGAAGCGTATTTCGGAGTTGATTTTTGGAGAGCTTTTGCGTTAGCGCCGGATATTTTTCCCAGTGTAGCATGTCTAGAGATTAGCGAAGAGAAGGAACAAGAACATAATTTCCATGATTTAACAACAAAGCAGAAGGTCGAGCTGCAGAACGTAGTAGAGACGTTTCCGTCATTCGAGAAGTTAGGCCTGGGTCAAACAAAGCTAGTCGAACATCATATTGACACGGGCGACGCGGTTCCAATAAAGAGCAAGCATTTCCCTCTTTCGCCACCGAGGCAAGCCGAAGCTTTTAGTGAGATAGATAGGCTGCTCGAAATGGGAGTTATCGAGGAATCGAACTCGCCGTGGTGTAGTCCTGTGGTGTTGGTCCGGAAACCAGGGAAGGTCCGGCTTTGTATTGATTCCAGAAAAGTCAACGCGGTTACTAAAAAGGACTCATACCCGTTGCCGCATATTAATGGGCTATTGAGTAGGTTGAAGGATACCCATTTCATCAGTGGTATCGACCTGAAGGACGCGTTCTTCCAAATCAAATTGACGGAATCTTCGAAGGAGAAAACAGCGTTCGCAGTTCCGGGAAAGCCTCTCTATCACTTCAAAGTAATGCCATTTGGGTTATGCAACGGGCCGCAGACGATGAGCAGGCTGATGGACAAGGCCATTCCTTCGCGTTTACGGGAGAATGTTTTTGTCTACTTGGATGACCTGATGGTATGCAGCACTAACTTTGAGGACCACTTGAGCTTATTAGCAGAGGTAGCAAAGTGTTTGAGGGACGCGGGCCTTACAATTAACGTAAAGAAGAGCAAATTTTGTCAGAAGGAAATTCGATATTTAGGGTACTTGATAGGTAGCGGGTGCTTGAAGGTAGACCCAGGGAAGATAGAAGCAGTTAAAAGTTTTCCAATCCCGAAGTCTCCGAGGCAGGTACGTAGGTTTGTAGGTATGGCGAATTGGTATAGGGCGTTTATTACAAATTTTGCTGATTTAGCAGGCCCTTTGACCGATTGCCTTCGAAAAAAGCTAGGTCCATTCAAACTTACCCCTGAGGCAATAGAGGCTTTCGAAAAGCTGAAGGTAGCCTTAAGCTCCGCTCCTGTCCTGGCCCAACCCGATTTCTCGAAGGAATTTGTCATTCAGTGCGATGCGTCCAAAATAGGTGTGGGTGGTGTGCTATTCCAGGTCGACGACGAGGGCGCTGAGCATCCAATAGCGTTCGTTTCAAAAAAGCTAAACAATGCTCAGCGCAATTATACCGTGACCGAGCTGGAATGCCTAGCAGCCATAGTCAGTGTCAAACGCTTTCGTCCATACATTGAGGGTCTGCCTTTTCGTATTATTACAGACCATTCGAGCCTCAAGTGGTTGATGACTCAAAAGGATTTGAGTGGTAGATTGGCTAGGTGGTCGCTTCTGCTTCAAAGATATGACTTTAGAATGGAACATCGCAAGGGAACCCTGAATATTGTACCGGATGCTTTATCGCGCTTCGATGTAGACGCGCTGACCTATCCGAACACACCTCACGAAATAGATTTAGAGTCGCCAGAATTTGCAAGTGCCGCATACTCGGATCTAGTCCGAACCATTTTATATAACAAAGAGGCACTACCGGATTTACGTGTAAACGAGGGCGTAGTTTTCAAAAGGGTTAAATTTCGTAAGGGTGTGGAGGATGAGGAGCATTCGCTATGGCGGTTATGGTTACCGACTGGGTTGATGAAGGAGGCAATACGACTTGCGCACGATGCGAACAGGAGCTACCACGGAGGATGGCAGAAAACTTTGGAGCGCGTTCGGCAGAAATACTTCTGGCCAAGCCAAGCTAAGGACGTCCGGGAGTATGTACGCAAGTGCGACATTTGCAAAGCGGTAAAAGCAACGAATCAACAAGCCAGGCCACCCATAGCGAATGCTTTTACTTCGGAAAGACCATTTCAGCGGTTCTACTGCGACTTCCTGGGGCCATATCCGAGATCGAAGCGTCGGAATCAATTTCTTTTCATTTTATTGGACCATTTTTCAAAGTATGTCTGGTTGAAGCCCATGCAGAGAGCGACGACGGTAAACGTTATGAATTACTTCACGTCTGAAATCTTTCCAACTGTAGGGGTCCCTCAGTATATCCACAGCGACAACGGTAGACAGTTTATCTCGAAGGATATGAAGCAATTTTTAGAGAATTACGGGGTAACCCACATTACGACAGGGCTATACTCACCGCAGGCTAACGCGTCTGAACGCGTAAATAGGGAGATTGTTTCAAAAATAAGAGTTTTTCTGAAGGATAAACAGGATCATACTGACTGGGATAGGCATATACCCGAAATACTATCAGTTTTAAGAAGTGACTTTCATACCTCAATTCAGTGCTCTCCATACTTTGCATTATACGGTCAGAACATGATTCAGCATGCATCGGCATACAACATATTAGATAAACTCGGCGCTCTGGCGCAAGATGGAATCCCAATAGTAGCTAGGGCTGATAAATTGTCAAATATTCGCGAAAAAATTCGTAGAAATTTAGATGCAGCAAAAGATAGGGCGGTAAGAGTATATAACAAACGCTCTAGACTAGTGAACTATAGGGAAGGTCAGGAGGTTTTTAGAAAAAATTTTGCTTTGAGTAACTTTAAACAAGGCATAAACGCTAAATTCCTGCCGAAATACCTTAAGTGTCGAGTCCGTCGAAAAATAGGCAATGCGTTGTATGACTTGGAAGATCTGACGGGGAAATTGATAGGGCGTTTCCATGCTTCGGATATTCGTCCCCAATAGCCAAAATTTTGACATTTTTTTTTCTTATTTATTTTTTTTTCTACCTTGCATTTCCATCTGGGCGTTTTGGCAGTCGGGGACAACTCGCCCAGTATTCTCCCCGAGCATTGAACCAGAAGGGAGTCCACATGTGCTTCCACCGGGAGCAGTGGATAACCTGGCAATCCTGATAACCGGATTGTCTTTCGGAGTTTTGACGAGTTCTCCATTATCAAAATGTCTGCCGGATGAATACTTATCGAATATGAAACCCGCTTCTCCGGTTCTTTTTCTTTAACCTTCCGTGGGGGTGAAACCACTGGAACTATCTCTTTCGGAGTTTTGACGAGTTCTCCAATAACAAATGTCTACCGCCGCGAAGCATGTTAACTAAGAAACAAAATTAAATTCTCCGTTTTTCTCAAGCCTAACTTCTGTGGGGGCCAAACCACTATAAAAACTTCCCTTCGCCGCAATGCGTTTTGAACTACGAAACAAAATACTTCAAATTTATCTCCTTACTGGCGGATCTTCTGTGCCCGGCTAGCTTGTGGTAGAACTAGAGACTCTTATCTAGGGGTGAGTCGTGCCCCACGTTTCTTTTTTTTTATTTCGAAATGGCTTTCTTGCAAGTATACCTTTTTCCTGTTCGCTTCATTGACCGGTCTTCGAAGCGAAGCAGGTCTGTTATGGTCTACTTCCAACTTATAGTCATTTTTTCTTTTATTGAGTTTGATTGGTATGACTCACTGCGGTTGGATAGGTGACAGTTTAGGTTCACCCTGCGGTTTGACATAAATCGATTGATTCTGGGAAGTGGCGTGATTTTTGCCGAGGTGGCAGCACCAAATGTTCCATAAAATGGAAAAAGGCACCAATAACGGAATTTGTAATTTCCAGACAAACAAGTGGTTGGTGTGTTCTTGGTGTGGCCAGAAATAAATAGTAGGGTAAACCAGATTGCCCGAAAAATGACAAATTGAATTAAATGGGCATTTGATATTAAGTAAACAGCGCTTAATTTGTATGTTGGAACTTAATGTATACAAGTGGGTGACTAATCGAATAACTAAGGTACGGAGACACATGGGGGTCCCGTCCGGATTCCTGATACTGACGCAATTAACAACTGTCATATCACCAAAATAAAATGTAACAAAGGAAAAAGGGCACCAAAATATTGGTCAAATTGCAAAGCATCTTTAAGAATCAAGTTAACTATTTTCAAGGCGGAAATATTAATTTATTATGCGTATGGTAACGAAGCGTAGATCGTCATAGTATTGTCAATGGCAGGGCCGGATGAGGAGCTTCATGTGTCTCCTATCCTAAAACCCAGTAACGTCGGGTTCCGCGGACCACCACGGGAACACACCAAACACAAGTTCTAGAACCTTCTTTTTTTCGCGCGCCAACGAAAGCGTGCCTTTAGGGTTCGGACTTAGTTAAAATTGTAGTAATTTCAATACTTAATGCACTTTATGCAAATCTACTACGCTTTATGCTCCCATTTAATAGCACCATAGTTCGATTTTTCCTTTGATTAAGTAAATTTTTTTCTGATTTCAAACTTTCCCGTAAAATAATCAATCATTCTCGAATTTCTACTTCCTTCCATACTTGAAAATTCACCTTTAATAAAACTAACTAAATAACAAAATAGTAGCAAGAGTAAAAGTACTAAATTCCTTTTTTTTAAAGCCTTAAAATAAAAGTGTAATCAACGAACTTTCAATTTCAAACAATTTCTACGGGTCAAATCTCTTAAAATCTGCTATCAGGAAGTAAAATCATATCTCCTTCTTTAAATTTAATAACATATTGTGTTTTTTTTTGTTTCGGAAACCGGACTGTACTTTTACCAAATTTGGCAGTACATAAAGTATCTAAAATAGTAGCAGAAGTCCGAACCCTGATGGCAACCACCAATCGTGGTGTCCCACCTGGCAACGATCACGCCACGTCAGACTGAATAACGGAATTTTTCCATTGCGCAGTCGTAGTTGCTTAAACAAATTTTCTCGATACCCTAATGGCTTCGCCGGCATTGACGGCCATTTAAAATGTGTTATGAAATTAAACGAGACGGTCGTGCCCCGTGATAAAAAGAAACTTAAACTATAAAAAAACTTTAAAGTGAACTAAGATTAGAAGTTTGCCAAAAATAATAAGTGAAAAATCTAAAAGTTGAAAAGTGCGTAATAAATAAAGAAAAGAAAAGTGAAGTGTTTTGTGCGCGTAGTTGGGGGTAATTGTTTCCTTTGGGGGACAACTGCTGAAACGCGACCAGGGGTTTCGGGAGAGGTATTGGTGTACGCTCTTTGACCTCACTGCCAATGATCCTAGATCGGATTTTGATTTATTTTTATTATTTTTTTATACCTTTAGTTTTTTCAGCATCGTAAAGGCATATAAATATACATATATGTATATGCCATATGTATGGGAGATGTATGAAGTTCCTTTGTACAAATATACATAAGTGTATATGCACTTATAGCACCTGCCAAGGATGTACATACATGTGAATGTATATAAGCTAACTTTAAGCATCTTCCATACATATATAAATATGGGCCTGAATTCATATAATCACCTATATTATACATACAGAAATATATGCTAGTGTAGAGCCGCATGACCCCCTAAAAACGTTTTTTTGATTATTTTTGATTTTTTTTCTGATTGTTTCTGATTTTTTTTGATTGTTTTTGATTTTTTTGATTTTTTTTTTTTCAATCGTAATCAATTACTGATTGCCTTTTTCGGGAAACCAATTGAGGTAGTCATTAACAATTAAAAGAATCCGTCCAATCAATTGATTACTAATTGATAGACAAATTTAACAGGTCTGCTTTTTACTGAAACAAAGAAAATTGAAATAGCGCTTCCCGATCATTGATACCGAGGTCAAACGTATTTTAGCAGTTGTCTCATACCAAATTAGGAATTTCCTGCAAACAAATACTTTGAACCAAAATAGTTTGCCGCTCTCGGGTTATGGACGAGAGTTTAGAAGTGTATTGTATTGTAATTAATTAATACAAACAATAAGGACGGTTATATGAGATTTAAAATAAACATATGTTTAAAATAAAATATAATTTACACCTATAACTGAAACCCACTACAACAAGGCGCCACTACTACAACGGCCACCATTGCAACACCATCATCGCGCGCACTACTATCGCAACGCGCCACCATTGCAACACCGGCGGCAACAAAAACCACCACCAGCTACAAGTTTCTTTTCGGTAAGTTTTATTAAAAAAAAAAAAAAAAAAAAAAAAAAAAAAAAAAAAAAAAAAAAAAAAACGTTCTTCCATTTAAAATTGGGTTTTATATTAATTGCTTGGGTTTTTATATTATATTAATTGCAGACTAGTTCAGTGCGCCCCACTAGCGCTCAGCATCGCGCGCGCCAGTACAATAGCGCGCGCCAGGACAATAGCGCTCCACCATCGCGCGCGCCAATACAATAGCGCTCCACCATCGCGCGCGCCAATACAACAGCGCGCGCCAGTACAATTGCGCTCCACCATCGCGCGCGCCAGTACAATAGCGCTCCACCATCGCGCGCGCCAGTACAATAGCGCTCCACCATCGCGCGCGCCAATACAATAGCGCTCCACCATCGCGCGCGCCAATACAATAGCGCACAATCAGCGCAACGTGCCACTATCGCGCGCACCAGCGGGCGCCAAGGCACTACAGCACAAGCACAAATACCAGCAACAAACAACCACCAGAATTGACTACAACGGGGGCCGCCCACATATAGGCCCGCCGTTCCACCAGCATCGATAACCACCAGCGCGCGCCACCACCGTAACAGCGCACAATCATCGCGCAACAACAACAACAACACCGGCAACAACAACGGCAACCGGTTGTAACACCGGCAACAACAACAACACCACCAGCTATAACAACAACGGGGGCCGGCCACATATAGGCCCGCCGCCCAACAGGCAACAACAACAACTACCAGCAGTGACAACAACGGGGGCCGCCTCATATAGGCCCGCCGCAACAACAATAGTACCATCAACAACCAGCATAGACAACAACACCGGCAACAACAAACACCGGCAACGACAACAACAACCGGCCATACCAACACCGGCAGTAACAACAACGGGGGCCGCCCACATATAGGCCCGCCGTCCAACCAACAACAACAACAGTACTGCAGCAACCGGGTGAGACCAAACCTTAACACTAAAATAAACAATAAAACATACATGGATTTAAAAGATAGGTTAATATATTGAAACTTAAATTGTAAGGGTTAGATAGACAGAAGGAAAACTAAATCAAATTAAAGTAACCTTATAATGTAGGAGGAGAACTTAAGAAAAATGCAATTATAGATAGATAGAATAGGTAAGGAATAAACAAAAGATTTAAATAAATTAAACTTAGTTTCGTGATTAACACATATGTACATATATATAAACTTATATAACTAAAATGAGGAAAAATTTATTGAAATTAAAGTAACTTAGAATTTCATAAAATAGAATGAAAAAAACAATACATAAGATAAAATAGAATAAAATGCATAAAATAAAATATAATTAAAATACCCTAAGATAAAATAAAATAAAATAAAATTAAAATACATAAAATTAAATAACATAATATACATAAAATAAAATAGAATAATACAAATAATACAAGGTAAATAAAATCAATATACATAAAATAACAATAAGATTTAAATACATAAAATAAAATAAATTTCATTAAATAAAATTAAATACCTAAAATAAAATAAATTTAATTAAATACATAAACTAAATACCTAAAAATATATTTTAATACAACTAAACCAAATGCATAAATAAATAGATAAACAAATTTCAATAATAACAAATAAAGGCCGCCAATAAAATAACATAATAATAAATAAATAATGAATAAAATAACATAACAATAAATAATAATAAATAAAATAACTTAATAATACTGTAATAATGAAATAAGCAGAACAAAACAAATGATATAACTAAATAAACAAAAGTTAGGTACAGTAACACAAATTTAATTAAAGAACACAAAACTAATATAAATGTTATTTGCAAAAGAATTAGGTAAACTACATACCTTAACATAAATTTAATTAAAAGATTTAAATAGAGATGTAGTTTGGAAAAAAAAAGAGGATAGGGAAAATAAGAAAAGAAAACAAGAGTATTTAAAGAAATTAAATGTTGTTTTTTTTGAAATAAATATTTTTAAGAAATCGCGTTTAAGAATAATGAACTTTGAATAAAAATTGTTAATTAAAAATGGGAATGCTGGCGTTCCGCTTTATTTAGAAGGCAATTAGGTTTATAGGTAAGGGGCCATCGAATATTAGGTGCGTCGATGGCCATGGATGAGGGTGGGCCAAGCACCGGGCGTCGCATCGACACCAGCGGCGCCCCCTTGTACTGTTCGGCCTTGTTTTGATTTATTGTTTATTTAATTTCTTTTTCAGCTGTAGTAATCGGTCGTTTCCGATTCGTTTGATTTTTCAGGTTTTTTTTTTATTTACTGGATTTTATTTTGCATTCGTTTTAGTTAAATACTTATTAGATTTTTGAGTTAGTTTCGGTTAATTTTAAATATTTCGTTTTGACAGTTTCGTTTTGAATTTTGATTTAAATTGTATCTGATAATTTTGGGTTTCCGGTTATTTTTTATTGATGTTGATTTGAATTTTAGTTGCTTTTTTTTTTGGTTTTTTTTTGGAATTTTTGAAATTTGAAATGTCAACGGTCTGTCCGTGGCATCCGGGTTGAACCGGATGTTGTTTTAAAAGTTGTTTTGACGCGGTTTTGCGTTTTTCCCCGCGTTTTCAAAGGCATGATTTGACCTTTTCTCAGCTTATGGCGCAGGACGGTAAGGTTGGCAAGAGCCCACCCCAGCCGACAATGACTAGCCACAGTGCACCATTGATATCATGCCGACCGCCTTCCTTACTGCTCCATTTTTGATGCGTTTCCATAACAATTTTTCCAGCTGATTTTATCTAAAGGAGCTTAAGGGAGGGCGCTGAAAGTTGGTATAGAGCTAAATGATATCAAAACAATTTTTGCGCATAAAAGTGGGGGTATCGGAAAAGGAGACGTGGCACCTCCACCAAACTCAATTTTTCAAGCTGAATATCTATAAAAGCGTGTAAGGTTGGAACCTGAAAATTGATCATTAGATTGCCGATATCAATAGATCTATATGGCGTGTTACCGTGTAGTTCCAATATATGTATGCATTTTGAAAACTTCTTTAACTAAACTTCATGTGTTAATTTCGTATAAAAATATAAATTGTTTTGTCATAGACACTTTCTAAACTAGTGTTTGAAAGTTTATGGCTAAATTTTAAAATTCAAAAAACGCCCTGGAAATATGAGTTTTAAAGTCAATTCAATTCTACTTAGTCTCATAAAGTGAAATTCACAAAGCTATTTCAAATTTGGTTGATTTTTGGCAGTTTTTCTCTACATAGGGTTATTTTCTTCTTCTTCAAATTCGAAAGAAATTTCTTAAGCACCTTCCCTCTTCCCACTGTTCTCACATAACTTTATATATCTTCTAACCAAAACATTTTTTATCTTTTCATTTGTAGGTTTGCATACTACAAAGAAAAATTCCCCGCCTGGCAGAATTCCATTCGTCACAATTTGAGCCTAAACGACTGTTTTATCAAAGTTCCACGTGAGCCTGGAAATCCAGGAAAAGGTAATTTTTGGACATTGGATCCATTGGCAGAAGATATGTTTGACAATGGCAGTTTTCTGAGAAGGCGAAAAAGATATAAACGACCACCCGCCATGCAGAGGTTCCCATTTCCAGCCGTTTTCGGACCAATTTCGCCATTTTGGATACGAAAGCCGGTGCCTTTAGTGCCGGTACATTTTAATGTTGCGAATTTCACAAACAACCGCGACTGCTTTGACATGCTGCATCCGCCAACTGACATTTTGGATGCGGCGCGAAGGGAAGAGAAAAAATTCAACTTTTTCGCCGGCGCAGATGCCCTATCATATCAGAATAACGATAAATTTGATACGATCAGCCAAAATGTCGCATTTATGAGAAAAAACGCTCACGCCCTCGGTGTTATGGACGATATTCAAAAGCAAGATAACATTCAAGATAAATACAGCAGATTACCAGCTTCAGCCGGTGGTTCAGTGAATTTCATTGATGAGCAAATCGATTGCAGCAGCTCACTTCAATACAAAGACTCCAATATGTTCAATGAAAGTGACGATTTATCTTGTGACCGAATTGATGTTGAAAGCTCCAACGATCATGATTCTCACATATCAGACTCAATTGATAGCGTATGTACAAATAATCGTTTAGATCCGCAATTAGACAGCGAAGATGCTGGCAAGGGATGTGCCAACGATGGCAATCCAAAAACATCATCTCCATACATTTTACTATTTAATAATTCGGAAGTTTCAAATAGCTCGACAACTGAAGTACCATTTGTGGATCAACATAAAAGTAGCCACAATTTTGTTGGTCTCAAAGATAGACCGAACATAAAATATAATGATAACGACGAGGCTTACAAGCAAACGATAATTCCTTTCGACTACGAACATGTTCGATCAACAAAGCACAACAACGCGAAAGATTTTCGTATAGAGACATTAATTGGGAATGTGGACGAGGCCAGTGCTTAGGACCGTATGTGAAATCTTGTAAAACAGAGGGACAAATTTTGTGAATAATTTTAAAATAATGTAAATTATTGAAACTATTGTTTGTTTGCCATGGCGATCTTCAGCCTCAAATTCAGGCAATAAATTTTAAAGTGTCTGTATATTTCCTGAAATTGGTTTTCTGTAAATTTGAGAATCGCAAAAGATGTATGTGTTATGTAAATTGTATGAGTAGTTTATGAGTATGAAAACGAAATTTATAAATAAAACATTTATCCAATTTTAGGTGAGAGGCTTTTAATTCAACAAGTTTGATATTAAATTGTGAAAACCGCTCCGTTGTCGGTAAAAGTTATACGCTTTATGCATACATATATGTACATATGTATGTAAGTAAACGAGCAGGCCTGGAAGACGTTTGAAAATTTGATCACGCAATCCAAATATTGAGATGTATGATGCTGTTTTTGGTCATATTCCGACGGGTAGGTTTGTGAAAAACTTTAATAACTCAGCCAATTATTGACGCATTTGGACGATTAGGATATCATTTGAAAGGTATTTTCGAGACGTTGTCATTTCTGCAAAATTTAACCCTTTTTGGTCCAATTTTACACATTGCGAATATTAGCACACAGGTATACAATAATAGTACCTACTGATACAATTTTTAAACTTTTTTATGCTTACCTTTTGCACTCTATCATCTCAGATGCTTTTTATCAAAAAATATTTTTTCATACTCCTTTTATATATAAAAAACGATATTTTTAGCTTTTTTTAACGCGGTTTAGCTGCGGTAAATCTTAATATTTTTTCGAAATATTTTGGGGGAGTCCTTAGAAAAGAGAGAATTTTGAAATTCCGGTGGAAACAGTGCAACCTTTTTGGCGAGGCACCTTAGTGTTTAGAACATATCTGAATGTTCGATTGCGTCGGAATGTATGTACATAGCTAACAGTTATGCATATGAAATGGCCTAAATGCTTTAGGCGCACACAAGAAATTCAATATCATTTGCTTCAGAGAACTCTATCTCCTCAGCTGAGAGTTTTGCATAAACTGCCACCACCACCTACCCTATTTAGGCGGTCATTTGTAAAGATTTCATAGGTGTTGCTCAAAATTTCGAAGTTGAACACATGCGGTTTAAGCAAAGTTTTCGTGAACACCAAAACTTTAGCGCCTATAGGTAAATCAGTGAAGCTGAAAGTGAAACTGAAAGTTGTGAAAATCTGTTTGGTCCGGAAGAAGACAAAAAGTATTTTGGGGAAAACAGATCTCCAATCGATTTAAGTGACCAAGAAGACCTTACCAGTTTACCAAAGTTGCCTTAACTGTAGATACGAATCCTGGATAATTTCCACATATGTCAGAACACCCCTTCCTATTCAAGGAGTGTGGCATAAAAGACCTTGAGTGATAAAAGCCCATAAGTCCTGGACTTATTGTGTTTTTGTACGCACAACTTGCTAACGATATATACTTTGTTAAAAATTCAGCGTAAAATTTACGTCAGACTAATCGGTCTGTAGTCTTTCGGCTCGTAGTGAGAGGCTTTACCTGCCTTCGGAATAAAGATTACCGTTGCGCTTCTCCATGAGCACGGAATATGGTTGAGAGACAAACAGGCCGTGAAAATGTGATACAGCCAGTTAGCTGATGTCTCCAAAGTGTTGATTAGCTGTGCGGGAATAATCCCGTCGGTCCAGCGGACTTGAACCGCTTAAAGCTCTTAACCGCCCATTTAACTCCCTCCACTGTGATGGGTATATTTACGGCCGGGTTAGTTGCAGGTGCACTTGGAGCACAATGCATGTTTCCCGGAAAGTGAGTATCCAGAAGCAGTTCTAAAGTTTCCTCTTCTGAGCTGGTCCAGGTACCGTCTGGTCGCCGCAAAAAGCTCAAAGCCGTTTGCGACTTTGATAGCACGCACCTAAGTCTTGCTGTGTCGTCGACACTTTCGACTCCAGTGCAGAAGTTTCTCCACGAAGTTCTCTTCGCTTGTCTCAGGGCTTTCTTATAGGCCCTCAGTTTGTTTTTATATTCAAGCCATTGAGTCTCACAATCGAGGCTTTAAACTGTGTCCTACAGGATTTCCGTAGTGAGTCCAGATCCCGGGACCACCAGTAAGGTTTATGCTTACGGCGCGGTTTCGGCAATGGGAAGGCCTTTTCTAAGGCATTTGAGAGAGCCGTTGTGAAGGTCGTAACCATGTCCTCCAGCTCCTGAAGAGGGGCACTGAGAAGGTGGTTCTGGCAGACCTTTATCAAACAGCTCATTATGCAGTTCCCAGTTTGTGCTAAGTGGATTCCGTCTCATAATGGCTGGTCCGACGGCAAGGTGTAAAACTACCTCAATATAGCGATGGTCAGAGAAAGAGTGGTCATCAAGAACCCGCCAGCTCCTAATTAACTCGTAAGCGCTTTCGCTACAAATAGTAAGGTCAATGACCTCTCTTCAATTTTTAGCAATAAATGTTGGTTCATTACCTACGTTGCAAACTACGAGATTAGTCGTTAAAAGAAAATCAACAAGTGACTCACCCCGAGCGTTTATATCAGAACTTCCCCACTGGACGTGGTGGGCATTTGCGTCCGTTCCAATAAGCAAGTGGCATGTAGACCGAGGCAATAATTAATTGAACATTGCCAACTGTGATATTGGCCGCTGTGACGTCGCCATTGCTGTAGTTAGGTAGAAGAAGAGTTATTAGCTCAGACCTAACCATAACGCAGGTTCTAACTTTACCTTCTTCATCAGCTCTGATGAGCTTGAACTCCTTAGTCCCCAGTCCACAAATCCGTGCTTTGTTGACCCACGGCTCTTGGAGGAGGACCACATCGACGTCGCCTTTAGAAAGGCGACTAATTAAAGCAGCCGAGGCTGCGTTCGATTTATGTAGGTTTATCTGAAGCACCCTAAACATGAGTGTGCTTAGACACCCCTACCACCACCGTGACGTCGAGATCTTCCCCGTCGCTGTCCAGCAGGGCATCCTCCCTCGGCAAATTGTGCAGAGCACCTGTGCAATTTGACATGGCGGATACCATGCTGCCAGCGTAATAGAGTTCCGCTTCCTCTTCGGGCGCTTCGATGCCCATTTGCACCGGAGCACCCGAAACGGTATACGTGGATTACAACTTCGCCGATGCCGTAATGCATACGTCCGTTTGCTCTCCTTAAAGGTTCGAGAGCCTCCTTATTTAAGGCCAGAACGACCTCCCTTCTGTGCCCTTCAGCGTCGCCGACGTGGATGATCTTCCAGTCCTGGGCGGGGAGAGCTGGGTTCATGACTGGATGCATAGCCAGGATTCTCTCCGGCTCTGCAGGGATGGCTGGAACCTATGCCGTCGCCCCTGGCCGAGCTGGAATGTCCTTATGGAACGACCTCTATCTTCGCCCCAGGGTAGACCGGGCCTAGCTTTGCAGCTGTTGCCTTATACAACGTAACAGTCCTTATATTTTCGGAAGCGAGGATCTTGATTTGACCCTGGTACCAGCCCACATCAGCACCCCGCGGCGGACTGCCCGTAGCCTCCATCAGCACGTCGAGAACGGCGTAGCCGATGGCGTTCCGGACATACGGCCACTGATCTTTCTGGATGGCCCCACGGTCATTCCCGCGGTCCAGGATCCTAATAAGGATCCGGTCCTTTGCCACCTCTGCAAAGCTAGGCTTGCCCACCCCTGGGTGATTCTGGTGCCTTTTGGAGGGAGGTTTCATGTCCTCGTCCGACTTCTGGCGTTTGAAGGGGGTTGCGGTTTCCCCAGTTGCCACCGCAGTGCCTTGAAACTCGGGTAGCAGAGCTCGCGCCCTCGCCCCCGCGTTCCTGGCATTTTGGGACAACGTATCCAGCGAAACCCCCTCGTATTTCTTGAGAACCTTAGAGGCCTTCCTTTTTTCCCGGTGCGTATGGCGATTGGGAGGGATATTTAAGGGAAGCTAACCCGTAGTTGCCCTCGCGGTCATTCCCCCGGTCGATGACTTGGTTGCGGCCTCCTTCTCCTTTGGTTCTTTGTGGCTAGGGCGTGTGACCCCTGCCAAAGCTGTGGGGAGAACGGCCGCCGTGCCGCTACCTGAAGGGCGTTCACGATTTACCTCCCGGCTGCAAACGTCCAATGGGCACGGTATCGCATAACACCCTGGATTGGGAGGGGATAGATCTTAGTCATCGCTCTCCAGAGGAGGTACAGCTAACCCCGTGACAGAGCTCCTTGCGAGGGTATCTACCCTCGGCGAAGGAAAAAGCCCTGTAGCTTAAGAAATAATACTAACAACGCTTTTCATTTCATATCAATTTCATAAAAACACCTTGTAGGCCGAAACCGCGCCAAGTTCCACCGATATCTCAAAACCCGAGAAATTTTTATAAATTTGTTTGTTCTATAACCATGGAGAATTTACCCATAAAGAATTTACTTTCCAAATTTCCATGCAATCGGTTAGACCATTCTCGAGCATTTTAGCATGATAGCACATATTCGGGACTCACGCATGGTTCACATTTTGACCAACATTTCGGAAACAGGTTCACATATGTACCTGAAAACCAATCCTTTATAAAACCCTAAACAACCCCATTCATTTGATACCCATATCGTAAAAACACCTTTTGAGGTCGCCCCTGGTCCACGTTTTGGTCAATATTTCCGGACAGAACTCACCTATGGCCCTGGAAACTTTCTTTTTCGTTTTAAAGCGGATGGCGACAACTGTCAAAGTCTGTCGAACTTTTTATAATTCAACCATAATTAGCCCTACCAGTTCAGCCGCTTGTAATTTTTCCTGTCGAAGAAAATGTCGAAATATCGTACTCGATATTTAAAAAAATATCGATATTGGCACAGAATGTATCGAATGTATGTATGTCCCCAACGACTGATGAGTACTCACGCCTCCACCAATCTCTACTTCCATCCACCAATGGTTACAATTCAACGCAATCATAGAACAAAGACCAAGTGCCCTTAAACCTGTCCTGAAATAAAGCTCGAAAAGCCCTTGATATATAGACGTTTTCAAAAGATGTGAGATTAGGGGATAGTAGTCCATATATTTACCTTCTCTCTATCATGATAAAGGCGAGTATATAAAAAGAGTCCTGACGCAGTTGATAGTGTCAACTTCTATCATAACAATAGCTAAGTAAGTAAGGAAATCAATCAGCATGCATATGTATGTACCTACTGTTGGTACCGGAAAATGGAAACGCTGAAAGGAAGTGGCAATCAGCTGTTTGTCAAAAACAGTTAAATGCATCACTGTTATTTAGACAGTTAAAAAAGCTTTTACCCATGAAATAACTTTTTTCACGGAGCATGCGCACAAGGACCGTGTAGTCCATACGTCAAAAGCTTTTAGAAAGAAGACAACTGCAACGCGAATACAAGCAAAAAAGGAATCAGCACTATTGTGTACCCACAAGTATAACAATTCCATACACACATACTTGCTCTACGTTAAAAAGTCGATTTTTCACACGAAATTTTTGCACGGACGTGGAGTGGATGGATGGCAAAAGTGAAAATAATCCTAGCAATAGCCACAGGACGAGGCACAAATAAACAAAATAACGAATTAAATAAATAGTTGGAGTTTAAGTAAAAGTGAAAAATAAAATTTAAGTCCGATCCGTTGCACAAAACTTGCTACTAAGTACATATTTGAAGAAACTTATACGTACATACAAATACACATACATACCTACCTAAATACATACATACATACATAGTTGAAAGTAAAGACGACGAACATCGATACTCGAACAATTCGAAGGCCTAATTATGTGGTGAAGTGCAACTTTAAACTTTAGGTATACTCGTCGTATATTAGGTTAATCTTATAAGTAAGTAAATCCATTAAGCGAAGCAACCGCAATGATAAACATACTCATTTCTATACATACATACATACATACATAGCACATAGATAGTACACCTACATACATAACATACATATATATGTATGTCTGTATGCACATATATGCAGATGTGTATATTAGCTAATACAAATAATTTTCTTTATCCAGTTAGTGAAAAGAATGAAAACTGTAAAGTAAGCTATTCGCCTGGTCGCTCACCCCATTCTGAAAGCGCTGGTGCAACGAACGAGCTGCAGCACTGCACTGAATTGTACGTGGGCGACAAAAAAAAATACTTTAAATGTTGATGCTGATGGCGTATAAATGGTCCTTGTGCATTTCCACACTCACATGGCTAACACTACTCTCAGGTAAGAGGGGGTTTGAGAAGATGTCATAACTTTGATATTTGGTTATGAAAGTGTATTTTTCTGTTGGAATTTTAGTTACCGACTCGGTACGGATAACGAATCTCAAAGTACCACACACCTACACCTTGGAACGGAATACCGAACCGGATCCTCTGGTGTTAGACTGTGAATATGAGGTAGAACCGCGTGAAAAGGGATTCGTGCTAAAGTGGTTGTTCAACAATCACTCCATTTATCAATGGATACCATCAGTAAAGGGCTTTGCCATGGTAAGTGGTGCAAAAAATCTGCAAGAAATGTTGTTTTTATATTTTAAAATGGAATGGCATAACTAGAATTGGAAGCACTCTGTTTTTCTTTTTGTTGATTTTCCGTCATGCCTTAACAATGTAGATACATGTGTTCTGATTTATTCTTCCCGATTCTGTATTTTTGACAAATTGCCAACACTGATAAATAGTCCAGAAAAAAGACTTGTGGCTTTTTTTTTTGAATGTAGTATTTTTCACAGTTCTCAAGCGAGGTTCAAAAAAAATTTAAGTTTTACATGAAAGCAGCTCGATAAGTCAACAGTATGAGTAGTGCATTGCCATGATGAAAAACAAAGCCAATGCCTTGTTTTTAAATTTTCTAAGGAAGAATGACAATAATATTTTGATTAAGGCTAATCCTCTCTTTCAATGTGTGGTATGCTGCTTCTAATTTCCTCTACGAATTGCCAGGATCTGCCGGCGAACAGCGTCTCCCAGCGCAGATTATTTCTTACTGAAGCACATTAGGAGGGTGACCGACCATCGCACGGGATCTGTGTTTTTTTTTTTGTAACTTTTCCCAAACATTTTGTAATACCTATATCGGCACTTGAACCTGGCACCATCGGTGTCGGTTCAACACACTACCTCTAAGCCACGTCTGGTAGTTTAACAAGGGGCTTACTCTTTTACAGGTGGCATGCATTGAATTGTTGTTTAGTCACCAAAATTCACCTACAAAACTAAAAAAAATGTGTAGCAACCGTAGGTGGTAACCCTAAATTATGGTATTAAAATCCAATAAATATTTCAAAAGTGATGACATAAATGACCTGTGGAACGACTTGCGCTCTAAAATTATAGCGTTTGAATTGAGTTCCTTTAACCACATCTACTTCTTCGTGGCACTGCTACTTTTACCATGTGACTAATGCCGGTTTTGATCTCTCTGTATGCGTTGAACTAATCCGTTTTGTTTGAGCATGATATTTTATCGAACTTGCATCGTTTATTTTAAAACAATATTAATTTCCATATAACCTAAAATTAAGGACGGTCGGCATTTACATATCGACAGCCACACTGCAAAACCCCGTAAGTCACTATTTTTCCAAAAATAAGGTTCTGAGCCTTTCCCATAGATCGTGATATTTCGCACATTAAAATTCAGTCAAAATCGGGTTACAACTTCCCGTTTCTTTCCAGTGGTGAAATGAAATAACCGTTGCTCATATACATATGTACGTTATAATTATTACAGTTTTTTCCCTCTCCTGAAAACTTTTTGGTTTTGAACATACAGGGTTTTGCAGTGTGGCTGTCGATATGTACTTCTTATATTTAAAAATGCTCTGTTGAAATTTCAAAAAAAAAATATTATTGCTGAATAACCCCACATATGTATGTATGTACATATGAAAATATTAATAGCTAATAAACAATTTAAAAACTTTACTTTTAAAGGGTATAATGAAGTCCAAGATAGATACAAAAATATTTACAATGGAAGGCAGTCCCGGTGTTATAAGCATCAAAAAGCCTGACTGGAATATGACAGGGGAGTACACTTGCACCGTACAAACATTCGAGTCAACAGACAAGAAAAGTGCCCGCCTTCAAATTATTGGTACGTATATATGTACATATGTACATAAATGAATATGTTTATAGGAATTTCTCAAAGTCGCGCAACCAACGTTTGTCTAGCAAAATTCTGAGTCTCCTGACGGATTTCGGCTGGAACAGTAACCAAATAGGGAAATAGTTAGGGTTAATTTTAATTTTCTTTTTGTGCGAATCTTAAGCTAGCTCAAAAACGAATATACAATAAAATTTGTTTACACATATTCTTGGACTTTTTAAGGTACATAAGGTATATATAAGTATTTCAATAAACATACAGACACCATGGACGCTCAATGAACGAAACCATTCTATTTCATTTCGTTAACTCACAAAATAAAAATATCAAAATCGAACTGTGGTGACAATAGCTCTCGGTTAAATCAAATCAATTCGTGCAAATATAAACTTGATTTTATCACGTCGTCATACATATATGTAATTCTTCTATATTGCGGGTGGGGTAGGCTCGTAATGTGTCTTGAAAACGAAACCAAAACGAGACAGACTACATCAATTTTTGAGCTTGTATTAGTATAAATGTAAACTTGTAAATTGTCAAATAGACTGAAAATTCAAATAATTACAAGGGCGGTTCAAGTACAAAAGGGGCCAAGATGAGAAGAGGGTTATTATTAGCTTCTTAAAAAATTGGAATATACATACATATTGACTTACGCATGAAGATGTTCTTCTTTGTCTGTATTTAGCCTCACCATCATATGTATATTTTGGTTTATATGTAAATATTTTTTGCTTTTAACAATTTTTAAATAATTTCTTCAACATGTAAATATAAACGATTTTTCTATGAAGGCTTTATCCGCCCATGTATTTTTTAAAGTGAAGTTGTCATTTTAGGTACATTCCATTATCGGATCTCTCTTTCTATTTTTTATATTTCTGCACTCTGATATGGGGGAATGTACTATGTGCTTTCCAGCAATATAGGAGTATTACATATATGCACGTCGTTTAAAAACGTTAATAAATTGAACAAAAATGAGATTAAAAGAGAATACATTCTGCGTAGTGGTCAACAAGTCTTTCGCAGAACGTTTCTCTCGAATACCCCCAGTTCCGCCTCATCATATGTTGTTAATATCCACGATTCTAAACGACGTGTGCGATGAGTGACATTCAAAGTGTTATTGTTGTTCGTTGAGCGAGGACTTTACTTTTCAATTACCTACTCATTAGAAAGTAGCATTTATTTGCAAGAGCAATTCTTCGTTGGATATCTAGTCTGACATTATTGTTGGTGTTAATGCTGGATACCAGGTACACGAAGCCCTTCGAATTTTTTTCTGCCAGCAGTGGCGTAGGTGCCAGGCCGATGATATCAATGTCGTCAGCATACGATAACAGTTGCAAGCTTTTATAAAATATTGTTCCAGCTAAGTTCTGCAAATTGTATTGTTTTCTCCAACATCAAATTTAAAAAACCACACGATAATAGGTCACCCTGTCTGAAACCTCTATTATATTATATTATTTAGTTTAATGTCATTTTGCATAGCCGTATAAGTTTTGCGGGGAAACCAGATTCAGACATAGCGGCATATAGGCAGCTCCTTTTCGTGCTATCGAAATCGTGCTTTCGTGGTTTGAAAACAACAAAGAGGTGATGCGTGTCGATTCTACAGGTTTTCCCAAGGTTTGGTGTATTGTAAACATGTGACCGATGATAGATTTTCCATGTCTGAAGCCACGTCAGGCTTCAGTCCTTCGAACAATACGCTTGACAAGACCTTATATGCGATATTCAAAAGGCTGACTCCGCATGCATTCCCAAAATCGAATGTTTACTTTTCTTTCGGTTGTCAAGTATGTATGTCTCAAGTACATATGCCATTCTGCCGACTGTTCGTGCGTATCGTTTACGTTAATTAACGAAATGAAATTACATATATATGTATGTACATGTATGGTTGCTCTTTATACATTGTTGACTCGTCAGGAGGACGCACTAGAAATAAAAACACGATCGAGTTGATGTAATTTTGATGGATGTCGTTTTTATTTCGTTGTTTTACCCTCCTGAGGAGGAGTTGATTCTCACAATTAATTAAATGGTTTTACCTCCGGCAGAGGAGGGGCTGCCAGAAGGACGAGTTACAAATAGTAGAGGTCGCCCCGTTCGCCCAAATTGGACGAAAATCTAAATTGTACCTCGGTTTTTACCTAATATTTCTCACCTGTGCGATGTAAACAAAAAACGTGTACGATTCTGCAAACCAGACGTTCAATACGAACATTTTGCTATAGGTTTGACCGTAATACGTGTTGTTTTTCCCCTTCAAAAAGAGATAACAACGTGATTTTCCTTACCGTATTTATATATAGATACTTAGTTAAGACATGTTCACATGCAATCATATCACAGAACAAACACAGATTTTCGCCAACATAAATATTAAGTAATTTCTGATACATTTATCTTACAGTTCCTGAGTCCGATTTTGTATTAGAAACGAAAATGGATGGAGAACAAAGTGGCGTAGATATAATGTGTGCGGTGCAAAATGTGTTTCCCCAACCTATACTATCTGTAATGTAAGTCAAAACATAACAGACTTAGTTATTTTCAGGGTAAAAATTTAATTATTTTGTTTTATTTACTTTTTATTTAGATTTGATACAAAGATAATAGATTCAGTTCTGACACAAACAGATCAGAATTCCAGCGGTCTATATAGTACTACAGTTAGAACGAGAATTCCACGAGATAAGCTAGAATCGCCTACACCGATCACTTGTGCATTTTTCCTACTTGGTACTAATTATACCAAAAGGAGAGAAACAATTTTCTATGGTAAGTAGAGGTAAGATTTTTTATCACGTTCATGTTAATATTTTATAAATTTTGTTAATTATTGCATGAGTTCTCTGTTTATTTATTATTTCTTGAATCGAGGTTATAATTATCTAATCATTTCGCTTTGCATTAACATCATCAAGATACCATTGAGCTTAATAGGATCGTATTATTTTATAGAAAAAAAAATTTAATAAAGCAACAAAGAGTGAAGAACGGCTCCAACATATAGATATAAAATAAATTTTCGAATTTTTAAGTTTTTAATATATGTAATTGAAGAAAAATATAAATTATGCTTTTATAATTAAAAAAAAAGGTAAATTCATAGATTAATTTTATTCACAAGAAATAAAGTTGGAAGAGTTTTTGCGCACTGAAAATGTAAAAAAAAGAGTGAATATGTTCCCTATAAATTGTTATAACATTTGAGAGAAACACCGCCAAATTACGAAATAATTGGGGACTTTCTGGTAACTGAGTTAAATTCAAAATACCTAACACTACCAAATTCTTTATATTAAAAAACCAAAGCTTTATATTTAAATTAAGGTTTTTTATATATACCTACATACTCGTAGATAGTATATACACGAATCCTCTTTGACACCAACGAAATAATCTTTACGGTAGCTATTAGACCAGAAAATATTAGAAAACTTGTGTACGTGCTTCTCATGAGACCCCTTTCGGACTTCGTCATTTAACAATTTCGCTTGTTAACTTTAGCAACACTGCAGTAAAATTGCGAATCATTCTCTAAAAAGTACCGGTTACAAAAGTGATAGTTAAAATACACTATGAAGTATCCATAAGAAGAACTACCCCCAAAATCGGTAGCCTCTTTCACGAAAACAAAATGTCAAAAAACGAAAAAGGCTGATATTCTTACCATGTACATATGTATGCCCTGGAGGGAACCAGATTCTCTATCGTTAAGGAAGCAGCGCTCTAAAATAAAATATTACCTGATATTCAAAGTTATATATTTCTCTAATCGAATCCCAATTTAATTCTTTAATTAGCGTTTTAATGTGATGTGAATTTCCCTTAAAACCCTACACGATTTAACATTTTAGCTTAAACTTGAAGCCACACACAGTTTTTTACTTTAAAAATAAAAGGCAAAGGAATAGGAAAATCTAAATATGTTTATGATTTTCTTCAGTCTAAAAAAAGCTTTTCCTGTAAAAATATCAAACAAAGAGCTGGCTAATTTCAAGTTATATCGCTTTAGTTCTTAGTACCTGGGTGACCGAGACTTGCTCGGTATTTTTCGAATTTGCCGCATAATCTTACTTACCAAGAGCATAAATTTCCAAAATATCGAACCCTAACCACAAAAAGTCACTTAACATACATTGGCGACACCTGTTGTGTATTAAATATTCTGGTTGGTACCCATATTGCCATATATTGCTAAATATTTTAAAAAAAAATTGGAAAGGTGCCAACCCTCTAAGCTTCCTTTAGTGGCAACATTCAAGTAGAAAATCTAAGAATGAAGCATACTATCCATTTACCAAATTTCATCGAAATCGGTTTAGCCTTTCCCGAGATAGTGGTCGATGTCTGAAGGAATAAATATAATGCGTTCCGGTGGCAACCCTAGGTGGCAATCCTATTCGAAAATATACCTTTCATTTTATACCCAATTGCCATATATTGCCCTAAGGACCACCCCAAGTGGCAACACCAAAGTAGAAAATCTTAAAACAAAGCATAGTACCTGTGTACCAAATTTCATTAAAATCGGTGAAGTCATTCGGGAGATAGTAGTGGATATACAAATATACAAGAATAAGTCGTTTAAAGTTATAAGATTATACGAAAAATGCATGAATCTTGTTTTCTCTTAAATAACCGATTCATTTCATATACACACATACATATATACAATGACTCTAAAATATTTGTTCTTCTTTATTTTCTTCTCAATTCAATTTCAGATAAAGCCACAAATATACAACGCAAGTGGACTACAGTTGCCGTAGTAATATCGATTGCATCCTTAACACTGAGCAGTTAGTTTGATAGAACATTTTTGTTCATTTAGGATATTTTTTATTTAGAATTTTAATGGAAATTAAATTTTGCGGTATTTTCTAAAGTGCTTATTTTGTAAATGCATGTAAATGTCATAACAAAAAAAATTAAAAATCATATTCATATTTTTATGTATAAGTACGCAAATGTACTAAGTATTAATAAATACGAAAACAAAAAGGATTAGTTTAGATCGAAATGGGACAGCTTTTATTTTTAAAGGACTAATGTGGTCACAAGTGTTAGCAATCCATTCATCCCCGTCTCCTACTATCACTTTCTTAGCATACAACACGCGATTTGTTAAAACCTGTGGTGGAATTCATTAACTTATAACGATGCGATTTTTCGAGATTCTAACTAACGGTTTTTGGCTGTTGCCATCTCGATTGTGCTATTCATTTTTTTAAATATTAAAAAAATGCCATTTTTTCAATAATAATAATATGGATATGTTATTTCAATTTTTACTAAAAACTTCAAATTATTTGCTATTTATTTAACGACACAGATAACAATCCCAAATTGTGTGTTGTTTACTTAACGACACAGCTGATCGCAAATAAACGAATATCGTTAAAAAACATTTAATGAATCGTTATAGTTATTGCGAATTTCGCGGTGGAAGCTAGTTAATTCCACCACTGGGGGACCAGCCAACCTTCTCCCTTACTATGCCGCCAATATTGAGGCTAGAGAACTACAGTCATGGTTTCTTCAAATTGCAAACTGCCACCACTGCTCTAAATATCGTAAGTACTCAGATAAACAAACGATAAATCTCTCGTTGTTGTGGCACGTCGACAGCAAATTATCTGTCGTAATAGC
Source organism: Sphenella marginata (assembly GCA_951509765.1). Taxonomy (NCBI): domain Eukaryota; kingdom Metazoa; phylum Arthropoda; class Insecta; order Diptera; family Tephritidae; genus Sphenella; species Sphenella marginata. The sequence goes on from OX608083.1 coordinate 26,996,814, forward strand.
TAATGATGTGCATATGTGATCTCCCACTATCAACGTCCTTCCTTGCTTGACTTAATTGTCACTGTTAACCCTCAACATCTTTTGGGGAAAAGGGTGATGATCGCGTAGCTTCAAAGGGGCATCGATAACCCGCTATTACATTTTTTATTTGTGTATTTGCTTTACAAGTGTGGACTTCATTAAAAGCTCAAACCTCTTCTCGGCAGCACTCAGGATCAAAATGATATTGGTGGTAACATACAAGGTAAAACGAAAAAAACAGACCGGCATTAGGAGAAAATGCTTTCCTGTGCGTGCAATCTAATTGGGGTATCCACATTGCGGACAGAAGAGCGCTTACATGTGAAAATCGTGATTCGTATTCATGAAAGGCATAGTCAAAGCAGTGATTTAGGTTACTAGTTATACAATTCAACGGCAGATTTTTGCATTTGGCTTTGCGTTAAATGGTTAGGGTAATAATATATTGGTTAGTTTACCTGCAGCTTAAAATGTTATGATGAATTATTATTTGAATTGTTTCCCATAAGGTTCACTGGAGCAGCATTTTTATATGGATATGGCTAAGTCACCACTAATTTAGCTTTAAGCCTTATGGCTGTCCACTCTTACATGGTGATGGCGTTCTCTGCCGGTTTCCTATTAAACATGAAATGTGTGTACCCCTATTTGGGTATTTTTTCGTAGAAAAGTTTACCTTGCGTAAACTCTTATGAGTAAACTTTAACGTAAAGGAATGTATGGATGTATGTAAACACGTAAAAAAAAGCTTACTTGGCTTATCCGACTTGCTGTATATTGTGGGGGTGGAAATTTACATACAAGCTTGAATGTCAAATAACAGCTGATTTTCAAAGCAAGTATACAATTGTAAAGTTAACTCATGTCCAATAAACTGGAATGAAAAATAAAAACCGATACACAGAATGACAACCCTAAGCGATAATATTTATTTATGAGATTTTTACATGGTTTTTACTTTAATTTGATTTGATTCGAATGAGGAACAAAACTCTCTTCATTGGTATTAAACTTCCAACATTATTCTGGATTGTCGAACATTAATTTGTGTGATTGTATGTGAAAATCCACCCCCACTGAATGACTATAGTAGCCACCTAAAAGCTTTGTCGTTTTTTCACTTTCAATTCCATATCCATTTTCAGATAATCCATCAATTTTATTTACAATTTCGTGCCCCATCTAGTTCTTAGTGATTTTATTTGAAAGTGCTTCAGAGAGGACAAAACTAAATTATTCAAAAATAATTTTAAAAACATTTCACAAACCTTTACAAAACCGCTGCTACTACATTTTTGAAATCTTCCTTTTCCTGAAATACTTTCATTTTCCTTTAAATTTTATTTGATTTAAATTCAAGATACTTATGCAGTATTGCGGGAATGTAAATAGGCTTTTTAGAGCGATTTTTCTATCGCTTGCCTTTTATTAAATAAACAATTTTTTCCTTTTTATAGAACTCGTGTACATTTTAACCTCTATTTCTTCTTCTACCTGCATCAACACCTCCACAAGAACATTTTCTAGAGGCAATGCAGCGCTCATAATAGTAAAAGTCTTGTAACTGACTGAAGAATTAACATACTATACCGAAACTCTACAATTTATCCCCAAAAAATTTCGAACTGACCCAGAGAACGAGCTGAAAGAGCAGAGTCCAAATATAAAGCTACAGATTGCTCAAGTCCAAAGTTTTTCGAATAACAATAAGTTTACTCAAGTCTGGCCTAAAAACAGAAAGCACCCTCTTATTGAACTAAAACAGGTACATATTTAAATTTTTGTAATTTCCTAGGTACGGCATCTCTAATTTTCTTTGCCGTATAGAATGGAATAGAGGAATTTGTGATGTGGCAGCGTTAATCAGGGTTTTTTATGCTTCCAGCCGTTTCCATGGAATTCTCTTCCTTCAGCCTAAAAGTATGCAAGTAGACAGTTTTCTTAGTTTCCAACGGACGGTAAAATCGTTAGCTAAACATTTTGCCAATCAAAAGTGATTTAATTTCGTATTAAAGAATTGTTTTATCGATGTACAACAGAAATTTATGATTTACTACTCGATTAGACTACGGGGAAGGCATTCAAGGCAAAGCTGAAGGGTTTGGCAAAGTTCACAAGGCCAAGAGATGAAATGAACGTCTCCTCATACCCTTTCAGTTTGTGCTTGGTGAGAGTATTACAATTAACGACATCGATCAAATGGCTTCAGGAGATGCTATCAACTCCATTGACCAGGATCTGTCCAGCACATCCAATACAAAAACAGCAGAGAACTCGAACTTCATTAAAGATGGTAAATTTTTACTTGATTATTTTGATTCCCCCCCTTAAAATTGACACCCAAAGAGTGCTTACGAAATAGATTTCAATGTGTTATATATATATATATATGTATGTGTGCGTCTAATATAATGTTTGTGTGTTGCAATAGTGGCTGGTAATTTACGGTAAAAATATTTTTTCATCAAAAACGGTTCAACTTTTTTTTCCAGAATCTTACTTTTTAGATTCTCGAATCTCTGCACTCATTTCATACACGCATGTGGTGGGCTATTTTTTTCAGGGAAAGTCTTAAAAAATCAATGAACACGCGTTGTACTCTGGAGCGCATGAGTGTGTTAAAAACAAACAAAAAAAACAACAAAATACGAACAGTTGAAAGCGAAAATAATAAAATAGTTTTTTCTAATTATTGACATTTTACATGAACCAACTCCTATCGCCACTATCTGTATTGCGACTGTTAATGAAAGAGAACTAGGACACCTTTACATTCGTCTTTAAACAGGCATTTTGTAAAACAATTAAGGTGTGATGTAGCTTAACTCTATAAGCACTTACTTACTTGCTGGTTTGCCAATCTACAAACTTTAAATGAGCTGTGCTCAAGAATAAATTATTTTCTTCGTCCTTGTCCCGTTTCTTCCCTCTGCGAATCCTGGTACTATCAGGATTTAAATCCTCGAAAAAACTTAAACGTAAACGTCGACGGCATTAAGCTTCCGTCTTAATTGTTGCTTCAAAGTATAAGGCAGTTGGAGAGTTGTGCTTCGCGTCGGGAATATAGTCCCAGGGCTATCGAGCACGACTGAAGTTACAGGCCTGTCAGAACACCGCACTCAGAACTGACACAGGATGTCTCCCGAACACTATATAAGTAATAAAGCGAAAATTCTTGTATTAAAGAACATAACGAGATGCTAAGCACCTGTCTGAAGAAAATCCGCCTTCCCGTAAAAATCCGGCAAAAACTTATCCAAAACCTCATCGACAAGCTCTCAACAACAACCACACAGAGTCGGTAAACGCCTTTGTCAGTTCTCGCCCAGTGAATGTCGTCATTCAGTCACAAGCTCCACCTGTTGCCGAAGTGGAACCATGACATGCCAAGTATTTTGCAGGCAATTCTCAATAAGAAAAGTGACGACTATACGGGTCGAAGCATAAGTGCAACAACATTGAACTAAATTTATTAATAGCTGGGCAGTACTTATGATATAAACATAATTGCCAATTTTTCATTTTTTAAATTTTGTTAGTTATGCTAAAGTTGATGTAAGGACTAGATATTACTTTTGTTTTAAGCTCGAAACGTAAGAGGAGAACCAAATAACAATTGGTTGGAAAGGTTACGCATAGGGAATTACGATGTAACACCAATATTTAAATGCATTGCCTCTCATAAGGTTGGTTGAATCAGTTGTTTTATAAGGTGCCGATAACGCACCAATCACTCGTGATTGAAGGTCGAACCAAAGCGTTTGTATGACTGATGTTTTACAAAATGGCGTGTCAAAATTAAAACTTATATTTTCTAAATATTCTATGAAAAATTAAATTTACAACTAACACGTTTTATTTTTTTATCAATAAAAATATATTTATACATTTATTAAAAGAATTTTAATTTTATTTCTACCACAGATCCCAATCTACAATCTTCGAGCTCAGATGTAAGTATCTCATAGACCATAAGCGATGGTATTCAAAGGCATATTACAAAGAAAATTATAAAATCATATGTTCCTATCATGAATTTTATTATTCTAACCCTATGATTTGAAAATCTTGACTATGTGCCTTTGAGTCTGCCAAATCATCATAAAAATTTTAAATTTTTTTTAAACCTTGAACATTTAGATTAACCAACAGCGCCAATCACGATATGGAAATAAAGGGGATAAAGAACGTAAGATTGGGCATAGACGCGTTGGGGAGGGCGGCGAGATCACCTATAAAAAAATTCAAACCAGTCAGATAATGGGATCTATTCAGTTAGGCATTCAACACACAGTAAGTATATGTTTTATGCACATATTCATGGATATTTAAAAAAAGAAAAACAATAAATACTGTCGATATAGGTTAGGTTAGGTTGCAAGGGGTGAATCGCAAACGATCTCTGGCCTCCACCCCGTTGCGTTAGTTGCACCAACTCAACAAAGAAATTCAATGTATGTACCTCAATAAGTCTAATTTACCTTTTTTTCTTCAGGGCTGTCTAAGACCGAACACGCAATGTCAGTATTTTTAAAATAACTAAAGTTCCGATTTCTTGTTCTCGACATAATATTATTCGGTATGAAATGCAAATATCTTTTGGTGCTTACCAAAGCGGCCCAAGCTAGAGGAAAAAAAAACTATATACTATAATGCAAGAATCTAGTTTTTTAGCTCATACATTTTTATTATGATGAAATGCAAGTTTAAAATCGATAGAATTTACTGTTCATTTTCGACAGTTGTAAATTTCCGTTGTAAAAATATATGTTTACGGTTTGTCACGTTGACGTTTTATAAAGTTGAAAGATTGAAAATAGCAAGTTTGGGGAACTTGTGATTACAAAGTGTGGAATATTTATGGCTGGGAACAATTTTGTTGGATGCCCCATATTAAGTTTATTTCATATCTTAATGCTCAGATCTTTTTTATTTTACTGATTTTATAATTGTTTAAGGGACAATGAAGTGTCTCAAAGGCTTTTGTCAAACATTTTGCAAATCCATCTATCTGTATAACGTCTATCTTGTTTTATTTAGGTCGGAAGCCTGGCATCCAAACCTAAACGTGATCTTCTAATGATGGACTTTTTCGAAATAGAAAGCATAACTTTCCCCCCAGAAGGATCAAGCCTTACGCCAGCCCACCATTACAGTGAATTCAGATATAAAATTTATGCGCCTATTGCATTCCGATACTTTAGGGATCTGTTTGGCATACAACCAGACGACTTTATGGTAACAACTCAAATTTTAAAATGATAGACTTTTATGGTATACAGTTATAATAATTCCTTTTAGATGTCAATGTGTTCAGCGCCATTACGTGAGCTTTCTAATCCGGGGGCATCTGGTTCTATATTTTATTTGACAGCAGACGATGAATTCATCATTAAAACTGTGCAACATAAGGAAGGAGAGTTTCTACAAAAGCTTTTGCCGGGGTGAGAACAATATAAGAGCCAAGTTTCATTCTTGTAAAGGATGTGTCAATGTATTTTTCCCAAATAAGTTTTAAGTATCAAAATGATTTAGGTTATACCTGACCAAGGGGCTATTCCTTTCTTTCTTGCTAAGGGAGAATGTGACCCGGTCTATGAAAAGGTGGCTTATGATTAAAAAAAAAATTGCGAGAAACAGCTGTTAAAGATAAGCAATGCCATATGCTTACACAGAAATGACGAACTGGAGGAACATTTTTAGTACACTTCTAAGCAAGGTAAGACTTTTGAGTACCACGTGAATGGGCGTTTCAAAAACTATCGAAACCAGAAAAGAAGTGGAAAAATTTGTTTGAGTCATAAGCCACCTTTTCATAGACCGGGTCACATATAAGCATTTGTAATTTTTTAATGGATCTCACATAGCGATGCTTGAGGAATCAAGCTATTCCGGGATACAGCGTATCTCTGCCGTCTGGCTCACATATAGTCACCACGACTGACACTTCTAATATTCCCCAGACAGAGTGTAATTCTCGCTCCACCTCAAACGGCAGTGTACCGCTTCTTAATGCGTAGCACTTTCCTTCTAGATGGAGCAATGCTAAGCGGCACCTGCAAGACAGGAGCACTCTTAGCTCGACCCCTCTCACTACGTACACCGTTTTCCGCCGGTGACTATAATCGCTTGGGCTATGCCACTTGCTCATACGCTGAGAGCTTGGCGCCCTCAAATTAGGGATCGGAACGCTGCCGACTTGTACATCAGCGCGAACACACCAATTGGGAAGACCACCTAAGGTCCTGCAACTTATCTGCTGGTGTAAGCAAATTAAAAATCACTTGCTCTGGTAGAACCTATCGCCATAACCTGAAGAGATTAGGGTAGGTACAATCAATTTTCATCTGATTATATGATTTTGCCAGCTGGTACATGTAGTAAAAATTTCTTTTTGCCATTCATTAACAATTAACCGCCCAGAGCCTCGGCGAATTGGAACCTGCGTACCAAAACGCAAGTAAACCCCTTTTAGAGGAATATGACGTCAATTCGAAACACCATTGAAGGTCAAATATTAGATGTATATATTTCACTGCCAGGGTGGGTTTAGAGTATCGGGTTCATCAAAACTTTCGCTAGTAATGAAGAGAAGACTCAGGGAGTCCGGGTGCTGGAGGGATACTCAGCAGGATCACAGTAGCATTCTTAACCATCTTCCAGCTGGCACTATTAATGCCAGAACCGACTTCTATCCTCACAAACTGGCGTTTGAGAATAGTACTATTATTTCAATTCCGAGTAGGAATGATTGGAAAAGGGGCAGGGTCGAAGTTGACAGCGGTATCCAAGTCTACACCGACGGGTCCAAGATGGATTCAGGGGTGGCAGATCACTCAGGGACCTGAACACAACTGGCAAAGTCACTATATTTTCAGACAGCCAAGCAGAAATAAAGGCAATAGCAGCACCACACACTAGTTCGAACGTGGTGCACGCATGTAAGCAGATCTTGGCTGCACTAACTAACCTCGAGCTATCCATTACCTGGGTTCCGGGTCATAGAGGTATCGAAGGTAATGAGAAAGCCGATGAGCTGGTGCGCAGTGGCTCATCGGACCAAAATGAAGAAGCAATTGATATAGATATAGGGGTACCCTTAGCAGTAGCCAAGGAAAACATCCATTAATATTACCGGAACAAAGCACAATTGAGATGGAGTAACACCACTAGTTGCGCAATATCAAGATCCACCTGGCCAGACTATAGCGAAAAGAGGACGAGGAGTCTTCTACGCAGGTCAAGAGTTAGCACTCACAAACTCATAGCAGCCTTCACAGGTCACTGGGCGATAGGCACGCATGCGGAAAAAATGGGAATTCCGCACCGTGATCACTGTAGAAGCTGCGAGGACATCGATGCCAAAGAGACCGTTGAGCATTTCCTGTGTGAATGCCCGGCTCTAGCCGGAAGGCGAATGAAATCCTTTGGGAGCCCCTTTTTGGGGAGCTTGGATCGTATATCCGAGATAGGGAACCTGGGTCGCAGCCATTCCACCTACCTACCTAAAAGAAGTATCCCCTCCAAAACAACAATGTTCATTTCGTCCCTGCATGGTTCTGAACATAGTATTACATATACCATAAACTTAACATATTTAAATATACATATGTACATTGTCTTTTCTTTTCTCTCTTTACATTACAGTTATTATATGAACTTAAATCAAAATCCGCGAACGTTGTTGCCAAAATTTTTTGGTCTTTACTGCCTTCAGACTAGCACTAGTAAAAATATACGTTTGGTCGTGATGAATAATTTATTGCCATCAGCCGTTAGAATGCATTTGAAATATGATTTGAAGGGTTCAACATTTAAACGAAAAGCTTCAAAAGCGGAACGTTCTAAAAAATCGCCAACATACAAAGATCTAGACTTCATGGAACAACATCCCAATGGTTTATTCCTTGAAGCTGAGACTTATAGCGCACTTACAAAAACAATACAGCGCGATTGTACTGTTCTGGAATCATTCAAAATAATGGATTATTCTCTGTTAGTTGGTGTGCACAATCTTGATCAAGCAAGTAAAGAGAAAAAAAGTGAAGGCAAAAAATCAAAAGTTCCATTGCCGGACGATTCCGACCTTGATGATATACCAGAGGGGGACGGAGGAGCGACGGGAGGGCCAGAGGGACGAGAGCGTGATTCGTCAACCGGCGTTGGTCGATATAGGTAGGTCAATACGAATGGAAGTTTGGGAAATCAAGTGTGAATGTTAAACTAATAACACGTGATGATATTTAGATCAGCAAATCGCCAACGTTTGGTGGCGCACTCCACAGCTATGGAAAGCATTCAAGCCGAAAGCGAACCAATTGACGATGAGGACGATGTACCGTTAGTACAATAACCGTTTTTTTTCAAATATATTTTATTTGAAAAATTTTCTGTTTATAGACCGGGTGGAATTCCCGCCAGAAGTGAAAAGGGCGAACGCTTGCTTCTCTTCATTGGCATAATTGATATTTTGCAATCATACAGATTAAAGAAAAAGCTTGAGCACACTTTCAAAAGTATTATCCATGATGGGGTAAGTCTATCTGCATACATAAATCATAAACTAGGTATAGCAACGCCAAACTTCACAAACTGTTCGGTCAGTGAAAATCAAGCGATGGCGCTACCAAGACTGCTGAACACAGAGCCCAACAATATGATGCTATCTGTTCAACTTAAAAAGCACAACTTCAGTTAACGTAATGAATCAAAACGAATCTTACATTTTTCTTTTTACCTTTCTTCTCTATTATAATTCTTCTATCGAAGCAACATTTTTTTTTTTTGGTGGTTCGATAATGTTGACTTGGGCTTGACATGCTCTTCTTTTTTTTTGCTAACCGTAGCTCTTATCTTAACATATCCGAAAGACACAACACATAGGTAATTTGTAACGTATGGAAAAGGGAGGATGAATTTTTAATTTGAAAAAGTTGTTGGCAAAGATTACAGGTACCAGTAAATCCATTGTCTATGATTCCTGAGAGTCTCAAACCTCCAAAGTTAATGGTATTACAGAATTCGGAATTCGGGAATTTCGCTGATTTTCAAATTGAAAAATAAATTTAAACAATTTTTCAACTGCATTTCAAATGTGCTTAAAATTTTTTTCCACTTAGGTAATTGAAACAATGGAAGCTTTCAATAATTTTATATACATATTTCACTTATACGAAATTAATATTTTCAGTGGTAGTACAGAAAACCTGCAACAGCCTGCACTCACATTAAGTTTTAAAAATAATTGCTACTCAAACATTTTCCCATATAGTGATATTCTAATGAAACTCCCAACTTATTGCACTACCCCCAACTTTGGTAGAAATTGAAAAATAATGGAGCCAAACGACCCCGTGATTATTTCTCCTAGACTTAGATGCTTCGTTTCCACACACCACAGACGCCTGTCGACCAGTTAGGTATTTCGCGGTCTATCCCTGCAGACTCGAGAGAAGAGATGCTTCCTCAATGTTTCGAAGAGGTGAAACTCATAAATAGCTCATTTTTCATACAATTTTATGGCTTATAGCCTTAATTGGCTTATATTGATCATCCTATTGTTACAACAAATTATTATTTATGCTATATTTAACTTACGCTTATTTTAAGGACACTGTATCAGTGTGCCGACCGTCATTCTACGCTCAGAGGTTCCAAAATTTTATGGCCAAAACAGTCTTTCGAAAAATACCTTCATGTAAGTGGTTTTATTTCAAGCATATAGTTAAGAATGACATTTTTATAACAATATGTTTATTTTAATTCGCCATCCAAGTGGATCTGCCTGAAATCAAAGGAAATCACAGAAAGTTTCGTACGTTGGTGACCAGTTATATAGGTGTGTGTATACATAAATTTATAGTGAGAATACTGGGAAGGCATTACATTTCTCTTATAAAATAATATAAATGAGAATTATTGCTGGAAAAGTGTAAACCAAGCGAATCAAGCGAACAAGTAAACGGGAAACGCGGACGGCAATTTATGGTAATTTGTACGCCTTCACACAAGTTACTTTCTTAGCACATCGCTATACCGCAAACCCTGTGTTCGATTGTTTATTATACACTTCCAAATCTTAAAACTTTAAACAAGTTATTCTTCTATATTTTATTTATATAAACTATCTCGGAAACGACCCAACCGGTTTCGATGAGCTTTCGAACATATGGTTTACACTTTTTTTGCAATGGTTTTAATGCATCTTATCTTATAAGAACAATGTAATGGGATACTATGTTCTACATAAGAATTAAGTAAATGAAATAATACCTTTTTTCAGCACTCAAACACTCTCCGTCAAAAAGAAAAAGTTTATCTAAAGCAATACAGAGATCTATTGATAATGAGAACGAGAGCCGATGTAAGTACTAAAATTCGAATGTACTACAAATCACTTCATCAATTTGGTTTTCCATTTACGTAGCGGAAAGCACCTATGACCATCGCCCAACACATGCCTATACTTCTCACTCTTCCGGCGTCAAGATGCACGCACAAACGGGTAAGCTATCTGCAGGACACTTGTCAGCTGGTGCAGATGCAGCCACATCCGCTACATCCTTCCCAACAACAACTGCCGCCCCAGTAGTAGGGCCACGGCTATCAGTTCACCATGCTCCTGCTGCAGCCGGAAAATCTAAGGTCCCTCCACCAGTACCACCAAGAGGTTCACCACGTCGAAAGAAAAGCGATGGACACAACGAAGTAGCTCGTGCAATTTCTAATGCAGGTATATATTCCATCGCTAACAAAAGCAACAAAAAGAATATCAAACAAACAAACACAATGCACCCAACTGTCAAGAGCTCTTCACCAAGTTCGGTACCAATATTTAAAACAGTTAATACTAAAGAGTCGAAAATTTCTAGTTCCAATAACACATTGCAAGTAATTGAGAAACCACTTCCTCGTTTCGGTGAACGACGTTCGCCGAGTAATGTTAAAGACTGGTTAGAGCTGCACGATTTATTTGATATTGACACGCCGCCTCCAGTACCTCCCCCACCCCAGTTACCCATTGCGACATTGAGTCGTAAGCCGTCGCGCCCGGTAATCAACAGCCCAGACTCTGTACATTCATCTACGAAAAATCGAATAACATGTCGTTCGATTGCACCAAGTGAATCTGTAAAGTCCACATACTCTGCTGCTCGCTCCGAGGTGCGATCACAAAAGTCTTTTCGATATAATTTACTGCATCGCATGGACATGCTTCAACGTCAAAATAGTATCATATCTCGCGCTGGACGCCCGTCGATTGGATCAATTGTATACAATTTCCCTCCTATCGAACCGGAACCACCAGAAATCCCACTCACCAATGCGACTGATGGCTCGAAAAGTTTTAGAAAATCCCCACGTAAAAGCGACAAACATCTACGAATGTTTCAGTACGCCGACATGGCTTTACGTGATGAACAATATGAGGATGAATATGAAGAAAATCTTCTACAGTCGGTGAATACATTTGTAGAAGTTAAAAGAGAGGTGGAATCAAAGTTTAAATCCCGTAAATCACGTCCACCTCCTGCCATACCGGTCTCAGGGGAGAGTCAAAGCGATATTACCGAGGTATCCGATACACAGAAAAGAGGCACACTGGGCGCCCGCTAACGAAAGCAACATTCGTCGTAGTATTACAACAGGCGCTCGGGAATTAACGAGAGCACTCATAACATTAAACTGCTTATCATTCCTATATTTTCTATCTACACTATTCACATGCTTATTTAGTTCCCTCGCTTTTTATTGCACATACCAACCGTTCCTATTGCCCTATTACCCATGCTCAATTTTAAGTTCGATTAATTAACCCATTATTTTCATGTATCGCTAGGCTCAACACCTTCTTGCAGTTCAACGCCTCCACCCGCGTTTGATGACATATCTGAAGATAGTTCGCATAGGCATAGTTCGTCTTATGGTAGAAAATCACACCATCAAGAGCGAAAAATGAATGTTGGTCCAGCGTTTCGAGGCTCACAAAAGGATGATATTGTCAGGTAATCAAAACAGGTTATTATGCATACATTTTGTGCTTACGAATGCCACTTACATATGTACATATAATTATTACAACTTTTATTTTCATGGATATGCAGTACATTAGAATGCTTTGGCTTTGATTCTGTACATACAAATTTATCAACCAATAAATTATATTTAGTAGTATTTATTAATACCACTTTTCAATTTTCACTTCATATTTCATTTAAAAGTAAAAAAGTTCAAGTAAAGTTCCGTATAGACTATGTAATAGCCTAAACTCTCCACTATCTGTACTTATGTCATAAAAGTGGGTAGTCCGATACTTTGCTATCATATAGTAGCCCATTCCTAGTTCAACCAGCAGGCAAAGAGAATAATCTTACTGGACGAGGAATCTATTTCTGCTTCCATTGATTTAACATCGGATCAGCCCAGTCACCCTATAGTTGAGTTCCAGTACTCAACTGTAATTTGCTTATTCAGCGTATGGGCGCTTACGGGTAGAACTCGAGTATACTCGCCAGTTTCTGTTAGATATAGGTCACACGATGAGAGACTTTATTCGTCGAGAGATGACTTTCTCACTTCTCTCCTTATTTCATTTCATGGCATTGTTTTCGCTGTTAAAACTGGTTTAAAAACAGTTGAAGTCCTTTACAATTTCTTCTATCGCACATGTGCTCTTGCTGGGTTTCTATACTTGGGACTAGATCATATAATTTTTACTTTGTCATATTCGCAAGGCACAATGTTTGTTCTTTCCGTCTGAATTCGGTATCGGTTTCATCATCTACCTAGCTATCAAGGAATGATAGAGTTAAGCATGCCCTAGGCATCAATTATAGGTTCCACAAGATTTCTTCCCCTAATTATCTAGTAGAATGTTCGGGTATTACAAGTAGATTTAGTCTAACATAGTTATTTTATGATTCGTTTTTTATTTCTAAGTATTTAATCAAATGCACTTGCTTGTTTAGCCTTAGATAAGTAGTGCAAGAGGGCACCTTTACAAAAGCATTTATTTTATGTACAATTTTAGCATTTCTGAAATACACTTAGACACATATTTGGCTGTAGATACATCATCCAGTAGTCAATATGGGTCAAGAGGAGGCTTAGCTTGGACGCCGCCAGCTTCTGGGGAGGGTTCAACACCAACTTGGACAGAAGGCACACCAAGCTTTACAGATTCAAGCTCTAGTGGTGATATCGGTATTTTATATTTCTTATACTCAAGTAAAAATTCGATCAAGCATTTTTTTCTTTGTTTTATTTGTTTGCAGACAACTTTTCACCTATCAATTCTAAAAAACATGACAGACATAAAGCAACTGTGGAGGATACAATTAACTCCCTCACTTCTGAAATGATACGATATTGGTTAGTTATTATACACATTTGCACTAGTACAGAGGGTAATATAAGTTTGTCCATATAACTGCCATGGGTAGGGCCATGAATATAGATATAGAGTTCAGCTTATCTAACTTCCAAGGATAAAGAAAGAAGGAAATGCAACCATGTCAATAAGTCTGGCTGTCGATATATATGTAACAAAATTGTAACAGAACGATTACGCTACATATCTTATATATAAATTCTCGTGTCACAGTTTTCGCTCCCATACTCCTACGAAACGGCTTGACTGATGCTCATGAAATTTTGTGAGTGTATTTAGTAGGTCTGAGAATCGGCCGCTATATATTTTTCATTATTCCGGGAAGCTGACCAGGGACCGAAATATTCCACACTTTTTTATTTATGGTGCGATTTTCTTCAAATTTGGTACAAAGGTACCACTTTACTTTTGTTAAAATTTGGGGTTACTTTTTTCCGGGGAGTTGACCAGGGACCGAAATATTCCAAAATTTTTTATTTATCGCGCGATTTTTTCCCTAAATTTGGGCAGAATAACGTCTGCCGGGTCCTTCTGGTTTCAGTATAAAAAATAGGGTTGGTAAATATTTTAAAATACTTAAAAATGATGGGTGGCAGCATATACATTTTAGTGACGAATTGTAATACTCTGTGTACTAGTACTGCACCAAACGCTTTTACAGTTTTACTAATACAATTTTTTTTAGATTAAATAATAGAAAATGATTTAATTGACGAATGCAATACGAATGATCAGCTGAAAGAAGTCAACCACCAGATTTAGCAAGCTAGCGCAAAAATATTATCTTTGGGAAAAATACATATGTATATAAAATCGTTCAGTATGAATGTAAGTGCTTGTATGGTACCTATATAAAGGTACAATAAATGAGATATATCGAAAGTAAAACAATGTTTAAGAAACATAAATAAATTTGGCTTATTTATCTACTTTTTAAACTTATCAGTGTTAATAATATATGATTGATTTAGCTATTTCAAAAGTCGTCAATATTAAGTGCATACTATGTATATTTATACATACAAAAACATACATAGTATATTTACATATTTACATGTATCCTAATTTTATTCAGAAACAAATTTTCGAACTGAATTGAGTAATGTTTTTAAAAAAGCATAGGAACACAAATGTTATGTCCCATACTTTTACCAATACATATTTACTACCTATTATTATCTTCTTACTAATGTCAGTTATATTTTATTATGTTTTAATATGCCTCTCCCTCTTTAATAAAAAGCTATAATTACACAAAATTGCAATATCAAAATTTAAAATGTTACCCAATCAGAAATACGTACTGCTTATACATAAATACATACATACATGCATACATATGTACATGCGCATACAAAGATTAGGGCGCACGATTTTTTCGAACTCAAACTTTGCAAACTTTTCCAGAACACTGCTGTAACATTCAATATATCCAAAAGCCTATGCATTAAAAAGTCATACCCTTATTAGCAGAGGCCGATATAAAACTAGTCAACTTAACATTCGCGTCAAATTATATATTAGCACTAGTATGGAGCTATTTTTAAATCTGTGCGCTGGAAGATGACTGAAGATGGAACTTGTAACGTGTTTCTATTTCGTTATTGTTTCACAGATAAAATGCTATACCGAAACGATACTTCTTTGTAACAAAACTAGTAACATTTGCTTTGAAATGCTTGTAACAAAAACAAAACCTGTACCAAATTTGATCACATATTACTGTGACAGAAACACTAGATATATGTAGAAACCAAACTTGTAACGAAACTGTAACGAAACGTTCAGGTAAAGGAACAAAACTTATCTACATATAACGAAACCGCAGGTAATCAAAATGATAAAGTGGCAGTATAATATATGGAGTGCAATGTATAGTCTTTCACTAGAGTAGCGACCCGGGGATAGGGGTTTGAAGAACAAATTTTGATTCGTATGAAGAAAAACAGTATTTTTTTAAATATTTGAATAGCTTTTCGTTGCAAAATAGATCACAGAAAACTTTACGGCATTGAAAAATTCAATCTCCTTAATAACTGAAAAGGAGTAGAATATGTGGTTATAAGCAACAACTAACTAGAAGAAAACGCATATGGTTTTGTTACAGTAACGGCCAAAAAAGCTACTAGTATTGATTCTATACAGTTTCAATCTCGAGAAACACTTCTATTTACTTTTGTTTCTATACAGAAATGTTTTGTTATGATTTTGTTACAGAGGTAGTGTTTCATTTCTATGTCAAGTGGTTCGTGTCAGTTTAAGGTTCCAGCAGTGCGTAACGTTTCGTTATACTTCTTTACTAAGTTTGAACGGTCCTTCTTGGAACAATAACAGCTGCAACGCAGTTTGGTTTCTGTACAAAGTTTTGTTACAAGTCTCTGCTGTGGAGTTTGAACGATGTCGCCCCAATTCACGTGCAAACCATTTCGATACGGTCATCATGTGTATGTTAGTACATATGTGCATGTGCGCAGATACCCTGTAAAAACGTTAGAGTAACAGAGTACAACAATTATCCGCATTCATATAAAAAAGGTGATCAAATTTTCATGGCGATGTCCGGATCACCTAATCCATCTCGAAGTAAACTTTCCTTTGCTTCTGAGTATTACAAGAGGACCTAGGCGTGAGTTCTCTCAAAATAATCACATCGCAGTGTAAGTTGGACCACCTTTTTTATATGAATGAGGATAAGTGTTTGGGTAATCTGATATTCCTTAAGGAGTACTCCTTGAATTATGGAACGGAGTATTTCCGTTTTTTGTAGGGTATGCATCATCAGTATAACGATACATAACCATACATATGTAAACTTCTACATTATCACATACATACATGTATATATATCATATAACATAATCTTAGTAGATATTTAGTAAAAAATCACTTGAAATGCAATATACATATGAATACATATAAACAGTTGCATAGTTAAAAGCTTGTTTAAAAGCTTAAATATACATATATCTACATGTGTACGTATACATTTGCATACTGGTATATGTATGTGCATAATATTATAAATATTAACTGTTTTTGAATCTAATTAGTGCAACAACAACAAACGTTGAAATGGAGCAATACATATGTATTACCAAAAAATTATTATAAAAATTTATTAAAATCATATTGTACAATAACTTAAAGTTCATTAAACTTGTATTGTATTTAATTTAATTAAATAATCGAAATGTATACAGAAACTCGTCAAGCTCATGATTGTGTTTAAATAAATATCCTACATAATAAATTAGCTATTGTTAAATAAAAAATGTATAAGTATGTATTTAATTATGTGTATGTATGTATATGCCTGAAACGCAAACTAATAATTTAAGAGTTTGAAATTGTTTAATTATCATAATATAATAAAGAAAAACTTATGCTGAACATTTTTTTGTCAAGTTATTTTAGTGCGAAATTTGTGTACATTTATTGGTGACGCACCTGGATCTTAACTCGGAATTCCAAAAAAAAAATATTTACACAATAACTCTAGAGTGTAGCCGTATCCACAAATTCTTCAGATAATCACATTGACTGTGACTTGTTTTTTTCGGGCAGGTGGTTAAAACCTTCTAAGTTGCAGCACTTATTAAGGGAGCTTAAATATTAGGAGATAAATTAAAATAAATAAATATGCAAAATATTTCATATAAATGTGTCAAGCCAATTTCGAGACATTAGCGGATATTCCAAAAAAAGAAATATAATGGGATTAAGGGCCATTTTCACAGTGCCGAGTTAACTTGCATTCCACAGTTAATTATCGATTCACAATTTTATTTAAGCTATTTTGATAAATGTCTCTTGTCCAATATATGTACAATAGATAACCTTATGAACTCTAACCCGAGGTTAACTAACCAATGTTGAGCTGTTAATCTCTAGTTAACTCAACCATTCCCACGACAGCCGGTTCTACGTACCGGAATGACTCGGGGTTTCCCCGACCAAGGGCTGTTATTTCACTTTGAGCTTTCCGAAATTACAAAGTTGTGTAGCGTATAGGCATTTTTTAAAAAATTTTACTAATGAAAAGCAGTTTCAATTAACAAGTACTGTAAACAGTACTATTTAGGACCTGATTAATTAGGTTTTGATGAATCAGAATTATGACTAATCAAAATATGATTTAATCTGTTCATCGCACGTCCTTAATTTGTACCAGTACAATTGATGTCATGGCCAAATGATGCTAAGGTTGTGTCAAGCGACCAGCTGACTTTTACTTTTTTCATGAGTACTTCGAAGAGTTGCATGTTTCTTTTTTTATAATAGTATTTTTTTCTTTTTATATTGAAATAAAAATTTTTTTAACAATTCAAATCCATTTTTTTTTTTTCAAATTTGTGTATTAGGCAAAAAAATAAGTAAATTCAGTCTCAAAACTTCAAAATGCATCTATACATGACCTAAGCAGTGTTGTTCAAAACACTTGGTTGGTTGGTTGGTTGGAGTGGCGAGTCCCAGTGACTCCAATTAGCGCTAGCGCGCCGTTTTGATACCACAGCTCGTGAACTAACCAATGAAGATTATTACAGAAAGTTAGCGTGGTGGGAATCTTACACCCCTATAGATCCTATCTATATCCATGCCGTTGAGTCCAAGAATTTTAGAAGTTCCCCAATCTTCATCTCGCTTAGCTCGGAGAGACTCCCAGCAAGGGTTTTCCCAGAAATTTTGTTCTGCTCCTGCAGTGCGCCGGACAGCCGCACAGCAGGTGCTCCACAGTCTCTTCCGTTCCCGGAAGGTTGCAACTGCGGCACGTGGTATTGTGCTCCATGCCCATCCGTGCGGCGTGCGCCCCGATAGTCCAATGCCCAGTGAGGGCCGAAACTAATCTGAAAATGTCCCTTCTGTTATTCCTGAGAAGGGTCGAAGATCGTGCTTCATTGTACGAAGGCCATAAACTCTTTGACACTCTGCAGGACTGCAGACGCTTCCATCTATCCGTAGCCTCCCCAAGCCAGTGCTGAGAGACCCGACCCTTGAGCAGTCCCAGCGGTGCAAGGACCTCCTTCGCTTCTGAGACGTCAAGGGCCGACCCACGCCGTGCCAACTCATCGGCAGTCTCGTCTCTATTAAAGAAACGGCATGTCGACTTTCCAGGTTCATGGTCCACTCCCTGCACTGACCCACAAGGCTCGAAGTGATCGTCGCTGATCCGAGAGCCCGAAGAGCCGCCTGGCTGTCCGAGAAGATTGCTATCCGATTACCTGTGATGTTTGTATCCAGTAATGCCCTGCAAGCCTCCTGGATAGCGTAAATTTCTGACTGAAATACACTCGCAGAGTCTGGAAGACGCATTGACAAGGACACGTCTGGGATAATTGCGAAAACCCCCGCTCCCACTCCACACTCCATTTTAGATCCATCCGTGAAAATTGAGATGGGCACGAACTAACAATCCGCGCGTTATGCGAATGCGCCCCTCACGCCGGTCGGGATAAGGTGGGTAATCCGTTTGAGAATTATTATTTGCTTAGAAGCTTTCAAATGACTCGGGGTTTCCCCGACCAAGGGCTGTTATTTCGCTACCCCCTGGCTAAACCGTCAGTTATTTCCCCCCCCCAATAAGGTCATTCTCAAGCCTCTCTTGCTCCGGGCTGGTATCGAATCCAACCCGGGACCAAGAGAATGGATCTGCTGTATATGCTGCAAGACAATCTATGTGTAAGGCTCACATTCAGTACAGTGCTCTAATTGTAATAGATGGTTGCACCTAACTAGTTGCTCCGGACAAAATCCCTCTACACATAGACCCGCTAGTTTTTATAGAACTTTTGTGGCCCCCTGCTTTTCACGTCCTAGGACGTCCTGTAGCCGTCGTCGATCAAGTATCGCTCCGCCGACTCTGTCACCTCTGTCTCCACGACTAGAATTACAAATGCTTATCAGCAAGTAGACTATTCTAGCGGCCTCTCACGCCCCCAGGAGTCAACATCTCACACAGCAGCTCAGAGCCACTCCCTACGTAGCACTTCCCAAGTGGATTTGAGCAATGCTGAGCGTCCGCTCTCTCCCACCCCCTCGGTCAGCCCCTCTTCCTGTGTCACCTGCTTATATGCTCTGGACTCGCGAACAGGAAATTATGGACTGATACGTACGTTGCGCCTTACTGTCGAGCTACGCAACCTTCAACGTCGTCTGATTCGCCTCTACCTTCTGGTAACGCGATTCCAGGGAAGTGGGGTGAGATGACTAAAAGGTATCAATTGGCACACCAAATCGTTCCAGAGACACTTGGGCATACATGTGCCAAAACTTTGAAATGGGAAAGGACTTGCGTCACTGCTTTTTAGTAACTGTCGCATAATTTTTCAACCTTGAGCAGTACCACAATACAGGTCATACTAAGGTTATGGACGGATTCCTATGTGGTGGTAGGCTAAGCCCTAAGCTGTATCGAAACAACTAGAGTTGATTGTTATCATGAGGCGACCTACCCGATGCAGATTTTGTACATATTTGGTATGGTTGGGTTTAGTCTGGACAAATGAGTTCACCTTTTACAATATCTGGATCGAAGTGGAGAAATATGGATCCGATTCAACAGGGTCGCGCATGTACCGCAGGGAAGTACCGACAAAAGCTTTTTAGAGTTTTTTTTTGTTTTCATTACAAAACAAACAAAGCAAAATCTCCATAGAGAAGCCGCTTCTACTTCAGCTCATTCAGGTACTGCTTTCGAGGTGCGTTTTGTGAACAACAGGGAGCAGGATAGTGAGTCCAACAAAGGATATTTCTGAGCTAAAAACAGGTAGAGCAAAAGATCATGCCTCTCACCTCTCATTACCCAGGAGGGATGCCGTGATCTTGAGTGTTTCACTGGTCATAAATCGCTACCACGACAGTCCAACAGTACCGCAAGGGAGTACTGGAGCGTACCGTGTTCATATCTGGCGATGAGTTGTTAACTCGCCAACACTCCCCAAAAGCTTCAGGGTGTCCACAACAACAAAAGAAACCCGACCTCCCAATCCCTGCTGATAGCAAATACTTACTGCCACTATGGCCACTTAGTAAATAGCAATTAGTAGGTAAGTAGTTTTGATTTATTTGTATTTTTCAGCTTCTAGCTTAAGAGCTTAAGTCTTTATTTACTGCTTTGTGTTAAAAACTTCTCCGAATAAGTTACTGTGTTTATGTATTACATATATACTGTTCTCGTTAATGTGAATCATTCATTATAGCTTTTATATCTTCTGCATCGAGAGTTTCATACTTCAGCAATGCCTCAGCGAGAGCTTTATGCTCTTTTGTGTGTTTTTTTAATATCGCTTTAGCTCGTTCATAGCTTTCATTTAAAATTCGTTTTATTTCTGTATCAACTATTTCAACTGTGTTTGGGCCGAGTGATTCTGCCGGTATAAGTCCTTTGGCACTATCGAATGTGCGAAGTCCCACTCTCTCTGACATACCCCAATCCTTAACCATATGCGTAGCAATGGACGTAGCTTGTTTTAGGTCACTACTTGCACCAGATGTAATTTTCTCTGTACCAAAAATTAATTCCTCCGCAGCACGTCCACCCATCATTGTATCCATCATGGCTAAGAGTTGCGCTTTGGTCACATGATAACGCTCCTTTTCAGGTATATATGCGGTATGGCCAAGTGAGGGCCCCCGTGGCATTATTGTAACCTTGTGCAAAGGATGCGACTCCTAGTTGATTGAATTGAAATTAATTGATATATACAATGTGTGAATTTATGTATGTAGCTAAACAACCTTCGTATAATAAGCAACAATAGCGTGGCCACCTTCATGATACGCCGTTATGAGATTCGCCTCTTCGTCTGGTAGTCGTGCTTTTCTTTCGGGACCCATGAGAACTTTGTCTCTTGCACTTTCCAAATGTTTCATTGTTACCGTTTCAGCACCATCAATGGCGGCCCTATTTATTATAAGTTTTACATTTATGTATGGAGCAGCACATATAAACAATTTTATACAAACTAAATGTAAACGTAATACCTCAACGCGGCTTGGTTAATCATATTTTCCAAGTCTGCACCTGTGAAACCAGATGTGCCCCTAGCTAGCATATCTAAATCGATTTCATCATGCAAAATCTTTGTCAAGTAAAGCGAAAGTATTTCTTTTCGACCCGTAAAGTCTGGTGTGGAAACAACAACCTGTAAGGTTAAAATTTGATTTTATTGAAATTTCCGCTTGATACACAAATTTGTAACTTATGTTCAGACTCACCTCTACATCAAAACGACCAGGCCGCAACAGTGCTTGGTCCAAATCATCCCGCCTATTTGTAGCGCCGAGCACTATAACTCCTGTATTTTGATGAAAACCATCCATTTCAGCCAACAACTGATTTATTGTCTGATTGGCATATGGATGTAAAACTGAATTTGTACGCTTCGCCCCAACAGAGTCGATTTCATCAATGAAAATCACACAGGGTGCTCGCTGTTTTGCCGCTTCTGATAGGTGATTAAGTTAAAATGGATCTAAAAATATGTTTACATTATATTTCATAATTTCACTTACTAAATAAGTCGCGTACTCGTCTTGCGCCTTGTCCCACTAACACCTCGTCGAATTCTGGACCAGCAGCATGGAAGAAGGGAACGTTTGCTTCGCCAGCAACAGCACGTGCTAGTAAAGTTTTTCCAGTACCAGGGGGTCCAACTAATAAGACACCCTTTGGTAGTTTACCTCCAAGATTTGAAAACTTATCTGGGTTTTTGAGAAACTCTACGACTTCCTTTAATTCCTGTTTGGCTTCATCACAGCCTTTTACATCGTCAAATGTAACATTAATTTCTTCCGGATCAACTTCCACTTGATTTCCCAATTGTATTCTACTTTCATAAGAAAATGAAGAATGTTATCAGCAGATTAATGCATGAAGCCTTTTGTTCATAAATGAACTTTCTGTAAAATGTCATATATATGTACCTGAACATCGAACCGTTTGATGATGAAAATAAGCTTAGGAAAATGCCAATGAACACAACAATAACCAGGAGTTGTTGGAAAACCTAAAAGCAAAAGATTCTTAATTCGAGTGATATAAAAAAAACTTAACTAATAATGTGTTAATTAAACGATATTGCAAGCAGGTTCTTCAAAATCGTAAAGATTCAAATGTTATGTTTCGATACATAAATTAGGGAATATTACGAATATGATGGTAGATTTTGGTATATGTTGTTGTTGTTTTAACGACAAAAATACACCCACGTGTGAGCTATACAACCAGTACAACCTTCTAGACCATGTCACCTCACCCTCCCTTTCGTAAGGAGGCACAGTAACTTATGCCTGACAGAAAAAGATATTATACTCACCTTAAGGTATTTCATAGTTTTACCCGATTTAGGCGATTCTTCCGAGTTTGCAGCAGCCAAGTATCCCTCAGCAAAGGCAATTTTTATATTATCCACCTTGAAAATTTATTTAAAAAAACACAATAATATGTTTGTGGTATTTAGTCGAATAGTTAGGTACCTCGCCTTTATTTTTACCATCTTGTGCATTTTTTTGAAGTAATTTTTTTAATGGCTCTGCTTGGACAGATGGCATGTCAGTTTCGATTTTTTGTGGATTTCCTCCAAAGGCTGTTTTTATCCTTGAGAATATTGTAGGATTTCTCTTCATTTCTGCAGCGATTGAGCGGTCAGTTTTAAAATGGCGCGCAAATTCGCTACAAATTAGATTATTTGAAATATTGTACTGCAATTTTATTAAATTTTGTCTTACATTCTCTGTCCAATAAGCGGATTAAGCATACCGCAACTCGTTGGCCCCCTCGCATTAAAAGTAATGTCAATCAAATGTTTGGAACGTTTGCGTTTAAGTAAGCCGACATCAAAACTAATACTAACGCCCTTCTCGGTGACTGTGGCTTTCGCTTTAGCAAGTACATTGTGCAGACGTTGTGAATCGAAAAAGGATGAGGAGTTTGCGTTGTGTTCTATGATGCGTCTTACGCTACGAGGAGACTTGCTTATTAGTTGCGATAAATCGGTTAAAATGTCAAATTGGGTAGACCTATAAATAAATGGAAATTATAAATTCATTTGATCCTATGTATGTATATGAAACATATAGAGTATGTGAACCAACTGTGCGGTAATATCAGAGCCAGATAAACTGGAATTAAAGTTAATGGATATCCAAGGATCATTGTTTTGGTAATTTGACAAAACCATAACAAATTGTGAAATTACGCCTTTTCTGTATTTAACTTTGCTCATGGTACCTTTTTGATTGCCGACACAGTTTAGAGATTCTACTTTTACTATTGTTAGTATAACATATAAAGCTGCATTGCTCTTTATTTAATTTAAAAAGTTAATAAAAGTTGCAAGAGGAATGTCTAAGATCTTATGGTTTTGCTTACGTTGCTTCCCCGGGTTTTATTCGTTCGGCACCTGGTCTAGTCCTAGCAATGTAACGATTATGGCTTGGTTTGCGCCCCAAGCCTCCTAAATGTGAATATGCACAAAACATAACTATTTCCTTGTAAATTAAACTTTTTATTTGACTAAAATATAGGCGGATTGAGGCAGATTTTACGCGATGACAACCAAATTGTCATTATCAAAATTGACCACATCCAACCGCGAGCTGTTGACAGCTAACAACATATCTGTCTCAATAACAAGAATGGTGAAATTTGTGTTGCTTTTTCTCGTTGGCTTTAATTAGTTTTTAATATTTATTTGTTGATGCTTTATTAGCAATCAACTAACTAAAAATTTGGAACAAATATATGCATTTGTTCTTAATAATGAAATGAAATTGAAAAGAAAAAATATTTCCAAAAATGTCAAAAAAAAAACCCAAAGCTGATTTTTTCAAAAGGGTGTTCTGCGCAGAAATACTTCGGATCGCGTAGGCGGTTTTGGACCAGCTGAGGGTTATTTATTATAAGCGCGGCCGAAAGCCGCCTACGTGGAAAAGTGTTCTGGACATAACAAGCATGGATCAGGCCCCCAAATCAGGATTTGACATGGGCCATTTTTTGTTAATAACTTTTCACTGAAATAAAATATTTGCTTTCCGGCTTCGGATTCTTGTTAACGAGGTCAAAATACGTCTTTTGATATCTCTCCCGAGATTTTTGGAGGTGTATTAGCAGTTACGTACGGTCGTAGAGAATTATTCAATAATTCTTTATGACCGCATGTAACTGCTAATTTGGTAAAATTTTACATTGCAGTTCAAGTGCTAATACACGTCCAAGAATGTTGGGAGTTGTACCAAAAGACGCGTTTTGTCCTCCGTAACAATAATCCGA
Source organism: Sphenella marginata (assembly GCA_951509765.1). Lineage (NCBI taxonomy): Eukaryota > Metazoa > Arthropoda > Insecta > Diptera > Tephritidae > Sphenella > Sphenella marginata. The sequence continues at coordinate 27,021,494 of OX608083.1, forward strand.
AGGGGGAAATAAATATTTTGTTTTAGTGAAAGGTTATTATCGGTAAACCGAAAAATGACTCAGGTCAAATCCTGATTTGGGGGCCTGATCCATGCTTGTTATTGGAGGTGTATTAGCATTTACGTACGGTATTAAAGAATTACCGAATTATCATCCGATTCTGGTTTATTGACCACTCGTCTTTTGATATATTTATCGATATTTTGTATATGTTTTGGAAATTGATGCAAAGGTTGCTCCTTGGCGGTTTCTCAGAGTACTGAACTATATGTGAGCACCTTAATGTGGAATTACAAGCAAGGCAATTCGTTCATATCAACCCTGCTTTATCTCCACGTGCGTCAATTGTCTAAATTTTAATGTCAAAGTTGTTTTCCTTTAAAAAACATTTACACACAGTCCAATTCTGTGCATTTCAAAAGACCAATTTCTTAATATTATTCTTTTTCTACTATTAATTTAAAACGCAATTCTAAAATGGACGCTGTAAAAGATGAAAATGAAGAGGCCATACCAAATAGGAAGCACAGAAATCCATTTAGCACACAGCAACGTAAAGACGAAAAGGATAGACGTCAAAAAAAGAAGGCACGAATCATCGTAAGGAACGTAAGTTATAAGGCAAAAGAAGATTCGATCCTAAAACATTTTAGCCAGTGGGGTAAGGTCGAAGAATTGAACATTCTAAAACGCCCGGATGGCAAACTAGTTGGGTGTGCGTTTGTGCAATATGAAAATATTAATCAAGCTTCTAAAGCAATTTTAAGGGGAAACAAGCAGGAGTTTCTAGGCCGTCCAGTATATGTTGATTGGGCCCTAGGAAAAGATAATTATGTTACCAAAAGGAAAGAGAAGCTTACAGAAGAACCAGATAGTAAAAAACCTAAAATAGAGCCAAAATTTGAAAAAGAGGGAGACGAACTGGACGAAAGCATTAAAGAAGAGGTATTTATTTAGTTTACACACTAGTTATTTAATTAATTAATGATATTTCAATTTGCTCAGGACGAGGATGAAGATTCTGCAGAAGAAGGAAGCGACACTACAGGCAATGGAGAGGATACATACACGAACGCGGCGGAAGATCAACATTTTTCGGAATCAGATGAAGATAAAAAGAAAACCAAAAAAAATATAGGCCAAGTTAGTAAGGAAAAGCATATATCAAACGATGTTCAAGATGGATGTACAATTTTTATAAAAAATGTACCATTTGATGCAGAAAGTACAGATTTGCGAAAAGTGTTCCGGAAATTCGGTCCGGTATACTATGCAATAATAAATCGCGATACGATCTCCGGACACTCAAAGGGAACAGCGTTTGTTAAATTTAAAACTAAAGAATCTGCCGATCTTTGCCTAAATAGTGGTAGTGAGCTCACCCTTATGGATCACTTGCTCGAACCATGTCCAGCGCTAAGTAGAGAAGAAGTCAGAAATCAAGATAAACAAAATTCTAGTAAAGATGTAAAAAAAGACTCTCGTAACTTATATTTGGCCAGAGAGGGATTAATTATGGCAAATTCTAAATCAGCCGAAGGTGTATCTGCGTCTGACATGACTAAACGCCACAAACTCGAGCAAATAAAAACTCAAGTCTTGAAAAATTTAAATAGGTATGTGGTCTTCTAATTTCAGTACTGCCATTTCATGCTTATTATACCTTAAAAATAAAAGAGGTTCCCTTTATACAATACAATACCAATAACTGTCTTATAATTTGCTAATATCCCAAAGTATATACATGGCTATTTGTTTTATTTCAGATTTGTGTCTCGAAATCGCTTGTCGATTCATAATTTGCCAATTAATTACGATAACGAAAAACTTAAACAATTAGTGATAGCCCACACTGGCTTCAGACCACATGAATGTAGAGTGATGAGGGAAAATAAAATTACACCAGAACATCCAAAAGGAAGGTCGAAAGGTTTTGGATTTATGTCCTTCACCACACATCAGGAAGCTTTAATTGCGTTGCGAAAACTTAATAACAATCCAACGATCTTTGGAGTTCAACATGTAAGCTATATAGAAAAAAATTAAATGATTTTACTTACATTATAATTTAATTTTAGCGACCCATTGTTGCTTTTAGCATTGAGGATCGAACGGTGGAAAAAATTAAAGAAAAACGAACTCATAAATCAAAAATTAACAACCCTACTTTCCAAGAAAAATTGAAAAAGAAAAAAGAATTAAGAAATCTGAAAAAGCAGGGAAAGCTTCCTAAACATCGTAACTTCAATCACAATGAAGATAAGGATAAACTAAGAGAGCATATTCAAAAATTAGATGAATCGCGAAACGCCAAGTCGTCTGAACAAGCCAAAGATCCTCCCCCTATTGAGAATTTCGATAACTTTGTAGGAACGGCTGCGAAACCTGGCTCAACCAGTCGTATGCGTTCAAATAAAAAAATTGAGGAGCAAGCCCAGGATCATCGTAAAAATGTGAAAGCAAATAAACGTAAAGAGAAAGCAAAGAAAATTCGACAAATGCATTTAACTGAGCGAAAATCAATTGATAGACCAAAACAAGGAAAAAAGGTAGAACGTGACGATTTGGCACATTTGGTAAACAAATATAAACGCATCATTGATAGTCACGCTAATGTGGGCGGTACTGGTGAAAGTACCCATAAGAATGATCAAATTCAAAAACGAACTAAGTGGTACACGGAATAATAACGATTTTAGGTTTATGTAAATACACAAACACACACTATGGTTTGTTTTATTTCTGTATACGAGTATTTCCATTGTCACGGACAAGGCATTTTAAATGTTTTCGAAGATACCAAACACGAAATTTAACGAAGGTAAACATGTGATAGTAAATGAAAAATTTGAGATTGCCAAGTTTTTCCCGCGCATGGTAATTGGAAAATATGGAATTCCTATGTTTTTTACATAATCAAAATTTCATTTTTGTCTTTTCTAAATTACTCGTTAAAAGGAAAATTATCAAAATGACTTTGAAATGCCAATATGTATAAGGAAAAAAAATTATCTAGATTAGATGCTAAAATTTAAAGAGTTGATGGATTTTAGTAATAAAAAGCTGGTGTAATATAAATAACGTTTTCTCAATCAAGAATAATTTTCACTTTTCAATAAAGCAGGTAGCAATATCCAGCTTTGCTGAGGTTCTGGCGTCAAAAAAATTCAGGATTCGTGTTTTTATGACTTCTACAGTTATGTAATTATGTATGATCTTTGAGTTTATTCAAATGTATGTGCACATTTTCTTAACTCAAAAACATATCAGGGTAAACAACAACAATAGCAAAAGGAAATGTTCATTGTTTATTTAATTGCTTTCAGCTCGCAGGATATTAGGTAGGACTCTTGAATGTGTGTATGATTTCGAAGAGTTTCACAGCTGTTAAATTATGTATGTTTATACACCTTTTTCAGAATGCTCGCAGACAGTGACAGCCTACCTTCCGCTAAAGCAGGTAGACGGAACACTAAAAATGTCGCTTTAAAAGCCTTTGCCTGAAGTTATTAAGCATCATTCTTTCAAGTAAAATTAAGCGATACGTACATATCTACTTTTTTCCTGCTTTGATAATATTTAATATTGTAGTAAAAATGATACTAAGAGACCAGTACGAGTTTGTCGTTTTAAGTATGATATTTGAACCCGCTTTGTAAGTTATTTTTAATAAATTATATTAGCTGAATCTATTAAAATTTTCTATTAACTAGTGATGCCGCCCGTCCTCATATATGTATGAAACGAGATAAAAAAACACCGCGATCATCTGTAAAATATATTCGGGAATGGGTAAGATCATTTTGCATTAAATCATTTATACGTTCGTTTCTATAATAGAAGCTTTATATATAGTTGAACCAGATTGTTATCCGGGAGAAGTCAGTACTACCATTTAATTCGAGCTTTCGATTCTCACAATGGCGTATTTTTTCTGGTGATGATAGTCTCTTCACCGTTGATAGTGTACGGTTTGACAGAATAACAGTTGTTATGGGAGAGGATTTGAATCATTGGATGTTCTACCAACATGTGGCTACCAATCGCCGAATTGAGGGAAGCTCTAAAATACCATTGAAATTTTGCGGCTGCTGTTTAAATCATCAATATATGAAGATAATGGAAGTCATAAAAAGAGATTGTAAAACTAAGCCAAGCGTATGTTAAAATAAAGTTATACCGTGTTAAATATTGTAGTGAATTATTGACTAATGCCTGCCTGTAGTAAGAGGCGACTAAAATGCAGAAAGGTAATGATGTGCAACTTAATGGTTCATCTACGGATATGACATCTCTCATTACCCATCTTCTCCTTCCTGGCGGAGGTAAGGCTGGCATGACATCTTTCGGCGGTAAAAGGAACGGCATTGACAAATCCATTTATAATTTAGGTAATTTATTCATTTTTAAATTGCAGAACTTTAATGAATTGTTCATCTTAATCTTTTTTGCAAAGCCAAGTAAAATTATCAAACTAAAAAGTTTACATTTTTACACTGGCATTTCTAGAAAGGTTATTACACCGAACTTGGAATAAAAGTTGAACGGTTTACTCGAGAAAGTGGAAACGAGATCCATATTTGGCTGGTGGTCGTGGATAATCTGGTGGTAGTCCAGGTGTAGCATCTGGATATTCCCTCTTTTCGGGTTTAGGCGGTGCCTCGCGCTCAGTTGAGTGAACCTGCAAATGCGATTGTTTGATATGAAGGGGAAAATAGTTATTTAAAGGTAGACTCACCTTTGCACGAGTGAAGTAACCGTAGTCTGGTCGCTCAATACCTAAATTATCAAAAACACATTTATCAAACACACCTTGCGTTTTTCGACAACTATATAGAGAAAATAAATGGAATTAGTACTATGAATAAACACAATTCATACATATTCATGCCTATTCCCATATCCGACGGAAGCCATTCGCATCCGTCGGATACCGTAATAAGCGTGATTGCTTACTTCCCAAACGCCATGTTTGAACTACTTTTATCCAAGCAAGTTGCATATTGTAAGAATTCTTCGTGGCAAGTCTTTTTCACTTTGCGGAAGAAATCCAATGCACAGCCTGTTACTGCCTTTCCTTCATTAATGCATGCTCTAGGGTCGTCCAACTCTTGCCGACATAGCATAAATTCCTATAAACAAAGAAATTCGTTTGGTAAATTATTATGTTCAACAATTCAGCAGCTGGATGGCAGATCAGTTATTGTTAAACAAACATATTGAGGTTAGGACTCCTGGAGAAAATTATGTAAGATTTATACTCCAAAAGTCCTTATGTTGGTGGCTTGAATAAAAACATTTGAAGATAGAGTTTCGACGCTGAGAAACTTACATTATTTTGATTTTCACATTCCTTTCCTAAATGAAAAGCTCCAGCTCGTAAGGCAGACGTAGAAATATTCAGCTCCTGAACGGTTAGCTCTTCATCCGAAGGCAAAGTGATATCGTTGGTAATGACCATAATGTATACTAAAGATAACTACACTTCCTCCGTTGGTAATTCAATGTTCCAATTTTAAGAAAACATTAAATCGATGAGTTCCTTACGATACTTTCGCCAAATAAAAAAATTTGACAGAACACAATGCAATGTTATGACATTAGCTGTTTCGATCTAGTGAACAATCTGAGAACACGTATACAATAAATCCTTACCGGTGCTCTTCACGTACAAGAAGTTCTCGCCAGCACTCAGCAAATTTTCTTAATGCCCAGTTAACGCTAATCGTCGGTTTAGTTGACAAAAGTTCCTTCTACATGTCCACTCGGGGCTTTTTATTCGGCAGGAAAAATTCAGAAAGATCTTTTAAATAATGAAAAAGGTAATTCTTTACGACAGTACGTAACTGCTAATACACCTCCAAATATCGAGAGAGGTACCAAAAGCGTTTTGACCTCTGTAACAAAAATCGGAAACCGGAAAAGAAATATTTTAGTTCAGTGAAAAGTTATTAACAAAAAACCAAAAAATGACCCAGGTCAAATCCTGATATAGGGGTCCGATCCTTTTTTTTTATGTGCAGAACACCTTTCCGCATTGGCGGCCTTTGGCCGCGCTTCAAAAAATAACCCTGTGCTACGCCATTCCAACTCCGGGTGTGTGCCATAGCCGTGGCTACCGCCACGGTGATGTCCTTCCGCGCCACTCTTTTCTCACAGTGTAATTTGTGATTACAACAACCACATGGAAATGACAGAAAATTCTGAACTTCGATTGCAAATATCTCGCAAACTGCTGAAAATATTGGTTTTCCAGATTCGGATTCTTGTTACAGAGGTCAAAACGCGTCTTTTGATACCTCTCTCGATATTTTTGGAGGTGTATTATCAGTTACGTACGTTTACAAATACAACAATTGAAACATGTCAATGTTTTAAAAATAAATATTAACACATTTTAAAATCAAAAAAGAAAACAAAACTTATTTTCTATAATTTTTAACACTTTTCGTGTGGTTAAAAGTTACAGAATCGCAAAAAGTGTTAAAAATGCATTTACGCTCGGCGAGCTACAGCGCCAGTAACGCCAACACCGCAATTACGTGAAGCCGCAGAACGTTACACATCGTTAAATGGGATATAGTCGATAAGTATTTTCCATATGGTTTCGATACATTTTTCTTATAACTAATTCTCGTAAGGCGCGTTTGTTTTTTATAAAGCATAAATAATGCAAAACAATCCATTTAAGAGAAACCCTACGTTCTCAGATAAAGAGACGAATGCCTTTTCTATAAAGAATGGGGATAATAAAGGTTTTAACAATAAAATGACCACAAAAGAAAAGGAATGGGGCGCAAAGAAGTTCACACCCATCGTTCGTCCACAGCAGTCCACGCCATGGGCAAGTTATAAGCTCGACATAATTCAGAAGCAGAACGAAGAGACAAGGTCTGCTGGCAATAATAATTTGGAAAGTGAGGAAGCAAAACAATTTCTGAAAAAGCGGCAGGAAACTGTTCGACGCATGCAAATTATCGAGTCTAAAAACGAAAAACCAAAATGGGAATGTTTTATTGATGATTTAGGTGCGTCTAATAAGCAGCCACACGGCAAAACGCTTAACAAAAGAAAGAACGTAAAGAAGGCATTACCAAAAACCAAAAAGTTTGGTAAAACCAAAATTCGTACCGCGTTAGTAGATGATAGTTTACTTGAAGACTTTGACAGTAAGAAACTCACCTTCCATCAAAACAACAAAATTCGTAGGATTATTACAAAAACCACATATTTAGCCAGAGGCAGTTCTCTGGAATCAGCCGTGAAACATTTGCAAAGGGAAGGAATAAGACAGAAAAGGCCTCAACATTAGTACATATACATAGCTTTAATTCTTTTGCCATTTCTTTCTTATGTTTGTTTCATGCTGATTCTGATTTATGTAAAAAAATTTTAATACACTCTTTATTTGCGCTCGAAATACATGCTCACATTTTCCATGTACTTCTATATATCCAGAAGCGTAGTTATTTAGAGTAATATCGTCATATTCGGCTCGAAGGTGAAGAGCTGTATGAGAAAAACGCAGAATATGGCCCAACGAAGGCAGGCACCACGAAAGGGCGTAGATACTGACTAACTGGGTAGGGCTAAGGAGCGCTAGAACAACAACAACAAGGGACGTAGTCTACTGGGCATACATACTTATATATTCGACGGCAGGTGGCCGAGGCCCCCATATCGAATGCACTATTACCGCAAGGGGTTTAGAATATGTCCGGTCATAAGAGGCAACTAACATGCACAAAGGCAGTGGCGTACAATTCAATGGTTGATCGTCGGATATGATGCCTCGCACCTCACATTACCCATCTTATCTTTTCGCCGGAAACAAGGATTCCAAGAGTTAGAAGGTTCCACTGGTTATAAAAAATCGCTACCACGACAGTCGGGCAGACTGGGTTCATATCCGGCCAAGGACCGTTAGTTCGACATCACTCCCCAAAACCTGTGGGCAGTGTTTTTGTTGATAAGACAACAACAGCTGCCACCCCAAGGCAATCATGCCTATTACGGTATCCGTCGGATATGGGAATAGGCATGAATAACTTACAACTCGATGATTGATCTATGGACATGATGCCTCTTGTTGTGCTAACGACAAAAACACTCTCTGAAGGTTTTGGGGAGTGTCGACGAATTAACAGCCCTTGGCTGATATGATGCAATCACTCGTTAACTATATTCCCTACGGAAGCAGGGTGACATGACGTGGAAGGTTGCACTGGTCATGCTAAATCGCTTCCACGACAGTCGGGCAGCACCGGGCTCGTATCCGTCAAAGGGCTGTTAATTCGATAACACTCCCCAAAAACTTAAAACAACTACAACAACACGGTTACAGGCAGCGATGCATTACTGTGCTGGACACACCTTATCGAGCCCTCTGTACTTTTGTACCGGTTGGTTCAAACCGATCAATAGCTTAAAGATTCAAAACATACATATTTATGGGGTAGGCCCATATGCTGTGTCACACGCTATCTACTTAAAAGCCTTCCTGGAGGGTTCAATTATCGATAATGTATGCGGCATTTAACCATTTCTATAGAAATGAAAAATCAACAAACGTAAACAGCTGATATAGCCATATCAAATTTGACTGATTGCTATTATTTTTTTTTTTTGCATTTTGGTTTTAATAAATTCCACTTGGTTTAACATACATTTTGTAAAGATGGCGCACTGTCTCCGTTTCCTAAATCCGAAGAAAACTTTATTTCTTCTCTGTGACATTCAAGAGAAATTCCGCCCAGTGATTCCACTGTTTGAGAATATGATTAAAAACGCCGATAAGCTGGTAAGTGTATTGGACTTTGGTAAAATGTGATCAAACGGAAAATTATTTTACTTTCAGACAAAAGCTGGAAAAGAGTTTGAGATACCTCTAATAGTTTCAGAGCAGTATCCGGAGAAGTTGGGGAATACCGTATGTGATTTAGACGTTTCACATGCTGCAGCTATCGTGACTAAAACGCAGTTTAGCATGTTGGTTCCAGAAATAGAAAATAAAATCAAAGCGATATACGGAGAGAAGCCTTCTGACGTTGTACTTTATGGATTAGAGGTGATTCTTTTAACGTTATGGTATAACACGATTTGTTCAAGTACATAGTTCGAAATGAATGATTAGCTAAAGCGTCATTGAATAATTCAGTGCAGATGAAACTCGCATCACCTGCTGGCATCCAAAATTGCATCACTCAAACTAAGGCGTTCTATACTTGACCTCATTATCTGTGTAAATGCTGTAGCTGAGAAACGAGGTGAGGTCTGGAACGCCTGAAACGTCCTATCAGACTATACGAAACCTTTCTAATTCTACAATACAGTTGGATAGGTATTTTGAAGATTCAGTATTCCGACCCTTTTTTATATAGCGAAATACTCTTTACGTTGTGGTCTAGCGGATTATCCCTTATAGTATGAGATAGCAAAGATACACGTTTTATTAAGCTTATTTTATTTTAATGTGTTATATAATTAGCACTAATTCAATATTTTTATTTCAGTCACATGTATGTATAGAGCAAACTGCGATTGATTTTTTGAACAATGGTATAAACGTTTATATTGTGGCAGATTGTTGTGTGTCCCGCCTAAATCAGGATCGTGATTTGGCCCTAGAACGCTTGCGTGGGGCTGGCTGTGTAATTACAACTAGTGAGAGTCTTATATTTAACTTCCTACGAGATAAAAATAATCCAAAGTTCAATGTCATACGAAAATTGGTGAACTCTCCCTCCGCAGATGTGCAATTGGCGAAATGTTCTAGTTCTAAATTATAAATCACTCACTAATATGAATTTTATGTATGATATATGTACATGTAAGTGGATATGTATGTATGTACATATGTATTTGTTTTTGATTAAAGCTTAATAAAATTTGCAGCAATATAAAAAATATTGCATTGGTGATGAGTGCGCAGCTGATAAACGACATAAACGTTGATGGAAATCATGGCAAGGTGGGACTAAAATCTTTTCCAAACATATTTGAATTGTTAACAGGTACATATGACTCATTTAAAATATTCAAAATTTCCTTTAACAAAGGTTTGTCATTAATTTTCAGGAGCCCTTTCCAAACTCCCCTACAAAGGAAAAACACCGGAGGATATGTTAAGGATGGCATTGCAAATTCAAAAGTCCAAAATGTATAAAAAAGTCTACCGGGAAAAGAAGAAATGTACCTAACTTTGCTCTAATTTTAAGCTTCGCGCGCTTTGTACATGATACAATATTATAATATAATTTATAAATTCCAAAAAATGTAAATCTCTTATAATATTTCTATGGACTTTTAACAAAGCAGCTTGTTTTATAAAAGTATACCTAATTAAATGTACATGCATACATATATATTTAACCAAGTTGCATTTTTTAAAAGTCTGTGGATATGTTATTTTTCTATAAAGGGACAAATTTTGTTAGGAGGGCAATGGGAGGAAGGGAAAGGTCGATAGAAAAGCATATAATCTACTTTCGATCCCTTTCGGGATTAATAGGCGATCAATCTACAAGTATACCCACAAGGGCATATAAGTGATTAATCTACATTCATACTCTTTCTGGTATAAAAGGGTACAAAAAGTCTCTCCATAGGACATGCTCTAATAAATGCGATCAATTCGTTGCATACAAAAAGATGACAAATAGTAGTAATCTCATAATCCCCCGAGAACAATCCCGGATGCATCCCGGACTAATCAAATTTTTTGCAGGGAGCATTTCAATATAATACACATTATTATAGAGGCTCTTAGTTTTCATGTTTAAGGGCAATGTCTTAATTTAAACCACTTAAATTATATACCTGCACGACGCGTTGGTGGTCCGTAGTAAGAGCTAAATCCTCTAGAGAAAAGTGTAAAGGAACTACTTGAAATAAGGATCCAAGTTGCACCTAGTTCTCGTTGTTATAAAATAAATCAAAACTAGTCTTAGTTACATTTGTACGATGGCACAAGCATACGGACACTTAAATCAGACTTCTCATATTGCTGGTATACATATAACGGAAACGTTCTATACCATTAATGGCGGTTCATGATGTTCAGTGCTGTTGGTGGGCCGTAAAGAAACCGACTTTATTGCTCTTAATTTGAATATGAAGCAGAAATGCGAAAATTACCTTGGCACTCAAATATGGGCAGTTGGCAAATAGCCAGAGCAAATGGAGGCTTGACATAGGCAAGGTATTCTTTTACTTGTTGCTGAATCAGGTGCTGCGGTCATTTCAACAAAACCCTCATTATAGTGAAAACATAGTTCTTCTCCAGCTTTAATTATGTGTTTTGCAAATATCCCTGTAAAACTTAAACGTCAGTAATTTTCCTCTTACTTTTGTATGGGGACACATATGTCTGTTGAACTCACCAACTTTTGGAATTGGACAATCAACGCGGACACTATAAATTTCACAATTCGGGTAACAACTATGATTTAAGTAACGCCCGATATTCCCTCTGTTACTTGGATCAACAATTGTTGTTAGTGGGCTTGATGTAGCACTTTTTGTATTTGTATTGTGTTCATTCATGAAAAGGATGTAATTCATAGAAGACCTTTCGTTCGCCTTTAAACGATCTAGGGCTTCCTTTCGTGTCAACAATTCACCAGCATACTCACAAATAAACCCACCTCTAGGAATGCCTGTTGTTGTTATGAGTCCTTTGGAGCCATATATATCAGAATTTACTATTTTCAAATTTTTTCTAGGTCCTTTCTGAACAAGTCTGTTTTGACAAATAATAGCGTCACATTTGCATAAGGAATTGCATTCGTATATCAGATCATTTTGTTTTCGCGACACCAAGACTAGTTCATTTGATTGGGAGTTCCATTCATAATTGTTTCCATGAGTGCATGTACCGTTGTTACATTTGTTCCCAACGCATTCACATTCATTCAGGAGTATTGAATTATATTCTTGTTTAAGTTTAGCATGGTCTTCACCACCATCAGAGCTACTTTCCCTAGTGAGCACATTTTCTAGAACGTACTCAAGACTGGAATCGCTATGTTCATATTCGTCATTAATTTCTAAATACATGTTTGTCAACTTACAACTTTCTGTTACATTTGCTTTATTGTTTACCTATGATTTGCTTGTTCAAATTGTAATATTACTTAGATATGGCAGCGACTTATCGCTACGATCCAATAACCAAGTCGTGTTAACCATGATCCATCATAGGCGAGTTGTTTTTAATTTTTTTCTTGAATTTTAACAATCCACATTTTTTCAGTGCGATTTTGACAAGAAACTCACAAATTACAAAATCAAAATTCATGGATCGTGCTGGTACGACCTGATATAGTTGGAACATGTTTTCGCCCTTCTTCGATATAGTCATATATATAATACTTCTATATTTCTAGCATCGTATCTTCCCAATATGCTGAAAGCGTGTCAATCATTAGGTGTGTTCGTCTAAAAGTTCAGTAAGAATTATCCAGTAACGAAGTTTATCTCTCTTCTGTCAGATTCTCTCTCAATGAGAGATGATTGCTAATTTTTACACGAACGCGAAATTTGCAAAAAATTTGCAAGTTTAGCTGTCAGCTGATTCACGGTTGCTTGTCATACAAAATCCAGGCGGGAAAAAAATATAATTTTAATTTAATTTTTTCGCATTTTTATTAAAAAATGGAAAACAAAGGAAATCTCACGGTCGCTTTTGCTTTTTTTTATTAATTTAATTAACAATTGCCCCGTTGCAAAAACCAAAATTTATTTGTTGACAAAATCAGCTGTGCCAAAATCAGCTGATTTTCGTGATTGCTAATTTGTGCTGGCTGAAATTTATCCAGTAAGAATTATCAAGTTCTCGCAAAATGAAATGTCATTTTTCTCTCTCAATTCCTCTCTCCTTACTGGATAATTTTACATCGCGAACGGAAAAATATCACAAAACAAGATAATTTGTACGAATTTGTACAAATTATTTACTTCGCGAACACTGCTATTAGCTGTGTTCGGTGGCGAAACTTGCAAAAAGTGTAAGGGCCACTTTCATAAAAGCCGGTTAAGCCTAATCGGCGATTAATTTGACAGCTAACCATACAAAATACGTCAATTAAACTATGGTTAGCGGTTACCGGCTTTTATGAAACGCAAAAAGTAAAAGTTTGTGACCGAACAGGAGTCAGTAGAAACTTGCAGCAAAAACAGCTGCTAGTGTTTTGCGCCACCGAACACTCTCACAGTAAAAATTTTGTAAAATTTTATATAATTTTTTGCCTCCGAACACAGCTAAATATTATTACACGAGACACTTCAAATGTAAGTTATGCGCATGCGCGAGTATTATTAGTGTTAGTGCGTTGTAGTAGCGCGGCGAAAAAAACTTAAGAAAGGGTAGATAAGGGTCACTGACATTTTTAAACAAATTGTACTTTATAGTAGCGTATAAAACAACAGTTTAAAAACCTAAGCTTATGTGCACATTATAGCATGGAACGCGATTCTTTTTTTTTTTTAATAGTATGTACATCCCATTCTCATGTTCGATCCAAAACATGCTGAAATCCGGTGTCTTCACCTGTAAAATTGCCGCCAAAAATCTGATGAAAACCGTTGCTTTGTCCTCAAACAACATCGAAAACCACTTCCATTAGTGGTAACCAGAATGAAAACGGCAAACGACAAGCGGCATCTGTCAAATTATTTTTACACGTGTTCTTATGGGGAGGAATTTTTTGAACACGACGTGACAAAGCGGCAATCAATCACCAGACTGTCACATATCTGACATGTTATTGTTCTAACCCTGCGAGAACAATGCTAGTGATATACGGGACTATGAAGAAAGGTGTTATTTTCTTAGACCGATGTGATATGTATAAATTATTTTTGATTGCTTCTCCTAAATCATCGTAAAGTAAGACAGGTGACAGCAATTGAACAGCTGTTTAATTTGTTTTCTGCTTTTTATTGATTTCCAGGTGTCAAATTGTTGTCAGAGGCAACAACCATTTTGATGCCAAACATTCAAAGTCATGCAAAAACTTAATTTGGATTTGTTAGTAAAGTTTTCCCAAAATTCTGTGAGAAATTGGCAAAAAAAAAAGTAGAAGTAAAAAACAGTAGTTGGACGAATACCAATTAAATACAACTTTTTTCCTTTTGAAATTTTTTCATTTTAATTTTTTTCTGCTTTGCTTCTGTTAATTTGTAAACAAACCAAAGCGATTTGATAGTCATTCACAACTCACGTACTAATTACATTGAGTTAAATAGTCCCGCAGGTTTGCTAGATCGCTGTCAAGTGAAAATGAGAGTCGCAGGTATGAACGCACCGGTTTTACGCTGTAGTGGATGTCAAGATATGTAAATTTGGTTATTGGGAGCGTTTGTGGGTACAAATTCACAAAATTTGCAATGGGAATGCATAAATAATAAGTTTGCAAAGCAATTAATTAAAAAATCAGATGTCTACTTGAAGCTCTCATGTTTTATCGTTATCAGCACATAATCAAATGTCAATTCTTTGATAACTTTTACCAAAAAATAATCAGACATTGATTGATAAAGTCTTGATTAAGCAGTTAATCATAGATTAAAAGCGATCCTAAGGGCTGCTTTCATACAAATCGGTAACCGCTAACCGGAGTTTAATTTGATAGGTAACAAAATACTATAATGAATCTCCGGTTAGTGGTTACCGACTTTTCTAATTTGACAGCTAACCGTACAAAATACGAAAATTAAACTCCGCTTAGCGGTTAGCGGCTTTTATGAAAGTGGCTCTAACAGTTGTAATTGGGCTTTTCTAACGGAAATGCAAGCAAACGCCCCTACAAGCACACTGTCTGTAATTTGTTACAACCTCTGAAAGTCAATGCTGTCAATCTAACTATCAGAGCAAGGTATCACATACACAGTGTACGTGTTTCGGCCTAGCCAATTCGTGTTCTATCCCTTAGTCCTTTAGGGTTTTTTGGCAACAAAGGACACCCATGTGCTAATAAACAAACATCCTTCTATGAAAGTATGATCATTAACAAACAAATTACCATCGCTGTCAATTAAGAGCGTGAGGTTGTTTGTGGAAATAGCATCGTTTCTTGAAGGGGCGGAGTTCAGCGGAAATCTTACAGACTACATATTTCCGAGCCCACAAGCATCCGTTATAATAGGTTGATGCGTGCGGTAGGGAGAAGTTATGGCAGTGAACACCGGAAACAGATATACCAAATAGAGTTGCAACATCCTTTCCTGAAACCTAATGAGACCTTGCAGGAATTTGCATGAGCCAATCCGCCAAGCTCCTCGTAGGTTTTTCTTTATCAAGCGCCAAGTGGTAAGGGGAATTATACAAGAAATGAGTGATAGCAAGAAATGATAGAATAATCGAGCCATCGGCTAGTCCACGCAGCTCACTGGTAGTACTAGTGAACAAGAAGAACGGAGGCTCTCTGTGATTATTGCAGTTTGAACGAGGAACTGAGAAAGACAGCTATCCTTTGCCAAAAATCGACAATACTCAGGTCGCGCTATCCGGCAAGCGGACTAAAAATATGAAGATAAGGAAAAGACAGCCTTCAGTGTTGGATAAGTGATTAAGTTACGGTAATGCTTTTCGGGGTATGCAATGCGCCAGCTACTTTTGAGAGACTCATGGACTACGCAAGAAAGGGATTGCACTGGCAAACCAGTTTGGTGTACCTGGGAAAAAGCATTGAGGAACACCTAAAGAGCTTGGAGGACGTTTTCCAAGGTATAGCTGGCGCTGGTCTGAAATTAATCCCAAAAGTGTTCCTTGTTTAGGAATGAAGTAAGTTATTTGGGTTATAGAGCAATGACGGAGGGCCTCTGCACTGCCGAAGGAAGAATCGGCCAAGACCGAAAATTTGTACGCTTTACGAAGCTTCCAAGTTTGGATTAGGTGATCTACTCGCCGGACATCGCTACATAAATTGGAATCCCTTTTTTTGTATGAATGAGGATATGTTTGGAGTACTTTGATACTCCATCGTTTTTTACAGGGACCCTTGCACAATTTGCTAAGATTTATTTATCATCTTCAGTTATAATTTATGAGGAGAAATGCATGCAATCGTCTGCTACCAACAAATACTGGACAATTTTTTCATTCATCATTACTTACCACTGGTAGATGTTAAATATTGACTTCAACTTTCTGGTTAAATAAAGACCTTTGTGAGTAACATTTTAGAGTTATTTTTTCAAGATATGTATTCGGCCGACTACCGAATAGCGGAAAAAGTGGCCGCATAGTCCGAATACGGAATATTCGTAATGTCTCCAGTGTTTATTTATTGTTTTTGTTGTATCTGTTAGGCTAATGGATCATTTGTAGAAGTGCAAGTAAAAAACTATGTATATTTTGTGCTCCACTTTTTACCCAACGTTTTGTTTGCGATTCCTAGCTTCTTCAAGGGGATGTTTTTATTTAAGAAAAATATTTAAAACTTGCCGGTTCTATGCAACAGTTTGTAATTATGAATTTAAACTCGCGATTTAAACGTACATTTCTCCAGTGGTGAATTACCTACCCTCGAATGTTTCCCACTATTCGTTGCATTGGACCTTCTTTGTGTTTTACGTTCTTCGGTAAAACATTTTTTTTAATAACGGGGTTATTCCAGACAGTGGTCAGCGACCCTTTAATAGTATTTTTGGAATGGAAAAGCCTCTCAGCCAAAGTTCATCTAGCTAAATTTGCAGGCCTTAATTTCTTTGGAGATACACCGTTGCTGTTATTTACCTATTTTTTTATCTTTCCAAAAGCGGAAAACTGGCTGCCTCCGTCCTATGGCTCCATAGTCAAATTTGTACAGTATTATTTATTTATTGTAGTATTATTAAAAATTGTTCATAAACGGCGAATCTATATTAAAATCTGACGTGCTTAAAAGTTTTGTAAACATAATATTTTCGGAAGTTGTATCAACAGGTTTTGAAGTCAGGTTTACAAAAAAGAAAGATAAGGTTGCCGATCCTGTAAGAAAGTGAAAAAGACAAGCTCCAAAAATTTTTATTTGTGAATAAATTTTGCTTTGAAAGTTCAGTACTTGTGGCAAATCTTACCCATGTATTTATATAACTCACAAATTGCAGAAATATCAACTACTAGGTATAGTAAAAAAGATTTCGCCCATATCTTATCTTACTGGAAATAAAAGTTTGCTGCAACTCACCTGTCGGTATATTTATAACATATATTTATTTTTACTACGGAGTATGAACAAGCTGAAAGGTTTTTACTTTGCAAAACAAACTAATCTTATCTTTTAAAATACTGGAATTATTGGAAATTGAAATGCTCCACGAATACGAAGGCATTCAATTCTAATAAACTTACTTCATTTAGTTTGAATTAGTCACAGACGTGTTCTGTACGTTAGACTTAGATAAATACTTTCTCTTCTACTCATATACATATATGTATAATGATTCAGTGGTTAATTTCGGTTTTTGGAACGACATTAGTAATTTTACTTTGTACAACAGCAGAGATTATCGATGAATATGAATTGGAGCGATTTTGCTACCCGGAACAGCATAAAAATACAAGAAATTCATGCGAATGCAACAACGACAATGCACCACCATGGGGCATACGTGCTATAAACATCGATTGCAGCTACAAAACTCTAAAGACCAGTGACTTCTCTGAAGTGCTGCCACTATATGCGAATAGCCTGGATTTATCTTGGAATTCCATGGATATCGTGCCGACATTGGCCAGTGATAGCTTGCGAATATTGAATATTATGCACAATAATATAACTACGATAAGCAATAAAAAGTTTGTGAAAGTCGCAAATCTTCGTGCACTTTATTTGAGCTGGAACAGCATTCAGTCAATCGATTTGAATGCCTTCGATGAGCTTGCTCATTTGCAGATACTCGATTTGTCCCACAACAACTTACATGCGTTGGGACTACAGTTATTCCGGTCATTAGTCAACCTGGAGGCGTTGAATCTATCGTGGAATCGGCAATTGAATCAGACGGAAGGTATACAAGAGCAAGATTTTTATCGTATATTCGGTGTGAATTCCAAGCTTCGTACTTTGCGTCTACAATCTTGTAGTTTAACCGATTTGGTATTGCCAGAGAAGGTGCAACTCGTCGAATTGGATTTACGACGCAATAAGCTTGGGAAAATACCAACGAAGCTCCCTTCTAATTTGGAGAAACTTGATATCAGTGAGAATCTCTTTCAAATCATTTCTCCAGCTATCACAGCAAATATTTCAATTACGTTAAAGGAGTTATATATGGAAGATATGCCGCATCTACAAAGCATTGAAAGTGATGCATTCCAGCAGTTGATTGCACTAAATAAAGTCAGCTTTCAGAATAGTCGTCAATTAAGAAAGTTTAGTGAAAATACATTTGGTGCTGATGCAAGCCGATTTCCAGAGTTGGCTACGCTAATTTTTCGTGGTACTTCAGTGGTTGCATTTAATTCTACTTTGGCACCTTTTTTCAAACAACTCACCGAGCTGGATCTCAATGGTGTGCCGCTTGTGTGTGACTGTGGACTAGTATGGATGAAGGAGTTGAAGTTGGAAACGAATGGCCGCTGTTATAATCCCTCAAGGCTGAGAGGTGAAAGTCTAACGTCTGCAGATAAGACGGATTTCAGTTGCGCACACTGGCCAAGATGGGTTGGTGGAATGTTTATTTTCGGGCTTATCATTTTATGTTCAACTGGTATCTATGCAATAGTTACTTGCCTACGACCAAACAGGAGCGGTGTAATTTTACGACGGAAAGTCGGTTCGGGTAGCCCTTATGCAAGAGTAACGATTGAACCTAATAGACAGGAGAACCATTTTTAAATTACTAATGTGTACAATAATAATTTTTTTAAGTTTTAAAAGTAATATTAGTGTTAGTGCGAATAAATAAAAAGTTAAAATCTAGTAAACGTCTGTGAACAGTATAAATAAATTTGAATGTGTGTATGTGTGTCCTTTATAGGCGGCCAAAGTACTAAACCGATTTTTATGAAATTTTGTGAATTTATGGTCGATCTGTATTAGACTTTTCTAATGCGTTAAAACTTTGTAGGATGTGCCATAGGCTAAAATATTGTTTGGAAAAGTGGACAATGCCACGCCCACATATTATTAGCTTTAAGTGATCAGCGTGTACAGCAGTATTTAAGAACATTTTGGACTTAGATCTCCTTTCTTTGCCACACAGATGTAAGATAGAAATAAATAAACATTTACTATACCTACCAACACATCCAAAAAATTTATTTGTTTATACCAAAGACGGGGAAAAAAAAATATTGTACATACTCGTATATTCTAAAGCACTGAAACAATAGGGAAGTCATTGGTCGGGCAGAACAACGTTTGGCGGCTCTGCTAGTAGTTCATAAATGTAAAATAAAATAACATTTACGAGTATATCTCGAAATTGTGTTTAGATTCCACACAAGTGGTATTGCATTTATTTAGTGAAATTTAACTAATAAATTTTTATCTTTGGTTAAACCATAGGCCAAAGGTAATTCTTGTTTTCATGTGCATACGATATACATATGTACGTACATATGTATCAGAGATGTTGCCAATATTCGAATTCGTATATGAGTCATATGTGTTTTTTCTCTGCGATACTTTATGTGGAAATGGACAAAAGTCCGCCCAACAGTGCAGATCCGTAGAGACTCAGCTACTTAGCGCCATTATAAAAATGTTGAAGGTTAAACCGCCTTAAACTCTACCCAGCTTTTGTAATGGGGTGAGGCCCATTTAGTGGAAACACTTAATGCGCACGTTTTCACGATCTACTACGCAGACAAGGACGGCAGAGTTAAGGAGTTTTTTTAAATTTAAAAATTTTTTTTTTAGTTTACGCCAACATAACTTGATCGGATCAATCGATACACACATAACTGTTAATACTTTCAACTAAACAGGTTAAATTATTATATTTTCCTTAACGTTATTTTCCTATACCTTCCTTTAATTTCTTTACCATTTAGAAACTTTTCACATTATCGATCCAACTGATTTAGTCGGGGGTCAATTTGAATGGAAATTTATGGAAGTAGTCATACTTGGGGGAAAACAAGTAAACCAGGATCCTATTCTTAAATTGTTTTTTAATAAGTTCTATTCAATTCTTTATTTGATCGATATTTCTACTTCAACCTCAAGTCGTCATCGGCTCAATTAATATTGTCAAAGGCTACTAATATCATCAGCAAGAAAAAGGGCAAAAAAAAAAAAAACAGACTGGAAACGCGCTACGCCATAGATCCTAAAAATTGAAAACAAATCCAGGCTGTGTAATAGTTTATGCGTTTGTAGAGTTTACATAGCTTTTGGTGTAGTACGGATGTCTCAGCGGAACAAGTCAAGCATCAAGCATCAATATTTCAAAAAAAATATATTTATCTCATAATATGTGCCAATGATGGTGGGTGTTTCGTTTTTCTGGCGCCACTTCTCCTGCACTCCTCAAAAGTCCCTCCACTCTAACAGACTTTATTGGCTCTCTACTCCGAATTTTTTGAATAGGTTAACGAGGAGAGCATGAGGTCAAACTAAAATGAGAGCGCATTACATTCACATCGTGGGCTGATGGGAAATATTCGAACATACATTCCGAGCTTTGGATTTTGGCGGGTTTTAATTGCTCAAATTTTTTTTTAAGAAAAGATAAGACCATTGCTTTAAATAAGATATTTCTATAAATAAGCTTAAGGCCACTAATAATCATTTTTTTTAATGATAATATTTTTATTTTTTTAATGTTTTATCAAAAGGTTTTAATTGAATAAAAAGCTTTTCTTATACCTAGATCCATTCCAGGAGCTGCTAGACTGCTAATTTCTTGATTTTAGTTTTCCATTTGCTGGCAGGGTCCACACTTTTAATAATAGACACATACACGCTCATATATACATAAAAAAAAATGAATTATACCCAATGAACGTAAAAATCAAAGATGGTCCAACGCAACGAATAGTGGGAGACATTATAAAAATTCAGAATGTAATGAGACGGCAGAAAATAATCAAATTTTGCGCCAAATTCAGTTTTTTTCTGCCGTCTCATTACTTTCTGAATTTTTAGATCTGAGTTTCACTGAATTTTTACTTTCTGAATGTTTAGATAGGAAATATTGGCTTTGAAATAAGCGCAAAACACGTTTCACGAAGCATTGGTTCATTTTTCTTTTGCTACTTTGTCAAAGAACCTTACACATTTGCCCTTTACAAATATTTATAGCAACTCATATTTAAAGAATTTGATTTTGAATTCTATAGAAAAAAATTGGTCACCAAAGGGTTAATGCATAATTACTTGTGTTATAACGGTAAGCATACCAGAAAAAAATTTATTTCAGAATTAAAAAACAAATAAAGGCTTTTAAGGGTTAATACATGCATTTAAAACTTCAAATATTTACTATTGAATTGTAAAGCAAATTATTTTTCCATTACAAAAAATTATTTAGAAATTATAAAAATAAAAATTTAGGTCACCAATGGGTTAAGGCATGGCGTTTAAAGGGTTAAAACGCTTAAATCAACTATTTAAGCCTATGTCAAACTATTTTGACGTATGGCCGCTCATGGGTTATAATTTCAAATATTTATCAATTAAGTGTAGCACAACCCATTCAAACCTAACCAAAAAATCGTTCATAATATCGTTATAAAAATAAGTGGGTTAATGGATGACCGTAAATGTGTTTCTGAATTTTTGATTCTGAATTTTTGGTTTCTGAAAAAAGTTTTCTGAATTTTTCTTTCTGACTTTTGGTTTCTGAAAAATGATTTCTGGAAAAATTTTGCCGGAAAATTGTATTTCTGAATTGTATTTCTGAAATCGGGAGTTTTACAGATATTCGCATTTTTAAATTTAAACAAAATAAACATTTATACGTTTTCGTCACTTCAAGTACAGTTTTTTGTGTAAATATTTAAATAAAACACGAGATACTTTGCGTTAATAGATCGACAAATCCAAATTTTCAGGAGAGTCACTTATCATTAAAAATTCGAGAATTTTTGTTTTTCTGATCGTTGGCAATTACATTTTTTTTGCGAATTCGTTTAGAATTCGACACGATATCACCTTCAAAGAGCTTAGCCGAATAAACCTTTAGTTTTAGTAATACAAAAATTTAAGTCCTTGAAATTACCTTGTAGAACACCCACTTTCCAGAATTTTCGACTTTGGGACTCATTCCTCTGGTATTTCTCTACAATACTGGTGTTTACCAGTAATTGGCATTAAATTACTCGCATGCCAATTTAGCATTTCTATTTTCACATATTTTTTATTGTTATAATCTCATCAGTTTGATACTCAGGAGAATATAATAAATTTAGAGATATGTAAATGCTCTCTCCATCGAAATTCTTTATATTCGAAAAAGGACTTCAGAGCGCGCATGTGCATACAGTTGGCGCCTAATAGGTGGTATGGGACTCTTGGTATAAATGTTACTTTAGCAACAAAAATAACTTGGATGCTGGATGAAGTGGCAGGCATGTTCTTGCCATGTGGCGTCACTCGTTGTGTGCCAGTGCCCTAGTGCCATTTGCACATTTCATAGTTGGTCTGGCTGTTTTAGCTCTCTGATTCCGAATTATTTGTAGGACTTGACAATCCGAAACAGTTTCTCTACGCTTTGTGTCCTTAAATGATTCTGTTTTTGTTGCTGTTGTGGGTGGAAATGTTGTTGTAAAGCAATATTCAATTCATATCTAAACGGGATATCACCTACAATCTCAGTCATCTGCCAGTGACAAAAGAGAACGGTTCGTTTATACGGTGAAGTGAAATGGCGATTAAATTGAATAAATTGAATTTTAATAAATAAATTCTAAAATGCTTCGCCTTCAATAATAGGAACATAGCAGTTGTGAAAAGTGTAAAAAGTGTTAAAGAAATTAATTATTTGTGAGAGTACCTAAGTATGGTCTGAAGCAACATTCATTATTTCATGCTTAAATGATACCAAAATAACGAAGTCTTGAAAAAATATACAAGTCGCTGACAGTTCGATATCTATAAATCAAATATTGAATTGAATTACATTGCAACAAATAAGCACATCCAAAACCACAAGTGATGTGACCGAATGGTGGAAAGCGCAAACTTTTCCGTTCAAACGTTTATCGAAGTATAAATACCTGTGGAAGAATTTAGCAATATATATACATATGTATGTACGGATGTAGTATGTATGTATGTTTGTGACTAATACCTACAAATATGTATGTTTATAAGTACTTATGGTCTGTCCCTTGTGGTAAATAATAAATTAAGCTTCTCAGCAAAAGTAGCAGCTAACATATGGTACAGATGAGCCCAGCCCATATATGAATGTACAAGTATGTATGTATGTATGGGGTGTTTATTCGTGTCTCACCAGAATTAAAGTGTGACAAGTGAATTTCCAAACCGCAATATGAAAGGTGCTAACGCATCGTTAGACCATATTTGTTGTTCGAATGTGTTGTATGTTATAAGTTCTCGGTACACTGGCAAGAGCTTGACTTTCATACCAGAGGTCATTGGTTAAAAAAAAACTCTTACAACGCATTGACATTGGGTTGCATTATCCTGCTTTTCATGCATGTTATGTGGCGCTTTTAACTCCAAACCTCTTATTTGAGAACACAAAAGCAAGCTAAGACGACCAAGAGGTCGACGTTTTGAATTCAATTCATTCACACGATTTTAATTTTTTCGAATGAAAGACCAGAAATTTCTACTCTCTCATTACTTGGCATAGCCGTACACAGATAAACAACCGAATGTCATCTTTCAATGGACAATGTTCCCGAGCCAGATGAAAATGTAACATGGCAATACAACAACAAATTGTGATCCGGATATTTGTTCTTGGTGCATTTGCGTTTGCAAATTTACACTCGTATCCTGCCCTGGATCATTGCCAATTGGAACACGGCAGAAGTGCAGTCTAGAATGCCTAAAATGTCTAGGAAGCTAGGCAAGGAGCCCTACCCTTACGTCGTTTTTCCCCACCTGCATTGCACTTAACTTTCTTATTTTGTTTATTACTTCAATGGTTCAAAATGAAAGAAAAGCCATAGTGGATTCAAGAGGTCTCTTACTTCACCTCGTGAATCCACTATTGTTGTTGCCGTGGGTTTCTGCAAAATCGTATATTGTTTCCACATAAAGTAAATTACAGATCAATATAATAAGGGCCAGCAAAATCAATATGTTCATCTTTAATTACATCTTACAATTGCCCCGCAATGCCAAAATTTACCAACGACGCTATATACATATATATACGAAAAAGCCGTAGTGAAAATGCCTTAAATACATTAGAAAATTATTTACTGTCAGTAGTAGTTTCTTCCAATACGCTTAATATTTGACAGTTTTATAGAACATTGTGAAACCATTCATACCTTTATATTTCAAATGTATCCTTGTTTCCAAATGTAATGTGTTCGATTCTTAAAATACGACTCCCCCGCTATTACAGCTAACACTTTTTATAAACATAACCCAACGAATCTGGATTTGTTTGAAATATCTATACCTGTTAAGTAATGATTAATAATCATAATGATTACTGGTTTGATTGATTATTTTTCGAAAAGCATATTAATGCTTGGTTATCCATTATTTTCGGGCCATCATAATTATTTGCAAGATTATTTTGAAAAAAAAAACAATCAAAAACAATCGTGAAAAAAAAAAAAAAAAAAATTTATCAAGAACAATCAAAAACTTTTTTTGTGATTATTTTGGATTGTTCTTGATTAGTTTTTGATTAGTTTTTGTACTGTTTCAGACCATGATCCAACCATATCAGGTCGTAGCAGCTCGACAAACATACAAACACACACAAATTTTCCATGTATTTTGTTTTTGTAATTTGTGGGTTTATAGTCAAAATCGTACTGAAAAATATTTTGATTGTCAAAATTCGAGAAAAAAATAAAAATCAGCTGGCCTATCGACCTGTATTATTGGATCATGGTTTCAGACAAACATAAACATACACTTGGAAATATGTACATATGTATGAGCGATGTTTAAAGTTCGTCTCTATGCAAATATGTACAAACCCTGAAAAAATGCGATTAGTTTAGGATCAGGTGGAACGAGTCGACATGTTCTGATCGCTTTGTATGGAGTGTTCACATTTGTGGAGAGACTAACTATACCGGTGTATACCCGAACGGGTACGAAGTGCCTAATCCACTTTCCACCTAAATGAGCATGTTAACTCCTATAAGTATAAAAAACTAAAATTTACTAACACCCCTATGAGCATGCTACACAAATGGAATTATAGCCAATTGTAGCCTAAAGGTATCGTCTTTCATGTTTTAAAATGATATTCTAACTGGTTAACTATATACCAAGATATGAGCGATTTTTCAACTTCTCTTGATTGTTTAAAACAAGTTTTATCTCGTATTCCAAAAAGTTTCTATAATAGCCTAACCTGAACAAAAGTTAAAATGAAGTTCATATAAATTTTTGGTATGTAGCATGATCATTCGCAAAATTACTTCTAAAATTTAATAGTTGAAGTATAGTTCAAAATTAAAATATGTGATTTTTTCAAAGCATACGAACGCAAAATGTATTGTACGTATATGGCTAATTCCTTGGAAACTGATATATTTCACATCGACTTTTTGTGAAAAGTCAATGTTAGGATAAATGACTTTTGAAAGTGTATACAGTGTAAATGGGGTATAAGAAATAGCCCCTGATTCGCATTGCGCTACAACTTAACCCATTAACGTCCACTGTACCCATACAAATACACTTATTCAAATATCGAACGCAAGTAAATTATTCAGTGCCATACCTAAACTATTAACCCCTTATGAGAACACATACATATGTATTTGCTGGAAATTGAAACCATATTTTTTGTTTATTTTTTCAGGTTGGGCCTATATACATATATGTGAACAATATGCTCCAAAATCGGTTTATTCATGTATTAACACTAAATAACAGTTGTTACTGTATCAAAAAGAAAAAAAGTTGTGACATTTCATGTTTAATCTATTCTATTTTCATATGGCTTAATATTTTTGGACTTCCGTTAGAAATTAGATGTATGCCACCAAGGTTTATATGTGTTATAATTTTGAAGGAAAAATTACACCTTGTTTAGAAGAAAATCTGTGGTAAAGTTGTGACATGAGAAAGTGTGACACATACATATGTACATATATTAAACGCAAAATCTTCGCAACCCGTCTTCACAATGGGAGCTGCTCTAGCACAGTCTGATGTTGGCATTAGTCTGAACATGTGCCAAAAAAAATTAAAATTATATGTTAATATTCGCACACGACTACTGTGACCACCATTTTTTGATTTTTTACAAGGCTGGAGAACAAAGTTTAGTCCTCTATAGGACCCTGGTCAAGCAAGTCGTTTTAAAACAATTGTGGCATATCTTTAGGCTCTTTATCCTCTTTCAAAGCTTCTCCATTCAAATTTTGTTCTGATCACAATTTAAAGCATATAATGCCAATAAAAGTACATGACCTCAGCAAGGGACACTATAAATTGTGACTTTTTTTCTTTTTTGTGTGTTTTAAAGTAGTCCATGGTATTAAATGATTAAATTTTGCACTTAATTTATATTACTCGATGCCATTAATAAGACTGCATATCAGTTTATTTAAAAAAATATCGGCTTGTTATACATTTTTTACATTAAAGTCGGTGAACACAAATATATCAGTTTCCAAGGAATCAGTCATATTTGAAAAACAAAAAAAAAACAGGTGTAGCTTTAGTTTTTTTCTGTCAGTATTGGGTGACACAGGAAATCTTTTTATTTCATTAAAAACATTTATAAAAAGTTCTGATATCGAGATATGTATGTATACATCCTTATAAGGATATTAAATATATGAACGTCCATATGCTCATTTTTTTTATTAATTCTCTGTATATTTTGTTGTTGGTTTTTACGGTCTTTCTTGTTTTACATATTTGTAAGTTTTGCAAGCTCGAGACCAGTTAACAATAATTCGTAGTGAATTATTACTGTCAGTTTTTTGGGAAAAATTGATAATTACAGAAAAATTACAAAGATAATCACATCGATGGACAGGATTACATGTTTCAGATATGAAACAATAATATTTCACATATCACTAACATTTTTTTTAAATAATGAATAAAATTTAATTTTTATTCAAAGTAACCCAACCCTGGGCGCAAATTATTAGCCGTGTAACAGCGATTTGCCAGCGGCCACTTATGTACATTCGTTCCTGGACCTTCGTATTGGTTAACATTCGAAACATCGAAATGCATATCCCTGATATGATGTACGCGCATTAAGTAATCTGTACTGGGAAAGTGTAAAAATATTTCTCTAGTGAAATTTAATTAGATATAATATAAAAATTAAGATACATCGATGTGTACTATGGATATCAGGTACATATGTGTGTATGTATGTATATTATTTAATCTTAAATGATCACGAAAGGAGTAGGGTAACTCGTTCAAGAAAAAAGCGCCGAGCACATCTAAAAACCTTTTATAGCTTTTTTATTTTCTTTTAATTAAGTGTACCTTATGGCCGTGAATTAAGCTGTCGTTGTGGCTTTTAACTAATCGCAACCGCCAATAAAAGTAAAGTAAGAACCAGACTAAATCAGACAACATTAAACAGGAGGAAGAAGGATGAGGCAGAAAACAATGTTAGCAGTGACAATCACCAACAAAGTGAGCACCACAATTACTTCCAAATGGCAACGTAAAACTCTGAAAAAGACTATAAAAGTTTGTGTTTGCTTTGTTATTGGGCTTTATTATTGTCGGTTGTGACGATTATCAATGAAAAGGACATCAACATAATGAAACAGTGATGACAACAAAAGAATAGGTATTACTTGACGACTAGTAAACAACGGTAAAAGCCCTAACGGTATGACACGTTTCGCTACAAGCCATTATCATTACTTCCATCTGCACCTGATGTCATACCTTAACTCATCCATTCGGCTGATGGTTAGAAAGTTTTAATTGTCTTTGTCAGCTGAAAAACAAGCTCCTACTCATGCTGACTACCGGCTGGTTAGCTATTTTGCATCTTCTGTTGTCATCCTTAACGTCCTTTTGTGAAAGTTTAACGTGGGCTATTTAGAAATCACATCTCTCAAATTATCTACGATAAATATATAGCAGAGTCTGAATATGTATGTGTGTATATGTGTATATGGGACAATCAAGCTAAAAGAGGAAGAAGACAAAATTTGTAAAATACCATTAAATTCTCATTGCTAAAAAAGAGCTTTATTTCTTGTTAAAATCAAGACTTTGGTATAACTTGTGGTAACAAGATTTTTTTATCGGAAAATAAATAATTTCACAGCGCTTACTCACTTTTAGAATTCTGGCGGCAGTCCAATTTTTAAACGAAATGTCACATTACCAAAGAAATGGTCTTGTTTCGTAGATGCATACAAGTTAAAAACAATTAATAAGCAATATTACAAACTTTTTAAACTTTTTTGTTTTGTTTTGACTACTTTTAACGAATTGCACTTTTTTCTCTCTCCTCTGGTAGCTGAATCTTTATGCTTCTTCTGCTATATCTTCTTATTTTCTCCCCCTTCATATACTGTTATTCGTCTTTACCCTCTTCATTTTTATCTAACACTTCCTCTACATATTAAATTTCTATTTCTACTCCCCTTCTCCCATTTTCTCTGCGGGTAGATACCTGAGGTCCAAACTATCCGTACCAAAGCTGCACATCCCTAATTTTTGAACGAAATTATAAATTAAATTAAGTAAATGTTTCAAACCTTCCTAAAAAGGCTGTTTAATTTTTAATTACCTATTAACTTTGTCACTAATTATTAGGAAATGACTAAATTCAGGCTTAGGCAAGGAATGCACTGACCCACTCATATGTACTGTGTACCGCGCTGCACAGTGTTTCGTCTAGAACAAGCTAGCTGGAAAAAATAATTTTTTGACATTTTTTTTTCATATGTAGTCACTTATTACAATTATGCAATTTATTTTGGTCAGATTGTTTTTTTTTCGGATCAAAGGTCACAAATATCAGTGTTTTGCAAACATCTCCCTTCCCGAGGGCCTTACCACGTTTCTCGTGAAAAAGTTGCAGCCAGTAACACTCACCACAAGGCAAGTCTGGAAATGTTTTCATTCGCTCCCCCTGTTCCGGATTATGGCTCGGAAGCCTAAATTACAAAAATTTTATAAAATTCTATATTTGGATTAGAATTGGCGTTAGTAATAAGAACATTTAAAAAAATTGGAAAATAGGAGTAGCACCGCCTCTTTATAGGCGTAGTTTTTAAAGTAGTCGGAGGCTATAACTCGACAGACCCCATTTCAGACAGAAATTTTTTTGAAAAATTTATTCTATGAACGGGCGACGAATAGTGTTAGAACAAGCAAATCTGGGCAAATTAAATTTTATGTAAGTAGCCCAAATAACACTCTTGTGATTTTCTCTTCTTCTATATTAAGTAATTGCTGCCAGTAAGCAGGACAAACATTTTTGTCTTTGACTACGCCATGTCAATTGGAGAATTTCACTCTCTATAACTTTGTCATGGACGAAAACCCTACAAAGCGAAATTTTGCGGAAAACTGAACATTTTTGGAATCAAAAAGTGGTTTTTGTCATGAATAAATAATAATATATGATGAGCTGTTGCAAATATCGACGTATTTAAAAAAAAATACCAAAACAGTCTCTTGAAAAATAGGTCCTAATCTTTAGTCAATTGATCTACGAGTGCAATGGTGAAAAATGTATTAAAATTAATGGAGCAAATTTTTGGTGAGGAACGTTCAAACATACATACGGACTGACATAAATTCTCAAAGCTGTTGTGTTTACGTCTGTTACTTTGTTGATGATGTTCTTAAAATCTATAGGCAAAGTCAACCTGTAACAAATTTGTTACAGGATTTTCTTTTTTAAGTCGTACAACTTCTTACGAGTATTGAAACAAGAAATGGTAATTTCGGTGCTAAGCTTCATTTGTACATACATATGTAGGTTATTTAGGCAGTGTTTTCCTTTCTTGTTTAGATAAAAACTGAATGGAAGACCGGAAAGAGAATATAAATGAGAAAACTCAGAAAAGTGGAAAGAAATCTAAAAAAAAAAGAACTGTATAAAGGAAAAGTTAGCACCAAAAAGGACAACAGCAAATAAACAAACCTGCGCAGGACAACAGACACGGTTCAGTGAGCTGTGAAATGTTGAAAAGTGATGTTGTCTTCTTATTGTTATCCGAATGCTGTGAACTTGTTTGTAGTCGTCATTATATGATTCTTAAGTGCTGCGATCTGTAAGACTCCAATGCTTGTCATGTCTTGCATGTGTGAATTTATATACTGGATTGTAGAGGAGATAAATAAATTTCCTACCTTTGCACTGGGGTTGTTGCGAATTTGACATTTTAGACATCCGATATTGTAAATGCCAACGTGGTCGGCTTTGAGCCATTTCGTTTATTACATTATTATGATTGCTTTTCAAATTGGTTGTTGTAATAAATCATACAGCCTAACTGTACATCCATTTTGAGAACTTTGATGAAGAATAGAAGAAGTAATTAGGAACAGGTTGTGTCAACAGGGTTACTGCTGGAAAAGTTTTTTCTGTTGAATGGATAACTTTTGTCTTTTCCATGCCAGGGTTTAATCAGAATAGATCGTTACAATTTTAAAGCTTAAGGTGAAAATGATTGTGCTTTAGTTTTAATGACGGTGTACACCAGGCGAATGTTGTTAAAAGGATCTACTAACTCTAATCTAAGGTTTGGATCAACCGACTGTGTTATATGTTGCGGGAGCACAGTAAAAATATTCGACAATTTTGACTTTGTTTAGGAGGCGAATATTCCTCAAGAATATTATTATTTGCTGAGATGGTAACAATTCAGCAGAAACTGACAGTTCACTTCCCTGTTAACGATAACTTACCAAAACCAGCAAATACGTTGAAGATCCTCAGGTGCTTTTCGCATTTCAAGTTAAGATCCCAAATTAAGTGACCTGCTGCGTATCTTTAGATTCTATAGCCATGGCTGCAACTTGTACTCTACCAGCCCGTGTGATATCTTTGTACATTATTACATGAATGAGAATAATCTATGTTTCCGAATGCGAACATTCGCACCATCCCTAGTATGTATCTCACTACATATGTATGTACATATGTATGTATTCAGTATGTGGTTGCCATCATATGTAGGAAATAATTGTAATTGAGGTGGAACCTTCACCACCCCACATTGTTTTTTGTCTTGAAAAAGCAACGTTTTAGATGGTTCATTCAAGGAGCATCCGCGAAAAGAGCATTCGCCGACAATGATGCTTTATGACCCACACAACAAAGATAACACCTGGTGACGGTAACGAATAAATACTGGGCGTAAAACAGACACGTGAGCAAAATTTTGAGAGAATGAGTACACCTAGACACATACATTTCTTAGATACTTATTTATAATTCTTAAGTGAATTGTTGTGTACATGTTTTCCACTTTAGGCACGCATGCTTTGGCATATATGCGAGCCTTTTAGCTTTGTAACTTATGCACACCGTTCAAAGCTTCAAAGTAATAAGTATTTTGTATGATCTCATTGATGTCGGCCTTGAGTTAGCTTAGCTCAAGGCTTATTACGCGTCTGTCAGTTTAAGAGTCTATCAGAAACTGACAGCTAACTCGCTTGTAGATTCTTATTGGTCTAAGCGATTCAAACGCTGCGCCAAGTAACATACTAAATGGATGTACAAATGTGAATAAAACAAAGTTAGTAAATAAAGCAATTGGTATCTCCCGAATATCAGTAAGTTGGAACGAGATCCGAATTTATTTACGGTAAATATTTTGCTCAATTGAGGTGTCTACCAACGAGACATATTGCAGACGTTAAAATCAGAGATCGTCACATCCTAATTTGATACTAGGTCAACTTAGTAGGTTGGTTGGTTGATATGGCGCCGAAAACACCAGGCAAGTTGTGTGGTAAGTGATTTAAAACTTTATGAAATGGCACAGGAAAAAAAAAGTTTGTTTTTGTGCTCTTCGTGCTCTTGGAGGTTTTACGTCGCACTATGGCGCCTCTGCTGTCAAAGCATGGCAAAAAAAAAAACAAAAGCGTTAGTTAAATCTAATATAGTATGTTTCAAATAGAGAATTTTCCAGGAATAAAGAATAAATCACTTTTTTCACAGAAAATTATAGTTTACCAGGTAGAGCCGTTCAAAGTTGACCCATTTTTAACATTGGGAAAATTTTAAATGTTTGTTCTTTTTCGATGTATGTATTTAAAATGATTTTGTCAGTAAATTGGGCGCCAGATTATCGTGTTCTTGTATAGCAATTAAAGATAATTTAATTTAAGATTTAAACAAAAAAAATTAGTTTTTCTCCGTCAAATTAACAGTAGTTATTTGTCAAATATCCAGTTACCTGAATTCATAAAGTTTACGTGCCACTAGCCGTCTCTTCATTTTTTAAATCAAATAAAGTTAAACCACCTTGGGCAGAAATACTCGCCTGAGCAGGTACAGTGGCTCACAGTAAAAATGCATAACTTGCAGCTTTCACCATGAATTAATTCTTTTAAAACAATTTCGCTAATTTGTTATCAAAACATACGTGAAAATAATTTACACAGATTGACTAAAGTTAGAAATTTTGTACAAAATTCACAAAAATTTTAAACTTTTTACTAAGAATTTTAAGATTTATTTTGAGTATACAGTTTTGTAGCTAATTGAATTCAACTATAATAAGATACTTATCTAGCGGAATCACCTGATTTTTGGGATTTTTTTTCTAGCCGACCTCCGCATTTTTCTCCATAAAAAAATTGGGCTTATAAATTTGTATGAAAGATAACAAATTAGCGAAATTGTTTTAAAATAATTATTCCTGGTGAAAACTGAAATTTATATGGTGGACCGTTTGAACTGTGAGCCACTGTACATATATACATATGTTTAAGCGACATACATACATAAGTTACGGTTATTTCATTCGTTTATTTTATTTGCATTGCATGCTATTGTAATTCGCAATCGCCTTATAAAATATTTCGAAGATATAGTTTATATTTTGGAAAGCCAAAGTGTGGTTTTTCCAAGCGAAAATGAGAAAGCCAATCGCGCCATGCCTCAGAGCCAACAGTGCTCGCCACCAATAATACATATCGCACACTAAATCAAAAAGAGTCACAACTCAAAATCCGAGTAACTTTCAGTTAATTGCTTCTGGATCGCACAAAAGTGATTTGATTTTTAAAAACTTGACATCACTGTGCTCTTTAAAGAGTAACGATAATAGTCAAAAAGAAAAATATTGTATGTACTGGCTGCACTACTTTTTATTAGGCAATCTATGCCAAAAAAGCGACCTAAAAAAATTTTGAGTTGTGACTGTTTTTGATTTAGGGTGCGATATATACTCTCGCGTTCTCCAAAGAACATTTTAGGCAAACATGGTCGTCAGAACCTGAGCCAAATGAATAAATACAATTTGAGCAAAACAGTCACATAGC
This sequence comes from Sphenella marginata, assembly GCA_951509765.1. Taxonomy (NCBI): domain Eukaryota; kingdom Metazoa; phylum Arthropoda; class Insecta; order Diptera; family Tephritidae; genus Sphenella; species Sphenella marginata. Next base: position 27,055,048 of record OX608083.1, read on the forward strand.
ACCTGAGCCAAATAATAAAATAAAATAAAAAATAATAATAACTTAAAAAACAACTCGCCTTCTCTAAAGCTTAGACAACATATGATTCAGTATGGTCGCAAGGGCGGTTTTGTTATTGGAATTAACAATTAACAACATACATTTTTTTGGTTACGAATTGTATACCTGAAATTCATTTTAATTATTTAAGTAAGTATATAAAGCTATCCATCATACAATGCACATTATCATTCGTCTTTTGGAGATTAAGGAACTAAGTATTCTGTTTACTTAAATAAAGTGAATAATATTTTTAAATATAGCTCACAGTTTATTATTTAGTCAGATACACTTGGAGCCAATTCTAATATGTATCTAGAAAACTCGAAACTATTTGCGGTGTTTAAATCTACAAAGTCAAGACGGGACTTCGTTGAGGCTATTACGACAGAATTAGCGAGTTAAACATGCATTAAAGAAAACGAAGGCCTGGAAGAAAAAATTCGTTTACTATACGGTAAAACTTACTACGATTAAACTTTTGCCACGAGCTACTGTTAATGCCCAATCGATCATCTTACTACCGCATTTTTGCGGTCGTTGATTCGATTGATTTGAAAATTGCTAATAAAATTAATAAAAAGTAAATTATTGGCAAAAAGTGTTTGATCGATCAAGTTACACAATGCCAAAATAAAATACGATCGACTCGACCGAAAAATTTCTATTCTACTGCAAATCGACACTCGGAATAGGGGTGATTGATTATGTGACTACTAAGAAACCACTTGTTATGATAAGTGGGCAGTACCACGCTAGATCATCAAAATCATTAGTTCATCTGCTTTTATGCTTAAAAAAATCTTTGTAAGACAAATCTCATTGTTTTGCTATATTTTTTACTAACAAAATGCTGCTTTTGCCTTCTTTTTTTTAATTTTCGACTCTTCAATTTGACGAATTATTTTGAAGCACCCTGTAACTGTGACCTTCTCAGCTTTCATATAGTAAAACTTCAAACAATCGGATTTCAAATTTTTAAAATATTTTTATCGGTTCAAAAGTTATGATTTTTGCAAAGAAAAAACTCAAAAGGCGCCATAGTGCGTCGCTTCAATATAATCATGTGACAAGTTTATTCAATATAAGGTAAACTTTAATTTGCGTAGCATACACATACATGTATGTAGTTGTTAAAAGACATGTGGTTTGGGTAGAAATCGGATTAGTCTTATCGTGCTTTGCAAAAAATCGATTAATCTAGGACCAGTCCGAGACGAGTCGTAAAGCTGGATACGTTTTATACCTGTTCTGATCACTTTGTATGGGCTGAACTGATCACATTTGTTTGAGCATGTCATATGGAGATACCTATTTTACCCATTTATACCCGAACGGGTACAAAAGGACTAATCCACATTCTATCCAAATAGGTACCTTGACTCCTATAAGTATTCAAAAATCACTGAATTTGACTTACACCCATATGAGTAGGCTAAACAAATACAAATTTTCTTGTGTTTATTGAATTAGACTAAAGGTTGCAATTATATTTCGAAGGTCTACTTTTCTCAGTTGATCCTTTGGGAAAGAAAGAAAGGCTTTTAAATTCGAAAAATGTGAACTTCTATATATTCCATCCCGTACCCAGGGCAGTGTAGATTCCAATTGAAATCAATTCCAACTAAAACAAAACTAAGGAGCATATATTATTAAGAGGCTTTAATTCAATTCAAAAATTCATCCAAAATCGTAGAGTTTACACTTATCTCAGAGCCTTAGAAACCGTAGGAATCCACAAATAATATCGAGTGAAGCGTATCTCAGAGTCACAATTTTTCTGGCTTGTCTCTATGAAGAAAGTAAAGTTAATGGATAAAACTGCTATTTACCACCTTAGCCACACTTCCTGTCACACTTAAGTTACGACCGAAAGACTTTTCTCTCTGTACATTCGCGTCCGTGGGCAATACAAAATTTATGTTGAGTTTAGGCTCAACACTTTCATAATGGGAAAACTTAGCTAATGGTTGTAGGTCACGCTGTTTGGTGTGCGTGGAAGACAATGGTGACGAATTTCTCCGTAATTCTGAAGGCCATGTAATACATTGCGGAGAGCTCTTGAAGAAGGTGGTATTTACGCTGCTGTAGTGACTGCCAAGCTGCAATGATTGTTTAAAAACTGATTCGGTATTGATTCGGCACAGCTTAATTGTGTTGCCACACATAACAGTTTAAGCTCTTCTCACTGGGAGACACCGAGTTCTATTGCTATGTGTCTGCTCTCATTGAGATAACTTGTGAAATAGCAGAAGATCATACAATTTTCTGGGTGTATTCCTCTATTAAGTATATTAGGTAAGAGCTTTTGATGATAAATGTGTTAAAGAAGAACATCTGAGATCCTTGATACCACGAAATATACTGTAAATCTGGCAAACTTAAACTAGATTAAGAAAAACCTTCATCTAAAGAATTAAAGCAGAATGGGATTTGGGTATGGCTTACTACGTGCGCTTACGCTCAAATTCATTTATGTAGTTTAATTTGGCTTCATGTGGTTGAAAATTTGGTATGCTAAACATGCGTCTATAGCTAAAGAACACAGCACGTTAAAACTTCGCTGAGCAATTTACGGAATTTGTGAAAGTATTTAGGTATTTACCCACGGTGTTAATTTTGGCGTATTTTATACAAGTATATGTAAACTTCTGGCAAAAGATATTAGGTAGGCAGACATCCATGATATTTCCAAACGAGAAGTTGGGCTTTTAGTGCGGTGAGACGTAGAGCAAGCCTCAAATACTAAAGCTTTTAGGGCAATGAATTAAATAAGCACAACGATTACACAAAATAACAGCTTTATCTTTTGCAAAATGGCGAAAATATAAATCTCTTACACACAAGCGTGGGCGTGAATGTATCTTCAAACATGTAAAAAAAAAATGTATAAGTAATGGGCATGAAACAATCGAACGTGAGACATACATATTTACATTAATGACTTCATTCATTTGGAGCACTCATAATACCGGAAATCATTTGCACAGGAAAAGCTTTAAATATTAATGCAGCAATGCTTTTTCAGCAAAACGCCCAAAGCAAATGACAATAAATACCCAGCACAAAATGGTATAAATTCTTATTATTGAGTATTTTTGTTAACGCAAACAATTAGATGTGACCGCCGTTTTTTTTATGAAATAAAAGCATTCTCCTAGAATTATTTCGCTAACGGTCATAAGCAATAAAAGTGATTGAAAAGGAAAGTTTATTCAAAAGTTCTATGTAATAGTTGCTCAGCATTATTTAAAATAGAAACAGTATCAAAGTTCTTTGAACCCCGAAAAATTCAATGGTGATCCAAAGTATTTCGAAACTTGCACAACCCTAACATCGAATGAGAGCCACTCGTTTAGAGCATTATTATTATTATATAGAGCATTATTGTACCAAAGAGCTTGAAAATATAAAGCCACGTGAGCTTTTAACTTGTTGGACTCAACGGCATGGATATAGAGGAATGGGAATCCCACCAATGCCCTTGAGATCTTGTCAGTTTCCTTCACGAGATGTGGTATCAAAACGGAGCATTAGCTCTAATTGGTGTCACGTGGGACTCGCCGCCCCAACCAACCAACCTACAGCTATCAAATGTTCACGATTTTGGTTTAAGAATGGCTGAAGTTGATATTTAATTATCAGCTAAAGATTGAAAATTTGCAAAATATGTCAGAAACCGATTAGGATAAAATATGTTATAACATTAAACGTGCTTCTATAATCTCTAAAATGACTCAACCGATAAGTTGATGATGATGTACTAAATCCTAGGCCTTTACACTTAGGGTTTTTTCAATTAGGTTAGTGCCATCTATCAGAAATGTATTTCAAAAAATATGCATCGATGTAGGCTTACCGCATGATTTAATTACTAGACGTTAGCTCGGTAGTGACAGATTTTGACAATTGGCGCCATATTACTCCCTGAAAAATTGTCATTTATGTACATTCTGCCCTCTAGTATGAAGCACGAATTTAGATCCGTATGGAGCAGTGACCCGTTTTTATAGTTTTTTAATTGATATTAGGGAAAGTTTGCACTGATTTAAACAGTGTTGGTATGGTATGACATGTACTAATGTTGTATTTAGTTGACTTTGTAAAATGTATTACTACCAGTTTCCTACTATTTTGATTTTTCTAATACCATTTCCTTGGCATGTTCAAAACATACTCCTACTTTTTTTGTTCGGCAAAAAAGGAAACCAGAAAATTTGAATGTTAAAAGTAAACGCCAGCTAGAGAGCTAATCTTTCCAATTGTATCATGGGCTTGCCGCTAGAATTATAATTTAATTCTATTTTAATAATTTCTCGACATATTTATATAAAATCTACAATATTGTTATCTGCTATAAACTAAGCTTTCTCCTTAAATGTTTCCACGCAAGCTAAACAAAGGAAACACCATTAAAGGAAAAGAAAAAGGAGCAAAAAAAAAGGCAAAAGAAAAAGAAATTGAAGCAAGGCAACAACAAAATTAAAGGAATGGAGAATGATGGAAATAAAATAAAGCTTTGTAGCAAAGAACGTAAATGTACAAAGAAGGTCCAACAGCGAATGCGATAGAAACTGTCAAATCGATGGTAGGTAATTCACCACTGTACCTACGTTTAAATTACTTAAATTTACCGTGTTTTAATTATTTACACAAAAAACTGTAGTTGGAGTTAAGAAAACGTCTAAATGTTTATTTTGGTTAAAAATAAAAGTGCGAATAGCTTTAAAAATCGCGATTTCAACACACATTTCCCCAGTGGTAAATTACCTACCTGCGAATTGATGGTTTAATGTTTCCCACTATTCGTTTCGTTGGACCTTCTTTGATTTTTACGTTCTTTGTTTGTGGTTGACTTTTAACTACTGGGCGCTCTCTTACATTCTATAAATATGCTTTGCTGTTGGTATGGGGAAGAAAAAAATGAAGATTTGTTTAGAATTCGTTAGTGAGATGCTTCCCAATAGTATGTAGTATACTCCTGCCAAAAATTACGCAAATCGAATAACAAACAAGCAAGATTTACGGGAAAGTAGTTAACACCCTATTGCCTTTTTTTATTAATTTTTTTTTATTTTCATACCTTTCATGGACATGGGGAAAGCTATTTGTATTTTGTTATTTAGTGATAATTTAATTTACCACTCACAACAGAAGTGTTTTTAATCGAAAACAATCAGTTGCCTTTATAACAACTTTTCCGGTATTAACGTAGACCTGAGTAAATTGGTCTTCCTTACTAGTTTAAATAATACTTACATATGTCTGAGTAGCCCGTTAATTAGGTTGAAAAGTGGCATATAATAGTTTCAATTGAGTAGATAGAATTTTAAGGCATTATTCCTATCCCATACAGTACGGGTTGGCACCGTGCCCCTGCAGCCAGCATACTTTTTTGCTGCACAGACTCGTGTGCGTATCTTGGCTGCCACAAAATGATGGTCTGTCCATTTAGATCAAATTAAAGGTGGGTCACTCCCCACCAAATTATGGCTACCTACTATTAATTATAAAAACGTTCAATGCAGACGCACTACATATTTTAAATCCGCTAGAAGCTGTCCTAATACATACTGCTTTTAAAAGAATGTACTCATTGCGCATTCATTCGTTGAACTCTACTTTAGTACTTATTGCTATTTTTGAATTCCAAAATTGTATGCTGCAATAAAAAAACACTTCAGCGTAACTTCGCTGGAATGCATTTATGTAGCCGTCGCGCTTGAGACGCGCTTTCCCTGCCAACCATGATCGGATAAAAATCTGGATAATCATTGAGTCGCGCTTACCAAAAAAGAGGATAAAAAAGTGGGTAATTTTGTTCAGAGAGGTTCACTTTTTACCCATGTTGAAAAGATTTTTGCGTGTAAGTGGGAGAGCATACTTTTAGGCACTTGTCGTTTTCCATACAAATTCTAAAAATATGCGTTGGGGTTAGTAAAAATTTGTGAATTTTTGGAATCAGTGTTTCACCATGGTTAGCCATGGTTGGTAGGGTTGTTGAATCAATGGATATGGTAACACATTTCACACGTACGAACAGAAACGCATGGCTCGTACCCAACAGGCAAGGTCATTGCTGGATGCGGTGCGTGTGTTTCAATTATTTAAATTAAGATCTTGAGCTTAAAAAACTTACAAAAATATCTCTACATATAATAAAATTGTAACAGGTCAATGTCTGTACATGGCAGATATCAACAAAAAATTGATTGGGGGAAGCATTATTAAACGAGTAGAATCCAAATCAACCATTTTTTTTAAATTTTTGTGTGTCTGTCTGTCTGTCTGTCCGTATGTTTGTGGCCGTATCACTCTGAAAGTACTGAATGGAAATGAATGAAACTTTTTTCGTTGGATTGCTAGATACTCAACTTAAAATTTAGGATATTACTTTTTTCGATATCTCAACCGGTTTTGGAGTTATCGCCCAATATGTGGACCAGGGGTGACCAAAAATGTCTTAGTACAATATGGATGTCAAACGAAAGGTGTCAATGAGTGATGTAATATGCGATGTGATCAATTGAAATATCCCAAATGGTTTCGGAGATATCTTGAAGTTATCGACGAATATTTGCAAAAAAATGTGTGAGTACAATATGGGTATCAAACGAATGGTCCCTACAAGACGCTGCTGATGGATGCATCAGGATTTTCATATTGCTACTGCAAAACTGATTGCCGATTTGTTCTAGGCGCTGATGACCCCTTCAGCGCTTCCTTACAAATGACGGCTCAAATGTAAGTTAGCTGTCTTGTAGGGGTGCCAATGGGTACTGTTATATGCGATGCGCTTAATTTAAATATCTCAAATGGTTTCAATTACATATATATCTTCAAAAATTTCGGACGGAAAACGAGAAGGGTGGGTAGATGCCATGTACAGAGATATGTATGTATTTCAAATTTCAAAAACTGGCCCAAATGTATTTTTTAATTGTTGTTGTGAACTATACAATCAAGTGCGTATAGGCTATAATGATTAAAATCGGACTCAGTCTGTTATAAGTTCTGATACGCAGAGAAGCAAGCGGGCCTTACTAGTATAAAATAAAAACGAATGAATTGTAATCGGTTTAAGGCCCAGTTTCTCATTCACTTGGTGGTTTATGTATGTTAAGTTATACTTAGAGCCCTGCCGCTGAGTGTCGACCCTAAATTTAATATGCCAATCATGCGATTTGTTGTTCACAAACTTTTTGTAGCTTGCAAATAAAGTTCCGCACAATTTGAGGGTCACCTGTTACACCATGTATGTATTAGTTAGGGGCGAGAACTTTTGGCTTAAAGACTTTTCGCAGGATTGTCCTTCTGATTTTCGTTGTAAAAAAACTCCAATTTGGGATTACAAAACATAAATTATATGTTTGGAATATTTCATGAGCTGGTTGCGAGTTATAGGGAAGTGCATCGAACATGAATTAAATGAAAGAAATAATAAACCAACTGTAATTTGAACTAACGATTTTTGAAATGTACTAATCAAAAAATGCCTATTTTGCATAACGATAAATTGTTGGTGAATTAAACCTTCTCGACGTCCGCCTGAGTACGAAAAGGTGTTTTCTGTCGGGTCTGGTTAGCTCATTGACTTCTTAGAAATTAATTTTCTTCGTTTAACAATCTTCGGACTTGAAATATTTAATAGAAAATTTGTTTTGTTTCGTACACGAATGCCGAATATGAAAGCCGATGCAACTCACCAAATGTAAAAACTTGAAGTCATTTTCAAAAAATAAAAACTGGTATATTTAAGTAGTGATTGCCTCTCGATGAAACATGCCCAAAGGGGTTCATTCATTGTGGATTAGTACCAAAAAAATGACGTCGAAACCAGAAAACCGGATGAAATTTCCAAAAATTTCAACTTCAAGTGAATAAAACACTAGGTATATTTCGAAAGTGTCAACAATTCTCTACCCAAAACCGTTGAGAATTTTGAAATCGGTTGAAAATTGGTGTTTTAATGAATTTTTTTTAAGTAGAAACTGAAAAAACGGTTTTTTAACAATAAAAAAAAAATTTTAGGGTATAGCGGATTTTTCAAATACTGTTTCGTGTTACACTTGACTAGGTAAACAATCTTAGTTAGGTCGCTTGATGAGTGTATTTAAAATGCTTTTTTGTGCCGATGAGAAGTACTATAAGAGGGTACATATGTACTTTTAGGACTTAGCTGTGTTGGGAAAAAATTGTGATTGGCTTGGTAACGCTGAACATTTAACTCAACTTTGATTGTTAAAATAACTTTAGTTAAACACTCAAATTAAGTTCGTTGTTACTCTAACACGCTAATATATTATCATTTTTTTTTAGTTATACTTACATACATACATACATACATACATATATGAAAGCTAAGTCCGATCGAACAGAGAATATAAAAAATTATTGTAAAGAACTGTTCAACCAAAATTGGTACACACAAATCTAATACTAATATCATTAAAACAAATATTCGCAGCAAAATGGTTAATACTTTAATCAAAACAGTGATTATTAAGCTATAAAAAGAACTTAATATAAATCTTTTATTTCATTGCTATGTATGAAATTTCGAGCATGCCACTTGAAGGACGACATCAAACGTTGAACATCCGTTCCGGTCACTTGGGCAGCAAATTTATTCCACTTAAGAAGCATTGATTCAGTTTTATTGACTACACCTCCACTTCTCCTTAATTTGTATTTAACAATTGCCCAATATTCTTCGATTGGGCTGAGTTGAGGACAATTCGGCGGGTCTGGTTCCTTCGGCAATATACCGACATTGTTTTATTGGACATTTTAATGCTTTTGCTATTTTATTTCCTGACCAAGTTGGATTTTTCACAAATTTGATCATAATCACTTTTCGAGCAGCTAATTCCATCACGTGTAAAATGAATAACTGAAAAGCAAATCATGACAAATTTGAATCATATAACAGTACTGTCATTGCCTACAAAAGTGTATACAATTTTTTTGGTACCCCTTGCAAATGACATTATAGGATTCTCTTAAGTGTGTGCCAATACATATGTACATCGAATTTCAGATAATATTAAAACCTAACTACGTGCCGTCCATTTATCAATAGATACAAATTTAAAATAATAAGGGACTTCGTCTATTTGTCAATTGAGAAGTAAAGTCCTCTTTCGACAAATAAGAGTCGCGCTAAATAAAAACTAGCATTTCGTATGTGTATCGAATCATGGACGGTATCGAACATAATGAGCGACACTTTAAAGGAAAAGTTCTCCGGAAGATGTGTGGTCTTACCCAGGAAGTCAACGCTGCCTATCGGTGGCGCGAACTAAAGTCAACGGAATTAACGTCAGTGACGTTAATTCGCACCCCAAAAGCGAATTAATGTCGGTGACATTAAGACGCATGCCAAAAGCGAACTAAGGTCAATATTTTTAGCGAACTAACGTCATTGACATTAATTCGCATTAAGAAAGCGAACTAAAGTCAGTACATTTTTTTTATATTCCAAATTTTCATTTTTCATTATCACCTTCGACTTATGATCATTATATCATGAATCTGGGATTGACTTAGGTCAGATCCCCAATTCGGGGTGTGATCCATGGTATTTATGTGCAGAACTCCTTTCCGCATTGGCGGCCTGGGCTACGCCATTCCAACTCCGGATGGTTGCCATAGCCGTGGCTACCGCCACGGTGATGTCCTTCCGCGTGCCACTCTTTTCTCACAGGGTAATGTGATTACAACAACCACATGAAAATGACAGAAAATTCTGAACTTTAACTGCAAATATCTCGGAAACTACTAAAAATATTGGTTCAGCGGATTTATATTCATGCTCCTGGGACCAAAGCGCGTCTCCTGATACATATCTCAACATTTTTGGTTGTGTATTAGCGCTCGGTACCCCACGTAAACGATTACCCACGTCTAGATTTAGAATCTGAAATGAGATTTCTTTCAATCGTTCAAAAGTTATTTGCAGTTAAAGTTCTGTCATTTTCATGTGGTTGTTGTAATGGCACATTAGGCTGAGCCAAAAAAGTGAAAAAGTGGGAAACGTGGCACTCGGAAGGACATCACCGTGGCGGTAGCCACGGCTATGGCACACACCCGGAGTTGGAATGGCGTAGCCCAGGGTTATTTTTTGAAGCGCGGCCGAAGGCCGCCAATGCGGAAAGGAGTTCTGCACATAAATACCATGGATCACACCCCTAATTGGGGATCTGACCTAAGTCAAATTTGCGCCTGCGGCGCTACTTCGTCGAATCTGAAACCCAAATGCCTCAATGACATTAATTCGCATGTCCAAACCGAACTAAAGTCAAAATACTATACGAATTAACGGCACTGACTTTAATTCGTTTTTGGTCATGCGTCTTAATGTCACTGACATTAATTCGCTTTTTGGGTGCGAATTAACGTCACTGACGTTAATTCCACTGACGTTAGTTCGCGCCACCTGCCTATCGAAAGAAATTTAATGATGACTTGTGCGCGATTTAAGCATATATGAATATAATGTAGCAATTTTGAGCCCAACGAATTTCCTAGGTTATGTTAGGCGAAAGAAAAATCAGACGAAGGAAGTCTTAGTCTCCTCCTGTCTTCTCAACTGACAATTTTGTTACACCACGACCGAAACCTTTTAGTCATATGTTAGGCAACATGCTCTTTGTTATAAGGTCTTGGAAAAATGAATAAACTTTATATAAGCTAAAATTGTTTAGTATTCTGTATTGGTAAGACTCATACATATACATTCAAGTTGCTTGTTCCTACGAGTTCTTGGATTTCTCATAGAAGCTTACCCAGCTTACCAAAGTCGGAGCGCTCCGAAAAAAGCATCCAAAAAGAGTCCGTAATTGGAGCCTTTTCGGAGTAAACACCGAAGAACCACTTTTTTATGAAGATTACTTTCAAGTACTTGATACCATTTTTATGTATTTCCAAAAATTTTTGAGATTGAGATTGTAATTGAAAGTAATTGGCAAAAGTACTTCAACTACTTTGTCAACTACTTTCAACTCCTTTCAATTAATTTTGGTAATTGGTGGTAATTCCAATTACTATTCAATTACAAGTAGTTGTACTCGAGTACTAATTGAATCTCAGCTGAAAAGCAATTACTATTTAATTACAAATACTTTATGAAGTAATTGTAATGAGTAGTAATTGTACTCGAAATTTAACAGGTCTGGTACTTTTCTTTTTTACACCATACATACCTATACACATCCATACATATGTACATAGGTACGAACATGAGATGGATGTAATTCCCCTGCAATCAAACCAACTAATTGAAAACTACTTTACAACTAGTATGTGCACTAAGCCCAACTAGTCAGCCAACTGTCATATTTTCATATAAGCAACTGGTATTTTACAATGTTGATGTCCTACGAAATTTCAATTGTCAGATATCGACCAGAACATACTAGTATAATACTAGTATGGAATAGAATTTTTCTGACTAGTATGATTTCAACCAGAAAATTGTAGTTGTATCCTAGTATGTTGTTTGACTAGTTGGATGTTTCACTGCAGGGTCGTTACAGTTACATGAATGTTAGTAAGAAAGATTATGTCTACATTGTACACTCCACATGTTTCACTTATGCAAGAAAATCTTTTAGTTGTTAAAACAACAACAATAACAACAAGAAAAGGCACCAAATCATGTATAAATTTATGCGGAAACATTGCCTTAAGATTGATGGATTTAAGTCGTTTAACAAAGGTATGGATGTACACTCAGAAAAAACGATACGTTAACTAAGCAATTATATAATCATATATTTAATTTCTGTAAAATAAATAATTTATATACCTTTGAAACACAAGGAGAGACTACTTATGAAGAAATTAACCCTATTCAAAGAACGTGAAAGAAGGTCCAATGCAACGAATAGTGGGATACATTGATATCTCTGACTCGCTTAGACTCGAACTTAGACTACCTTTATTTCCTCATTCATATATCCCTGTGAAAATTGATCTAAATAAACCTTATACCAATAAAAAAAATATTCACCTAGTATATACAATCTACTGTTTTGAGTTGCGTGTCGTGTTGACTGAAGACTGTTCATTAGAATAGAAGAGAAAATAATCAAAATACAAAACCATAATAATTAATTAATTAATAATTGATAACAAACTTAAATATAATCATTTCCAAAACTTCCATACAGAGCAGCGCAGATTATTTCGGGTGCCTTTTATTGAATTAAATAAAGTTGGTCCCTCTGTATAATTAATGTCTTTTAACGAATTTCATCCAAAAGCCATCTTCTGGAACTAACTTGAAGCCTTTTATAGAGCTCATTAAATCTTTGCAAGTCTTCTCTGAGCGTACAATTTTGTAGTTCAAGATTATGTGATATAGCAATGCCTTGATTTCCATCAACGCCAAACGGTTGCCTGCAAAACAAGCGTTAAAAATAATTAGATTGTCACAAGTATTTGGTAATAAGATGTCATTTGGTCTATTACCTATGCACATTCTGGGCCCTAAGCCAAAAGGCAGATAGGCCATTGGTTCAATTTCGGTTTTGTTTTCATCAGAAAATCTTTCAGGATCAAACGTGTCAGGGTTTCGGTAGTACAACGGATCGTGATGAAGGCCGATGATTGGGACAAAAACGTTGTCACCTTTTTTAATTTCTAAAATTAAGTTCCCCTCTTCATCTTTTAGATCATAGTCAGCTGTACAAAGGCGCTCGGTAAATGCTACAGGGGGCCATTTACGTAACGATTCAGAAATTACCATGTCCATGTATGTCATTTTCATTAGAAAGTCATAATTTAAAGCTTGCCCTTCTAGCGCTTTCTGAGTTTCTAAAATCTCCTCATATAATCGATCTTGAACATCGGGATTATCAAGTAGTTCATGTGCGGTAAAACACAAACAAGCAGACACAGTATCGAAACCTGCGATGAAGAAAATAATACACTGAGCTAAGAGGTCTGCATCGCTAAATTCCGTATGCTCCTCTTCTTCTAAACTGGATTTGTTTTCTTCATAATGCTTTTTGGCCTCTAACAGAAGATTTATCATGTCGGGCCGTATTATTTTGTGCTGTTTGCGATATTCGATAGCACCAGTTACTAAGCGATTGAAGTAGTTAAAGATCTTTTCATCGAATATTTGTATACGCAAAAACTGGAAAATATACATACATATCATTAATGAAACAATGAAAGTAATGTAAAGCTCTTAAATTTTCAACTTACTTTTGTAATTTTTGGAATAAGGCCACACAAGAAGGCTTTAAATAATGTGAAACCCGAGAACTCCGTAAAGGCTTTTCCAGTTCTTAGGAACTCGTTGTTTTCGTCTTTGAAGGAGTTTACATTTATACCGAAAGCGGTGGATGCAATGGCATCATTTGTGAATCGCGTGGAAAAGTTTTTCATTTCTATTTCAACTTCTGGTTTGTCAACAGCTTGGGCCTCACGGGACAAGTAGTTAAGAGCTTCGAGAACACATTCGTTTACCAAATGGAACATTGATCGCATTTTGCTGCCTGTGAACGATGGTGACAAGCTGTTACGCATCTTTCTCCACTTTTCGTCCTTCAATGCTATCAAACTCTTTGATAGGTACATGTTTCCTTCATCTGGTACCATAGCTTTATGATTTGGGAAAATGTCAAAATCTTTGATGCCAATCTTTTTAATAAGATCCAAGTCACGAATATAGATATGGCAGTCACGCATTTGATATACACCGTAAACTTTACTGTAAATAATTAAAAACAGATTAATGTGGATTTGTGCAGCTATGTTATTAAAATTTCGCTTGGCACCTTGGTACTCTTTCCAAAATATACTAATTCAATTAAAACACTACGGGAGGTAAGCAAATATACATAAGTAGATGGGCATTTTTTATTTTTATTTCCGAACGAATGCTCAGAATCAAAACATAATTAATTTGCATTTTCTCGGTATCCATATTAACAAGAAAAATTTTGGTGGACTTATTCCCTTTTTCCACTGAAACCCTTATCAACAAAAACGTATTTGTATTATATTAACAGGTTTTGTAAACACGTCCACTTATGTACATACTAACATTAAATTTTTACAAATTGTAAAAGAAGTCCTAATAATTAATTTTGGAACTTTACTTTTGAGTTTTGTCGTAACCACTAGTTCTAATATCAACGTCACCTGGTTTGTCGTTTTTTTCCATTTCAAATTTTTGGACTTATTCCCTTTATCCACTGAACGACTCATATGTTGCAGGAATGGGCGTTATCATAAATTTTAAGTGACAAGTGGCAAAAAAATAAAAATTTATTTTCTATTCAAAATAATTTCAGTGATGAGTTAATTATTATTTTAATTCAAGCTTGCTTTTTAATGGTTTAAGTTACTTGTATCACTTTTACGTAGTAGTGAAGTGTGGTGAATTATTTGGCCAGCCTAAAGCTGCATCGCCACCGCCAATTCGAATGTTATCATGTGTGTTTAAGTGATGCTAATATTTTTTAATTAAATAAAGGGAATTCATAATAAATAGCATATGGGTTGACAAAATTATGCAATTGCATAAAAATGCACCGAATCGTGAGCGCCCTTTGTCAACTCTAATTGCAAACGTGTGAAAACAATTTGTGAACAGCTGATTCAGTTCACGTTCAATATAAATCGTTATCCGTATTGATGGATCGGCTTGAAGGCTGATTTAAACGTGTCGATTTTACGTTCAACCTTTACACGGTGGAGCGACACAAATCGACTAGAAAAATTGACCCGTGTAAATAAGCCTTTTATGCAGAATATGTAGCTGCAACTCCCAAGTATAAACAAATGATGGGGATCGATAAGATATCATTAAGATGAGAACAAATATGTATATTTTTTTTAGCTAACAACTACAACTAGAGTTATTACGGGTCAAAGTTAGTTGAACGCATTTTTTTAAATCAAAATTTCTCATAAACTTACGAACCGATTCCCTATTTTTTTCTGCATTGGATAGGTAATTGAATTACCTTTCATTTGATGTAACGTTTCTTGGGGTACAAAACCGCGTATATGCAAAATTTAAAGCTTTTTTATATCAACGAGGCAAAGTAATCAATTCACAATACTTCAGCGACATCTTCATGTGCAAAGCACGTTTTCGCATTGGTGGCCTTCGGCCACGCTTCAAAAAAAATAACCCTTATCCGATCCAACACCGGCTCCGCGATGCAAATGTGTACTGCAGTACCTCTGTACGGAAAATCTTTTCGCGTTGGAGACCTTCGCCCGTGCTTCAAAAATGTAATGAGAAACTTTGATATAAAAAGTGCTTTAAATTTTGCATATGCGCGGTTTTGCACCCAAGCAAGGCTGCATGAAATGAAAGGTAATTCATTTACCTACCTAAATTTTTGAAAACCGTTTCATTAGTTTTTGAAAAATCTTGATTTTAAAAAACGTTTTAAATGAATTTTGACCCTTAATAATTCTTGTTGTTGTTGTTTCCGCCAAAAAAAATATATATTTGTACTTACCTTAATAATATCTATCGATCCCAGTCACTTTTCTTTAATTTGGGAGATGGAGCTATTCTAAATTCAAGCCGACCCATCAATACGGATCGCGATACATATTGAACGTGTGACAGCAGTCATAATTCAACAGCTGTTTCTAGAAATGCAATGCAACAAAATATGCTATGCAATAGATTTTTGGTGTTGCATTCTGCAAATTGCTTGACATTTGCATCCGCATGTATTTTGTTGTTGGCTTGACATTATTTTGCAATAATAATTTGCTATGGAACGATGCAATGCCCTTGCATCGTGATTCCGAATACCCCTATAGTCTTTGTTATATTTTTATAACTATATTCTCATTTTTCATTAATGTCCATAAAATGATAATTTTTCCACTAATATTTGTTATTTAATTCCATGTGCTTCCATAGTTGTTGCGCTATTATGTTGTTTGACCAGTTAGTTTTGTCTTTGTATATACCTATTCCTCTTTTTTAAAGTTCCGCTATTTTTTTTTTACTTATTTTTGTTGGGATTGCAAATACCATCCATAAGCCAAACTTAAAGAGGCTTTCGAAATGCCAACTCCACTAATTTTTGGAAAGGAGTGCAGGAGCCATCCCTGGAGTCCTTATTTTTTATCAGCCCAGCCAAACACAGGTCCCTCTATAAGTTGACTGATTTGTCTCAAGTTTGGAGTCATTGCTTGGCAAAATAGGGGTTTGGATGGAATGTTTTCAAAACGATTTCGGAGTTGTTTTAGGCATTATGTTAGGACCTTTTGGGACCATTTTTTTAGTGGGTTTAGGGATCATTATGTCTTGGTTTTTGGGCTTTTTCGGATTATTTCGGTGTTGCGCAGTAAGTATATGTATGTTGGATAGCTACAATATATTTCAACTCTCAGCCCTTTGCTAAATGGTCACGGAGATTTCCGTTTATGGAGTTTATCATTTGCAAGAAGATCAATAATAGAAGAAATAAAAATCGCGGAGTGACCCAGAAATACTAATGAATCAACCCCAAGAATAAAGACACATTATGTCTATCGTATACACTCATACGGGTAAGATTTTGATGTATCTTGCTTGAATGGAAATAATAATTAACTCCTCACTAACATTTTTTCAAATAATGAATGAAATTTTATTTTTTACTAGCTGATGCCCGCGACTTTGTATGCGTAAAAGTTATAATGAAGAATCAGCATAATTATTTTTTTGAAAGCGTCGAAATAAAACACTGGGACTAACTTTATTTTATTAATTTATTTTAATAGTTCTATAACGCATGTAGCAAGGGCTTCAAATGCAATTCAATTGTTTACAGTTGTATTTAGTTAAATAAATAAAAATGATATTTTCCATAATTAAACAAAGTCAAAGTTCTTTATATACAACATTTGATGTTCTTCCCATATCAGTAAGGGTCAGTAACCCTTTGGCAAGCAACATACAATTGTCCGTGTGAGAAACAGTTTGTCCTAAGATCGATACCGGCTGCTCGAAGTGTCTGGCCTTGCGACTTATTAATTGTCATAGCGAAACACACACTCACAGGAAACTGCACGCGTTTGAAGTGAAATGGAAAATTGTTTGGTAGTATGGGTATGAAAACTATTTCGCCTGCTCCACAACCCGTAAGAATTTCTGCTTCTATAATAGTATTTCGAAGAGAAGTAACTTTAAGGCGAGTTCCAGTACATAACTTTGGAGGGGTTAAGTTACGAAGCAACATAATCGGAATGCCTTTTTTTAAAGCGATGCTATGAGCGGGAAAGCACAAAATAATCAATTTGTACTGCAATATCATTGTGAATCAGAGACTTTATCCACTGGCTTGTAGATGTCGCTGAGGGTAGTGGTGAAATTCGTTGCGCAAGGCGCGCACGGGTCCATCTTTTTGTCTTATTTGCTGAAGTTTGTTTGTAAATGACAACTCAATGAGCAATTCCCTACAAGACGGTGCTGAAGGATGCATCAGAATTTTCATATTGCTACTGCAAAACTGATGGCCGATTTGTTCTAGGCGCTGATGACCCCTTCAGCGCTTCCTTACAAATGACGGTTCAGATGTAAGTTAGCTGTCTTGTGGGGTTCTGTACATGTTTTTCAAAACAATTTTAACTAACTAGCTACAAAAAGCGATATGTAAGCTCGAAAGTGAAAAGTAAACTTTTTATAAACTTCAAGAACAAACTGTTATAAATCATATCACGATGATAAAGCAAAAGTCATGACTGCATCTTAACGACTGCCGCAATTTGATAAAAATTGGTTTAAGTTCCAGTAATCAATGTATGATCAGCTAAATAATTTGAAACGTCATCGTGTTAATAAAGTTTCAGAAAAAATTTGTGTAAAGAGCTTTCATTGCTAATTGTTTAAAGGCTTACATTAACCAACTATTATTCAATGTGCCGTTTCAATTACAAAACTCTTATTTTCAAATATTTATTTCGCAAAGTTTATTTAAGATTAATTTTAAGTTTACTTTGCTTGCTGGGAAATTATTCAATTAATTTTTTCGGGTACCAAGCCGGTTGAAACTTTTGTAAAATTCATATTTTTACAATTTTATTCGGATACTTGTAAACCCCGCTCGCTTCGATACGTCTCAGCACTAATATTTTTACTTGCAACGCTTGACCATTAAAGGGCCTTAACTATGACAGCTAGCCCATTGAAATATAACATAACAGAAACCGTACAAAGCCTTACCTATTTTTGTAAGTCGCATATCCGTTGATAATTGATTTTAAGAACGACGTTTTCCCCAACAAAACGCTTAAACTCATACTTCCAATCACGGGTAACGGTTTATCGTGAGGTATTCCACGTTCCTGGAGAATGTGGTATTTGGCCACACTCCATTTGTATAACAGAAATACAAAAAATGTTAAAAGTATAACAAATTCCAAATAATACGTCATTGTTTTTGTTTACAGCTGAAGCACTTTAAACGCGTCACTTTTCACTGTGAGTGTGTATGTACATATGTATATATTTTTATAAATATATCAAAGAAATAAAATGCAATTAAATGTGTCTGATGTAATCACAATTTATTCCGCACACACATTACGTTCTATGGCTTTCGATTGTTTTCACTTTACTAAAAGTTATATTCAATAACGAGCGACATTGATCAATTTATTCACACTGCGCGACAAAGAAAATTAATGAAATACAAATAAAAAAATAAAATGAGAAGCTATTGCGATTTTTTACTACTTAAGTATCATTTTATATGTATGTATGTATGTATATTCGGTTATAAATAGAATTGTTAGTCAAAACTCAATTAAATCTAATAAAAATCTTAAACGCACATTCGTCAGCAGCATATGAGATTGTGCGGGTGTAAAACAATGATGTGCCTATGATATGCGAAACGTATGTATACTAATTTTTTTTGTCGCACAGTGTAATCTATACGTGTACATATCATACAAAGTTTGCACATTAGACCGTAAAAAATAATATCTTGTGCTTTGATACTCGTGTCCTTTCATCTGCCAATATACTTTGAATGAAGAGTGTAAGGTTTTGGTAATACCCCAACATTGTGTACCTTCAACATACAACAACATAAAAAAAATTTTCAATTATACTATTGCTATTCGTTCAAAAACGTAGGCGGATTACTAGAACGATTTAAAGATTCCTAATTTGGCGTAGTTGTAGGTATGGAGAACTTTGGAAGTAAAACAGAATTGAATTATTATCTAAAATATTTCAAATTCCTTGTAGTAATTATATTTTGTGTACCGAATTTCGTTACGATATCTTAAACTATTTTTGATACTAAATCGAATGTAAGCGGTGCTACGCATATTTCCAAGAAAAGTTTGGAAAGTTGAAAGAGACAAAATGTTTCGAAAACAGTCCAGGTGCGTTTGTCAACTTGCCTGTTAAAATGCCAAGATGAGTAAGAGTGTAAAAAAACTGTAGGTTATAAATTTCGTATTAACCTCATCATTGTACACACAAAAACAAACAAAAAATCATCAATCATGCTTCCAGCACACTTCTCCTCTCTGCTAAATATTGAGGGATATGAAAACCTGTTGGAATGGAAGATTTTTGTTCAAAAATAAAAAATGACGAGCTAGAGCTCGAGCACTTCAATTCTTCGAGCAATAGCAACAGCTTTGCAGTTCACGAAAGGCTTCTCTACCGATATGAAAACAAAACAGGCTTTTAATGCAATTTCATTGACCTGATACTGGAGAAGAGAATTCGAGCAGGTACAATATATTGCAAGAGCCAAGCATTTCCCGGCGTATGTTGATGATTAGCATTCGAAAATTGATAAAAAAAAAATCCTCTTTCATTAAACTCCATAAATAGAGTTCGGATTATATTATATTCCCAAGGTAAAAATTGCAGAGAGAGTGTCATAGTCCCATGTTTCCTTCGAATTACTCCACTTGGGATTATGTCACGTCATCAACCGCTTGTTTTCTCTCTACTTTGGAGAAACGTTGTTGTTTTACTTGACTTGAAACCCAAAAAAACAACAATAATTTTTCGTTGCAGAAAAAAAATTATTAATAGGTCTATAGCTCGTACCGAACCAGGATACTTCAAATATAAAGGCCAGAAACACAAGCTTGTTGTTTGTGCAAAATCTCAATAACGGAAAATAACTAATTAATAATAACACCCCTAGAATCGGTTGTTGTCAGTATTATGAGTAAAGCTCTCGACTGGATTTTGTTGGTATTAACTAATACATTACCTGGTATAATAATTAGGTCAACTGAATGACGCTGATGCGAAGGTCTGTTCAATTAATTATTAGTCTGACCTGTTTGAACTGCAGGAAAAACCAGTACCAACCGTTTAACAGGTAGGTGTTGAATATATACATATTTGGTCACAAGTCATAAAGACCTAAATCAAAAATCAAGCAATAAAAATCGTTGCAGGAAAAGCACCGAATGTCGAAACTGCAGTTTGCATTGGCCAAATGATCATTCTATTCGTAGATCAATCGTACTTACATATATCCACAATAGTTAATGTAGAATATAAAAGTATAATCCCGTTCTATTAGTACTTATTAAATGCAAACAATAATTAATTTAACAAAAAAACATATCTTGTATATATATGTATGTTTGTATATGTACGTATTATATTTAATCTCTTTTTTATTAGGCAATATAACTTACTATGTACATTCATTCATTTATTGAAAGATATTAGTACAATAAGATCTATGATCTTTTATAGTACAACAAAACTTAAATGTAAACAAAGGTAATAACAAGAATATTGCAACAAATATATAACAGTAAAAATAAAAAATAGTGGTCGAGTAATTAAAATTAGTAGATAAGATAAATAGATTTCATAGTAGAGATAAACATGTACGTTAAGGCGCCTCACGCTCCATGAAAAAAGAAATGGACACCCTGTTTCTATCGGAATTATAAACTTCAATGTATTCTAAGACCTTGGTCAAAATATTTCAAAAAAATATTAAGATTTACCGGAGCTAAACCGCGTTAGAAGAACGCTAAAAATTTCGTTTTTTATGTATAAAAGGAGTATGGAAAAATATTTTTTAATAAAAAGCACCTGAAATGATGAATTTGCTGGAGTGCAAAAGGTAAGCATAAAAAAGTTTGAAAATTTTATCAACGTAATAAAAATATTGAGATGTATGATGCTGTTTTTGGTGATATTTCGAGGGGTAGGTTTGTGGAAAACTTTAATAACTCAGCCAATTATTGACGGATTTGAACCATTAGGATATCATTTGAAAGTTATTTTTGAGACGTTGCCACTTCTGCAAAATTTAAACCTTTTTGATCCAATTTTACACATTGCGAATATTAGCACACAGGTATACAATAATAGTATTGATAAAATTTTTAAACTTTTTTATGCTTACCTTTTGCACTCTATCAACTCAGATACTTTTTATTAAAAAATATTTTTTCATACTTATTTTATACATAAAAAGCGACATTTTTAGCGTTTTTTCGAAATATTTTGGGGGAGTCAGCAAATAGCGAATTTTGAAATTCCGGTGGAAACAGTGCAACTTTTTTTGGCGAGCCCACTTTTATTTTCGAGGGACAAAGCGCACCCAAAATCCATTAACAGGATTTACTTGGAACCCACGTCCTTCGTCCATAATATTACGTACCGTCTTCGCAGAACGTTCAATTTGGAAATCCAAAAGCAAATAATACATCATGGCCTTGGCTTGCATCAGTGCGTATCGATTACCTGTTTCAAATATAAATATTTACATTAAAGTATATGTATGTACAGGCGCGTAGCCAGAAAAAAATTTCGGGGGGGGTTTTGGCCAAAGTGTCAGTAAATAAGAATTACCTATAAATACACATATATTTATATTTTCACATATTACATATTTATACTTTTATTTATTTGAAATTTTCCTCTTTCTACACGGCTAAAAATTTGAGCCTCAATTTTAAACCATTCATTGGTTTACACAATTTTTAAAACTTTTTTTTAATAAATTCCAAACTTTTCTCAATTTTTTGCGGTTTAGATTTAAAACTTAACAGGGATAAACAAACACGGTACTTTTCGCACAAAATTCATGAGTGCGCCGTAGCTCAGTAGGTAGAGCATTGCGCACTGATTTGGGGCACGTCGGTTCGAGACCTAACATTTTTTAAAAAAACATAAAAAATTGTTAACAACATTTTCGGGGTAAAATTTAAATAATTTTTATTAGGCGCATTTCTATGAGAACCGTCGTAAATTTAATTCTAAACCAAATTTGGTCATACACCTAGATCAGTATGTCTGCGTTCAAAGGGTTTTTTTGGAATATCCAGTAAAATTAACTTCTTTAGACTAATTAAATTATTTTGAATGAAAGTATGTGCAAATACATAATGAAACTTCTGCAAATCAAAGTTCAAAAGTTTGTGGAAAATTCATGAAAACTTAAGAAATCTCGAAAAAATTTCATCGAAATTTCTAACTTTCTCGTAAAATTTTTTTGAGCATGCAGTTTTGCTGCTCGTTCAATTGTCAAAAGCCGACCAAGAGCATTTTCTTCAATATAAAAATATTACGCTTATAAATTTGTATGGAAGATAATGCACTTGGCTAGGAAAAAATTGCCAAAAATCGAGTAATTCTTCTAGCGGCTTAAGATTGCTATCTTTGTTCACTTTAATTGAACGGGCCATAAAACTGAAAACTCGAAAAAATTTAAATATTTTTACTAAAAAGTTAGAAATTTTTATGAAAATTTTTCGAGTTTCTTGAATTTTCATGAATTTTCCACAAAGTTCTTAACTTTGAGTTGCAGTATTTTTCTTGTTTTTTTGCACATTCTTTCATACAAAAATAATGAAATTAGTCAAAGGAAGTCAATCTTACTGAAAATTCCAAACAACACTTTGAATATGTAGCCCCAAAAAGTTTTAAATCTAGGCTAAATATTTTAGACGTGTACAAAACAATATTTATTTTTATTGTTTGTTTTCAAATTTGGTGTAGGATTTCTTCAGGCTTTGGCAATAAGTAAATAGTTGTCGCTTTATTTCTTGAAGAAAAACTGAAACTTCGGAAAAATAAAAACAAAAAATGAAATAACATTGAAATTCATATAAAAAGCGGAAAATTGCAATTATTCAACATGCAAAACGGAACGTCAACATTTGTGGGCTATTCATGACAATTTGATAGTCAAGAAATACTTGAAAATATTTCTTAATCATTTTCTTTTCAACAGCATACCGGGCTTTCTTTTAAACGTTTTCAATCTTTTTTTGCCAAATTAGCGTCACCTTTTAGTATCACCTCACAAGTATAAGTACAATTTAATTGTTACTTTCTCTGATAATTCAATACGACTGCGTTGTGTACAGCTTAGTAATTTTAGGAAATTTTTTTTAACTTCTTGTTAATTTTTTTGGTTAAACCTTTGGCAACCGTGACTATAATAACGAGGGACACTCATTTTTACGATTTTTGCCCGCTGTATTCATAGCTCGAAAAGCAGTTAGTTTGGCGCGAATTTCTTAAAGGGCCAAATGAGTGAACCGTTGCAGGAATTTAGTTGTGACCTCTCAGACTTGCTCTGACAATTGATTATCGACTGCCAATAACTTCTCTCAGTGTGAAATATTATTTAATTTTATTCTTTCGTATTTTCATTATTGCTATTAATGCTAATTTCTTAACAGGGGTTTTAAAGATAAATAGAGTAATTATTCTAGTACAGACGTATATTTTTTAATTTTCGGAAATTTCGGGGGGGGGTTTGAACCCCCGAAACCCCCCCCCTGAATACGCGCCTGTGTATGTATGTATATGTATGTAAGTAAAATCATATATACATGTCTTAGATTAGGATTACGAATTTAGTACACTAAAGACATTAAAAATTATTACGGGAAAATATTAAGGGTTGTGTGAGAAAACTGATATGAGAAAGATAATTTTTGTCAGTTTCCTTTCTTAAATCCAAGAGTTCAGATCTTGTTCTGTAGGAATGTAAGAACAAAAAGATTTGCTATCAATTTCATGAATTAAACTGTGTTTAAATTCGAAGGACAATGCCCCAATATACTAATACCCTTATTATTATATTATTATATTAATTTATACACATTTTCTCAGACTGGCAGTCTTAACTAAAATACTAGCATTTCTGTATCAGCCTTATAAATGTACCTTGAGACATGTAGCTGCTTTTACGGCAAGGGTAGAGTATATTTGTTGCGAATGGAAGGTGAAGTTTTTAGGAAAAGACACAGTAGACACGTCTAATCGTTCTTGAAATGTGCTCTTACCCACGCCTCGGGAGAGCTTAAGATCATATGATTACTTAGTGAATAGAAGGAAAATGACATCACTGCGATCTATTTTTAAATAAATACATACTTATGTATATAGATAATACTAAAATGTTGCATATGGCCAGAAATAATGTGAAACTTTTTTGTAGAATATTTAAAACCTAACAACAGCATAAATTATGGTATAAATAAAAATTAAATATTTAAAAAATTATGTATTTTACTTACTGCTTTTACTTACCAATACACATGCGGGGTCCTACACCAAAAGGCAGATAAGTGAAGGGTTTAATATTGTCCTTGTTTTCATCGCTGAAACGTTCGGGGTTGAACGAATCGGGATCTTCAAAGTACCTTTCATCATTGTGTAGTCCAACAACAGGAAACCAAATATAATCGCCAGCCTTGAATTTGAATACCAAATTGCCCTCATCATCTTTGAGATCATAATCCTTTGAGCATAAACGATCTAGCATTGGAGCGAGCGAATATTTTCGTAATGTTTCCGATGTTACCATATCCATGTACTTCATTTTCACCACAGCCTCATAGGTTAATGGTTTTCCCTGAAGTTCTTCATATACTTCCACAACTTCATCATACAGTCGTTGCTGTGCGTCAGGATTTTCCATTATTTCGTGGCAAATCAGTGACGTAAAGTTTGCATTATTTTCAAAGGCAGCAAAAAAGAAAATGAAGCACTGCGCTACAATATCATCATCGGACCAGTTTTGAGCAGATTCCTCTTTAGCTTCGATCAATAGCTGAATCATATCTGGCCGATGGATTTTCTGTTCTTGGCGCTGTTTCATTGCGTCTATGACAACACGTTTAAAGTAATCGGTTTTATCTTTGTCAAATACTTTAAATTTGAGAAGCTGCAAATGACCACAAAAAATATAGTATACTTATACACTCAGAAACACGATTTCCAAAAAACCAAGATCAACAAAATCAAAAAACATCTGATTCTTATTAAAGGGGCGGGATCTAAGTGAAATTTTTTTTTTAATTTGAGTTCTACCTGTATTCGTATAGTTAAATATAATGTTGTTGAATTTACAATGAGAACTCATTTTTAGATCCGTTTGTTTCCAGCCCCTTTAATTGTGTGTCAGATAAAAATAGATATTTTGATATCTATTATCGAAGTCATCTACCAAATTCCGTCGAGTTTCGTGCTCACGACGCTATTTACAAGTATACTAGATAAAAACTCTAACCTACCTTTTGTATTACGGGCATTGTGTTTGATATAAAGAACTTAAGCATTTGAGTGCCCCTAAACTGTGAAATCGCTTGACCAATAGCATAAAATTCATTATTCGGATTCACATACGAGTTCACCTTAAGTCCAAATGCAGTTGAAGCGATTATGTCATTCGATAAGCGTGTGAACCAACCCTTAAGTTCCACATCATGACTTTTACCCGTTTTAATTACAGCACGTAACTGATCTAAACTTTCATTGAAACATTCATTCATCAAACTGAACATTGCGCGCATTTTTGAGGCGGTGAAGATTGGTGACAGTGTATTGCGCATATCTCTCCAACGTTGGTCCTTCATGACGGTCAACATTCCATTTACAAGGGGATCAGCATCAGTTGCAAAAAATGGAGCATGATTTACGAAATAGTCGAAATCTCTCACAGTCATTTTCTTAATATGTTCCGGATTTTGAACCATGAATATGGGCGACCGGAAATTATAATAGCCGGAAACGTCACTGAAATTAAATAGAAAATATAATGTTTTATTTTAAGGTCAGCCTAAGATCCGATTTTCGGTTAGGGTTCCGCGCTATTTTATTTGAATGTGAGAGCAGTTCAATGTTTAATGTAATACAGAGATATTCTATTTTGGGAGAAAGAATGATTTCCTTTTTCTAATATGAATCGAGTATTTCTTTCTTCTAATTCCATGTGAAAAATCAAATTCTTTCGCTTTCGATAGCACTCCATAAATCTTTGGAGAGTGTTTTTGTCGTTGAAAATTACAGCAAAATTTTGTGAATGATGATTGAATTTTCACAGTTTGGATATTTGGGAAATCCCTTAAAATCAACATAGGAAAACACTATCACAAATTTTCATAGGAGTATCAATGCTGAATCCAAGTCTAGCACGGGCTGTTTTAAAGCAGAATAGAACAGTCGAACAAAATTTTAGACTAGCAACGATAGATCTCTAGAATTATAATTAAGATTTCTAATTTTTAAATAATTGTTTTCACGATTGTGATTAGGATTGTATAATTAAAAACAAATTACATATCTGGCCCAGTCTATACTGCACGTATTAAAATTGCGTTTTATGTTCTTGTTCCGATTTTAACATACTTAACATACTCATAGTTTCTGTGCTTATAAAAAAGTATCTAAGTATCAAGGCAAATTCATTCTTATGGTAATGTGAAGTGAACAGCTGATTCTTCTTCTTCACGTTTTTAACTCGCCGTCAGTGTTCGGACTTGACAATTTTTTTTAGTGGTAGTAATTGAAAAAAAAGGTGGTAGATTTACGAAAAAAGTGGTAGATTTCGGTTTCAGTTAAAATACTGGTTTTTATTCGAAAAAATTCATATTCACATACATAAGTATTAACCTTTGTACATACAGAGATTATTTTAAATAAATATTTGTACCTTTTGGTATTTGGTAAAACAAAATAATGATTATACTAATGGAACAAAACTTCCATCTTTAAATTTGAATTTGTTATAAAAACGTATTAAATCTATAGGAGGAACATAAATTTCTTGATTATCACATAGTTCTTTAGCAAATATAGTGTTAGCAACTGTGTTTGTTTTCATACGATTTCGTTTTTCTGTTTTTATAACGTTCATGATTGAAAACAAACGTTCGGCTGCCGCACTACAATGAGGCAAAACTGCCAAATTACACATGTACTTATTTAAATTGCTAAACATAAACTCACTATAAATATTTTCCTCCTTGCTCAAAGCTTTCCACCCTTGTACAACATTGTTTTCAAATATATCTTAAATTTTTTCTTTATCAAACACAATCAACGATCTCCACTCGTTGCTTAATACTTCTTCGCAAAATCCAGGAAGTGGAAATTCTCTGAGCAAGGGTAAAATTGTTGGCATATCACCTTTTTGGATTTTTATTGGGTTGAAATATTCAAGTATTTGTAATTTTGTGCATTTAAAATCAAATCGTTTTTTCAACTCTTCACATAGGCATATATAGTACTTAAGTAAATCATTTTTGATTTCAGTAGCATCATTGATATTTGTACTTAAAAATTTGTTACATTTAACACCGAAAACATTTCGGAAGAAGGTAAATGGACTTTTGGGTCTTTAAAATTCACATCCAAGGAAATGTGAGTGCTGCCAATATTTTTTTTTTAGCAGGTTGTGTTTTCTATTAGTAAAATGCTGCCAGCCTTGTTTTTTACAAAACTGTGAGTGGCATATACTTGGCTCCACATTTTTTGATGCAGATCGTTTGACGGTCGTTTGTACGTGTTTGGTAGTCGACAACTATGAGCTCTAGGAAAAAAGTGGTAGATTTTCAAGCTTACGTGGTAGAAGTGGTAGATGCTCAAAAAAGTGGTAGATCTACCACGAAAGTGGTAGAAGTCCGAACACTGCTCGCCGTGTAATGTAGAATGTCATAAAAAGCTAAGCTTGCTAAGTATCTATCCCTCTCCAAAACCGTTGAGAATTTGAAAACGGTTTAACATTTTTTTTAATGAATTTTTTTTTACGAGAAAGCTGCAAAAAACGGCGAGGGATAGCTCAAAAAATTATTATTAGAATATTGTAAAAAAATATTGAGTAATTGAAAAATATATATATTCTCTATTGTTTGCACTACATTGATTAGATTTACTATCTGTTTAACTAGTTGTCAAGATATTATTTATTTAGAAGTACATACTCTATTCTTTAGTAATATGATATTACATGATCACGTCTCAGCTGCATGTGTTGCTATAATAACTAAAGATATACCAACACGATATTCGCCTAACTCGACCCCAAGCTTGTTAGACCTTTTTATAACGTCGAGCCCGGAACACATTCTTAAATTTGATGAAATGAGCTTCATTTCTGACCACGACCTAATTTTTTGTACACTTGATGTCATGTTTAACTGTCCGGCGAATACCACTACTGTTGAGTATCGTGATTTCAAAAGTGTAAATATTGATATGTTGTTCTCTGATTTGTCTAATGTTCACTGGACCCAGTGTTGGTTTATTGCGCCGGTAGACAAGAAGCTAGTCTTTTTAAATCAAATAATTTGTATGCTTTATGACAAGCATGTTCCGCTACGAAAAACTAGTTTTACTTCTAACTGCGTTCCTTGGTATACAAGCAAAGTGAGGTCATCCATCAAAGCATGGAATAGGCTTTACACTAAGTGGAGGAGGAGAGGAACGGACCTTGCATGGTCGCAGTACAAGATTGCCCGAAACAGAGCCACAATAATTGCCCGCGAATCCAAGCAGATGTACTGTCGAAGTAAACATAATCCATCAATTCCATCCAAAGACTTATGGCGAAATCTAAGAAATCTGAATATATATGAAAAAACAAAATCAGAATGCCAGGTTGACCCAGACAGTTTAAATGCCTACTTCGCTAACTGTAGTACATACCAGGGCAGTCCAGTGTCGCAGAACTTCACTAGCATGTTTCGAACGGATGCAAAATTTGAGTTTAGGGTTGTATCTGAGCAGGACGTTTATAAAGCTCTCATGAATATTAAGTCCAACGCGATCGGAGAGGACGGAGTATGCTTAAAGTTTGTAAAAATTGTGTTGCCATTTATCCTTGGAACTCTTACTCATATCATTAATCACTACTTCACAACTTCATATTTCTCAACGGAATGGAAAAAGGCATTAATTACTCCTATTGCCAAAGTAAAGACAGCTATTGAGCCGAGTAACTATATGCCAATAAGCATATTATCAGCCTTTGCAAAAGTGTGCGAGTCCTTGATGGCAGCTCAAATCTCTAAATACGCTCAAGACAATAAACTACTAAGTTCAGTCCAATCAGGATTTAGACCTAACCACAGCTGTTCTACTGCCATGGTAAAAATTATGGATGATATAAGAATTGGTTATGATTCTGGCGAATTTACGCTTCTGTGCCTCCTTGATTTTTCCAAGGCATTCGATTGTGTCAACCATAGTCTCCTTTGTAAGAAACTAGAATTTTATTTTGGTTTTGCTGACAGCTCTCAGTTAAGCTTATGGCCAGTTACTTGGCAGGAAGATCACAAGCAAAGGCTCTGCTTCGAAGTCTTGTATTGTTTCCTCTGGTCTGTATGCATGTTTGTCAATGATGTGTTTTCTGTATGTCAGTATGTAGATGTTCATGCTTATGCAGATGATGTCCAATTGTACTTGTCTAACCGTGTTGGTCTCATTGAGGATTTATGTTTTAAAATAAATAGTGATGTATCAACAATTTCGAAATGGGCGTGTGATAACGGTCCCAGCTTGAATGCCAAAAAGTCATACATATGTGCTTCCAATTAGTAACCATGTTGTCCAGTCTGTATCAATCCCTAAACTATATGTTGACAATACCGCTCTCTCGTTCACAAAAAAGATTAAAAACTTGGGATTTGTGTTAAATTCAAAGTTGAATTGTACCGATGATGTTAATAAAATAGTGTCCAATGTTTATAACGTGTTACGCAGACTGCCAATGTCTGCCGCGTTTACTCCAATTGAAACAAGAAAGAAGCTAGCTATACAACTAATCGTACCACACCTAACTTACTCTAGTCAATTTGATTCTGCTTCCCGTCACAAAGTTGATGTTGCGTTCAACAATATCACACGTTATGTCTATGGTCTAAAAAAATACGATCACATCTCGCCGTTTAAGTCCAAAGTTTTAGGATGTAGTATCTTTGATTACATCGCGGCTCGAAATTGTATTTATATGTAGCACATATATGAAGCACAGAGAAAACAAAAAATATTTGGGCGAGTCACCGCTCCCTTTTCCAAAATCATATTAATCCTAGCTAAGTGACACATACATGAAATATCATTAATGCAGACCAAATACGTTCAGAGTTATGACGAATTGAAATTGTACATAGTCTAGGGGCGTGACACTGGAATTATTCATTTAATGTTTGAAAATAATTGAATGCTGTATTCTATGACATAACATAGAAATAACAATAGCTATTATTATCAACATGTAAAATTTCTGGCATAAGAGATTGAGGGCGAAATAGTAGGAAATCCGAATGCAATATGTGTACAAAAGTAGAGAATTCCCCAACAGGGTATACACTTATGCATCTGGATATGTTAATAAAGCGTAGTGCGCAAATACTTGTTTGCTTTTGCTATGTAGGTAAGTATTATGTCAGTAGCGTGAATGCATTTTCCTCTCAATCAGAATATTAGAGGCTGATAACGATAAACGCTATAAATAGATACCAACCATTAAGCGATCGGTGTAAGTCTCTCTGCCCATATACACAAGTATCTCTCTCGTTATAAAAGGTTTTAATTAATCAAATGTTTATTCTTGTTTATATGTCTGTCTACCCATTAGGGATGCCCGGGATTTCTTTCTTACAATTTCGGGATTAAAATATGTTATAATTTATTTATAATATCTCGATGTGCTTATTTTTTATATTCAAAAGCTTGAATAAAAATTTAAACTTTAATGTTTATTCGAGTTTATTTATAATAATCAATCAAATTTCACTCATCACTCAACGTTTTTTGAATAATAAATATACTTGTATTTGCTGTTTTTTCGTCATCACTACAATTTTTCAAAACGCTCAATATGTAGCACCCACTATAGGCACCTCGATAAACGCTGATAAGCATACTTCTCATGTATTATACAAATCGAAAAATTAGCATCTCTAATGTGTAGGTACCTGTATCTATGCAATATATTAAATTAGTTATTTATAGAGGTAGGTTGCTTATACATATGTTACTGGAATGAATAGAAGCCCTATTAATTGATCTCAAATTACATTTTATGTGTGTTAAAGTTGGCAAATGACTATTTAAGATATAATAATGTGCATTTTCCACAAGAAATCAATGAAAGTTCTTTTTACTTTAACTTACTAACAAAAATGTTGAGCAAACAAATTTGAATAAACAAATGATCAACAAGACAAAAGTCCTACATTAAAAACAAGAGAATAGCATTCTTCTACACTTAGTTTAATTAAAATGTTTATTGAACGTAAGACAAAGCCTTTTGACTCAGAAATCGATCATAAAATTCTCCACGTTTTTCAGGAATTTACAGTTATTTCCAGAATTTTGCCTTCCACAACTGTTACTGTCATCGCGTCCTGAACTATGTGCCAAGTTTCAAGTCCCTAGGTTGTCGGCGAGTTCGTTTAAATTCGATTACAAGATTCTCAATTTCAAACAAATTTTCAATATAATCGTAGTAAAATAAACCAGGAGTAATTTTAGACCACTAAACATTACAAATATTTCTAGGCTTGCAAAAGTCTTCAAGTAATGTTCGACGTGTATCGTCACCTCCAATAACTACGCCATGTTAAATTCACGAGTTCACGATGGATAGAGAGAAGTGATACAGTCCCGTGGGAGTGTGTGTTTGAATGGGCATGCATTTGGATGTATGTTAATGGTAAATTTCATTTCAAATTTATTTCAAGCAAACTTACTGCTTTTTATTGCGTTGATAGAATTTAAGAACATTTTTACTGAAACTTTCCCTATTTAACAACACCGATGCTGTGTTCCCAGCTAAAGGCCATGGCTTTTCGTATGGAATCCCACGTTCCTTGAATGTATCGTATTTTAGTATAGCCCATTTGTAAAAACTATACAGAAGAATTAAGAACACTAGTCCGAATTCGAAAAATGCCATTTTTGGCTTTTAAAAATTTAATATTTTTCACAAATAACAACTGTTCTTGTTGAACAGTCGAACAATACTGACTTTAGTCAATGAGCATTTACGTATTTTAAATTTCACATTACACTTGCATTTACGTGAGAGGAAACACTTTATAATGTTGGGGGGGAGACGACGAGTGAAACGCCGGTATAACTCACGAACAGCGCGGGTATCGAAAATGAAGAAAAATACAGCGATTAAAGATTTAATAATAAGGATGTAGGTTTATTCAAATAGCTGGTAGGTATACAAAGGAGTATAGGTCTATATGTTTGGATGTAACGATATAGGCCTGATCAATAAATAGTTTACCTTGCAAAAGATTGGTGATCCGCTGGAAACGCTCTAGCTTGCTGCTGTCCAAAGACTGACTTTCCAGCCGATCATCAAGTTGCGCTTAACTTAGAATGGAAATGTCCACCGGTGAATTTCCCGGCACAGTGTCGCTTTGCAGCGAACCACTGTGCAGAGAGCCCACCAGCGGTCCCCAACCATTGCCAGCCTTTTGGCTTCAACATTGCCGCCAGCCTTGCAATACTGAGGGATTGCAACATCCGTTGACAAGTTGTGATTTAGAAATTCAATTTCAATTCTTAAAACTAGAACTTAAAAAATAGGCGTGTAAAATTCAATATTAGGTTGAGCTTTATTGGTTTTGTAATTCAGAATTCCACTCAAAAAAAGGTCTTAAAGCTAACGCCACAGTAGGGTGGCCGCGAACCGCCGATGTTGAACCCGGACTCAGTAAGGAGTTGCTGTGCGTTAAAGGGCACATGGGCCAGAAAGGACCCAACCGAACATCGTATTCTGGGCAGTAGGATACCCAGGATACGCTATTATCTCGCTCCGCACGATTTTACCGTAGATGTCTCCGCCGAAGATGAGGGCTACGGCCGAGGAGGTGTGAAAACCGGGATCAGCTAATTGAAGGTTGAGGAATTTCTCTTTGATGGCTGAGCTAAGATGGCGAGCAGGGGTTTTCAACCCGAACTCGGTAGTAACCCGAGCCACAAACGAGAGTCGAATGTGCGAGTCATTGGCAGAGCTCACGTTGAGTTCACACATCTCTAGGTTGGCCACCGGGAGAGTGTGAAGGCGAAGACGATCCACCAGCGACTCACATATTTTACTCGTCTGCGAGCAAGGGTCTAAGAGAGCTCGAGTCAACAGCCTCCGCTGCCCGACGTTTAAATATACCGTGACGGTTGGCAGCACGGTTACGGTTCCAGACAGTTGCGTCAAAAGAGGAGGCAACTGACGACGAGGACAGAGGCGACTGTTCGAGTGTAGCAGAGTGTGGTGTGCTTCATTGCAATATCCGCACTTTCCGTGGCTGCGGCATTGTTTAGCTACATGTGAGTGTGCTAGACAGCGTGAGCAATATCGCTTTAGCAACACAAGACGTAAGCGCCCTTCGTAATTGGCGTCGAGGAATCGTTTACAATACCGCAGGGGGTGCGTACGATGGCACACTCTGCACTTCGCGATTCCATTTGGTGACGATGATGTGCGTTTCGAGGAGGGTTTATTCGGTGGTGTCGGCGATGGTGAGCGAGATCCGCGACTCGAGAGGGTTTTCGATGCGCTGACCGGGACTAGTTCCATGATGTTTATTCTACAAGGGAGAAACGAAAAGTATGTATACATAAAGGAGTTAGTTAGGTAGGACCACTAACTTGACGATGGGGCGCGTTATCAATCCCTTTTGGGTACGAATATCGGCAACGCGAATTCTTTTATCACTTCCGTGATAGACCTTAGTCACCCTGCCCAAGCGCCATTCATTCGGGGGTAGATTTTCATGACGGACGACTACCAGGTCGTCGACTTCGATGTCCTTCTTTGGAAATTTCCATTTATGACGTTTGTGTAATTCCTTTAAATATTCCTCCTTCCACCGCAAGGAGTGCTGTTGGCTCAGAGCTTTCAACTTTTGCCAGCGATTGATTAACGACGTAGGACTGGCGTCGATTCAGGGCTCTGCCGGCGAGAGAATTGGGCCTCCAGTAAGGAAGTGGCCAGGGGTTAGCGCCGCGCAGTCAGATACTTCGTTGGAGCTTGGAGAAAGTGGTCGCGAGTTGAGGCAGGCTTCGATGCGACACAGCAGAGTTTGAAACTCTTCGAAAGTGAATTTTTGAGACGAGGCGACTCGACGAAAATGAAATTTAAAACTTTTTACCCCGGCCTCCCATAAACCACCCATGTGGGGAGCTCCTGCCGGAATGAAGTACCACGAGACTTCCTGATGACCCGGGAGATTGCACACAGACTCCTTAGATGCGAGGACGAATTTGGTGAAGTCTTTTTTGAGACTAGCCGATGCGCCTACAAAGTTTGTGCCGTTGTCCGAAAAGATATTTTGTGGACAACTCCGTCGAGCAGTAAACCGGGAAAATGCGCTAAGAAATTTCTCCGTTGACAGGTCGCTAACGGCTTCTAAATGGATTGCCTTTGTCGAAAAGCATACAAAAATGCAAACATATCCTTTAGTTACCTTATACGATCGTCCCGAAAAGGTTTTGATATCGAAAGGGCCTGCAAAATCGATCCCCGTGTTTTGAAATGGTCGAGTGAGGATTGTCCGTTCTTCTGGAAGGGCAGCCATAATTTGACATTGGTCCCGTTGTTTATGGAGAACGCAAGCCTTGCAATTATGAATCACTGTCTTTATTAGATTCTTAGCCTTTGGAATCCAGTACTGCTGCCGCAGCAATCGTAGCATCATTTGATTTCCGCCATGGAGAGAACTGCGATGTATCGTTTGAACTAAAAGTTTGGAAAACGAACAACTGTACGGAAGCAGAATCGGGTGTTTTTCATTGTATGAAAGGATCAGAGAGTTTGCCAGCCGTCCATTGGCTCGAATTATACCATGGCTATCAAGAAACGGATTCAACGACAGGATCTTGCTTTTGGAATGAATCGGGGTTTTGGAGGTGAGATTTTGGTGTTCTTCAGGGAAATGATTCATCTGTGCCAGAATAATCAGCCGAGTGCGGATTTTCGTAATCTCTTCTCCCGAGATGGCAAGTGAGGGATACGAATGGAACGATTTCGTGTGCTTGTTGGTACGATTAAAGAACCTAAAGATATATGCAAGAACACGAAAGGCTCTTGGCAAGGACGAATATCTTTCTAGAGGGTCTTCGTAGTTACAGATTCGCGATGTATGGGCAGTTTTGGCTTTGGCTTCTAGGGTGACGTCTTCCGGATGATGATCTTGAGATGGCCATTCTCCTGCTTCCTTGACTAGCCACGACGGTCCGAACCACCACAACCTGCTCGATTGCAGGTCCTGGGGATAGGTTCCTCGGCTACCTAGATCTGCAGGATTATCCTTTGAATCCACGTGGTTCCACTGTCTAACGCCTACCAATTCTTGAATCTTTGCCACTCGATTAGCGACAAAGGTGGTCCAGGTGCTAGGTCGTTTGTTGAGCCACGCCAAAACGATGGTTGAGTCTGTCCAGCAGGTGACATTTTCCACTTTGAAGGGTAATTCGCTTAAAAGGGACT
Source organism: Sphenella marginata (assembly GCA_951509765.1). NCBI lineage: Eukaryota > Metazoa > Arthropoda > Insecta > Diptera > Tephritidae > Sphenella > Sphenella marginata. Next base: position 27,090,810 of record OX608083.1, read on the forward strand.
TGAGAATATCGACGACAAGAACGGCACCACATAATTCTAACCGGGGAAGGGAGATAGTTTTGATGGGTGCGACCTTAGTTTTTGCTAACAAGATATGCGATGACGTGGTGTCGTAGTTTTCTACTCTTAAGTAAATCACCCCCGCGTATGCCTTTTCCGAGGCGTCGCAAAAGGCATGAATCTGGTAAGGCGTCTGATCAGAATATTTTACCCACCGCGGAATTTGGATATTTTCGACCTGACTATAGTTTTCTAAAAAGGCTTTCCATTGAGATAGAGTATGAGGTGCTAGCTGTTGGTCCCACAACGTACCGTCTGACCATATTTGTTGCATGATTATTTTTGCTAAAACTACCACTGGTGCTAGCCACCCAGCCGGGTCAAAAAGTTTGGCTATCATCGAAAGTGTTTCCCTTTTAGTAAAAGTATCTTTAAACACTGGGTTCTGAATTTTATAGAAAAACTTATCGGATTTCGCGTTCCATCTTATTCCTAAAGCCTTGGCGGTGCTTGTCTCATCTAACTCCAGGAAATCCCTATCGAGTAAGTGATCCTGTGGGAGGTTCGCTAATATTTCCCTCGAATTAGATGACCATTTTCGCAAAGAAAAACCTGCGCTACCTAATGCTGCGACGAGCTCATTACGGGCTTTCAGAGCTGTGGGTATATCATGGAACCCTGCTAAAACGTCATCTACATACATCGAATTTCGAAGGATTTGAGCTGCTAAAGGATGGGACTCTTGGCTGTCTTCCGCTAGCTGAAGTAGGGTTCTAATTGCTAAATACGGTGCACAATTAATCCCAAAGGTTACGGTCTTTAACTGAAAGTCTGCCACGGCACCCTGTGGGTCATCTCTAAAAAGAATCCTTTGATACGGTCTATGTGCAGGATTTACTAAAATTTGCCGATACATTTTCTGAATGTCGCTGTTAAGCACGAATTTATACATTCGCCAACGAATTATTAACAGCGTTAAGTCTGATTGAAGAGCTGGGCCTACATGTAAAATGTCATTAAGCGATACTCCGTTAGATGTGTTGCTTGATGCATTAAAAACCACCCTTAATTTTGTCGACGTACTTTCGGGCTTTAAAACGGCGTGATGTGGTAGATAAAAATGGCTGGGCGAGTGTTCATAAATTGGAGGTTCCGTTTTTTCCATGTGCCCCAACTCCAGGTATTCCTTTACGACGGTGTCGTACTCCTCCTTTAATGGCTGGTCTTTCAGTAGCCTGGATTCATTGCGATAAAATTGTCGAAGAGCAATGGGTCGCGATACTCCTAGCTTCAAATCCGTAGGATAAAAACTCTTGAACGGTAATGACACCATGTATCTTCCTTCCGAATTTCGTGTGGTAGTCTTCGAATACAGCTCCTCACAAAACGATTCCTCTGCAGGTTGAATATTTCTTCTGGGAATTTCCTCTAGTTCCCAGAATTTGCGAAGTTGGCTATCTAACGAGATATCCTCTCCCCTCGAGACTTTGGTAACAAAGCAAGAGACGTGTGCAGTGGACGATGCTCCAGTGATAATCCACCCGAACACGGTCTCTTGGGACAGGAAATTGTTATGCAGACTGTGCTTTACCCCGTCTAACATAACTTTGGGGTACAGATCCCCACCTATCAAAACATCTATCGGACCGCTTTTAAGGAAGTTCGAATCTGCTAAAGGTACTTTAGGCAGTTGATCTAATATTGATTCATCTATAGTGGAAGAGGGTAAGTTACTTGTGATTGTGGGTAAAACAAACGCATTAGCTTCTATGAAAAGATTAGGGTCACGGGGTGAGCCCAAAACGAACGAGCAACTTTTTGAAGTGTTGTTGCAAACTTTTTGATTTAGTCCTGATATAACCGCGTTAGCCTTTGTGGAAGGTAGCTTCAGAAGTTTGCGAAGTCGCTCCGAAATGAACGACGCTTCTGCAGCTGAGTCAATCAACGCCCGAGCGACGTACGTTGACCCCAAGTGACAAATATTAACCATCGCGGTTCCAAGAAGTGCGGAGGATGAATTTGACGATTTCAAATTTTCTCCCTCTAACGGCGGACTACCATTCGACGAAGTGGACTGTATGTTGGTGTGAAATGCTTGTGAAGCGGTTGCGGTTGTTGAGTCTTTGGGCGTTTGATCATTAGAAGGTACTCGATGAAGTAGAGTGTGATGTCTACTTTTGCATTTTAAGCACGAAAATTGATTGGTACAGTTTCTAATTGTGTGACCTTTCATGAGACAATTTAGACAGCAGTTGTGTTTTTTAACTAAAGCGAACCTGTCGCTTATGGAAAGAGCTAGAAATTTGGTACATAGGCGTAAGGGGTGTTGTTGTTTTGGACACAAGATGCAGTTCGACGGCGATATATTTGTTGCAAGCGCCACTTTCTTTTGACCCGTTGGGTTTTGCGGCTGATTTCCCGACGCCGCAGATGTAGAGCATTGCACATCTCCAATCGATTCAAGGGTTCTAAACCGTTGGGTGAGGTATGCATCCATTTGCTTCCAGCTTGGTAAAGCTGCTTTGTCCACTACCGATTGTTCCCATAAACTCAACGTCGTTTCTGGAAGGCGATTTGAACACAGGAAAATTAAAATTGGGTCCCAATTTTCCACCTTTACTTCATGCATCTCCAAGGCTGTGAGGCAGCCGTTGATGTTTCGCTGCAGCTCTTTCAATGCCGTCGCACTTTCGGTCCGAATGACTGGAAGTGAAAATAAGACCTTCAAATGGCTGTTGACTAGAACTCGCTTGTTCTCATATGCCGCTTTCAAGTTTGCCCATGCCATCCCGAAGCCCAGATTGGTTAGTGGGGCCTTTGCGGCGATTTCCTTAGCTTCGCCACTTGTTTTTTGAAGCAAATGGTACAATTTTTCGACGTCGCTTAGGCGCGAATTATTGATATAAATCGCTGTGAAAAGGTCCCTAAACGATGGCCACGAAACATAGTCCCCGTGGAATATTTCCGTATCACAAGGAGGTAAGCGTAGGCTATTCGACGAGGTGGCTGCTTGGGCAGGGGGGTTTTGTGGAGGTGCAGCGGCTGCTTCGGCCTGCTGAAGGTATACACTAATGCGCGATAAGCAAGACATGTAATCCTTCAGGGTTGTTGATTGCTTGGCTTTTACCGCTTCTACTTCCTTCTTATCTTCTAATGTGCGCAAACACTCCTCGTAAGCTGTTTTCGCTTTCGACCAAGAACCTATTAATTCTGTCTTAAGGACTTCTAAACCGAATTTATTTTGCTCTTTTAGCATACTATCGACGAATTCCGCATTGTATGCGACGACCTCATCCGAGCATCGAGTATAAAAACTTAACGCCATGTTTTGCCAAAATATGATTTGCTTTCAAACGACGAAAAAAAATTAGAGACAAATCGATAAAAAAATTTTTAAGTAGCCAAAAAGGATGATAAGCGCCCCGATTTAATAAAAATATATCGAATTTTACAACTTTATTGTAGCGATGAGTTCCTATTGGGTCAATGCAAAAAATTTCCTAATGGGTCGCTATAAATTTTTCCTACTGGGATGCTTGCACACTTGGCCGTGCTCTTGTAAGTTTGTGTATGTATGTATGTACACTAACCACCCACGCTATCGACAGCAAAGAGTGGTAAACGAAGCAACAGCTATAAAGACTGGAAAAAAATGTGTTCACGGTTCGTGTACACCAAAAATGCGTATATTGAAAACTTTAAAGCTAGGAATTTATTATATGTGAATATATACAAAATTTTTTGCAATGACCTGTAAATTTTTTACCACGGTTGTAAGGTGGAATTTTTTGGACGGAGTGACGTTTTTTTTTGTTATGCTTTTATATCTTTAAGCCGCTAAGAATCGTCAAGCGAAAATTGGTATTAAACCACTTATTACCTTTTACTTATAAGCACCGATTGCGCGAATATTAAAATTGAGTGGTTAGACCGATTATCGGTGTGTGTGAGTTTTGCAAATAGATATTTATATTGCCAACAACAAAGGACGCGACTGGAAAAATAATGCCGATTGCGTGTAGGTGGATTTAAGAAGCGAGTTTTCCACTACAATTAATTTGAATAAAAATTGTGCGCACAGGTTTTCACGTCTAAAAGGACAAGTTAGATAAATATGATCGTTTTCACACACTTTTTGTTGTATAAACATCCGGCTCGAAGGACCAAATGTTGGGGGGGAGACGACGAGTGAAACGCCGGTATAACTCACGAACAGCGCGGGTATCGAAAATGAAGAAAAATACAGCGATTAAAGATTTAATAATAAGGATGTAGGTTTATTCAAATAGCTGGTAGGTATACAAAGGAGTATAGGTCTATATGTTTGGATGTAACGATATAGGCCTGATCAATAAATAGTTTACCTTGCAAAAGATTGGTGATCCGCTGGAAACGCTCTAGCTTGCTGCTGTCCAAAGACTGACTTTCCAGCCGATCATCAAGTTGCGCTTAACTTAGAATGGAAATGTCCACCGGTGAATTTCCCGGCACAGTGTCGCTTTGCAGCGAACCACTGTGCAGAGAGCCCACCAGCGGTCCCCAACCATTGCCAGCCTTTTGGCTTCAACAATAATTATTTATCAAGTTCACAGAAAGCTAACATTGATTACGCTTACTCTCACATGAATTGCAAAAGTAAACAACGTAACCCTAGAATGATATTTCAAGTGCAGGTCCGTATTTGAGTAATATGAAGCAATTCCAACAGGTGCTTCATCTCTAAATATGATAAAATTGTAACAGGTCGATGTCTGTACATGGCTGACATTCAACAAAAGAAGGGATTAGCGAAGAGTGAGAGAAAGCTTGTTTTTTTGCGATTGAAGAAAGTTTGCATAATGATGGTTTTTTACTTGTTAGATTTTCTCAAGAACCACGAAAGGTATGAACAAAATGTCTAAAGCATTTAAACATTGGGTTCGTAAAGTACAACACAAACAAAAAACAAGCTGATTCAAGAATTAAGTATATGGTTTTCTTTATTTCAATAAATTTTAACATATTTGTTATGTTTTTATAAGGCGGGGTGCAATATCGCCTTGTGAAATAAGCCCTTTAAGGCCTTATTACACTATTGAAAATGAAATAAGGCCTTTATTTCAAAAAAGGCTTTATTACACTTCGAAAGAGAAATAAAGTCTTAAAGGCCTTATTGCTCTTTCATTTTTTTTTAATGAAACAATAATATTCTAATTCTTTTTGTATTTTATTGAATAGTTACACACAAATTTCACGTTAACCAAAGTGGGAAACTTGGCACGCGGAAGGACATCACCGTGGCGGTAGCCACGGCTATGGCACACACCCGGAGTTGGAATGGCGTAGCCCAGGGTTATTTTTTGAAGCGCGGCCGAAGGCCGCCTACGCGGAAAGGTGTTCTGCACTTAAAAATCGTGGATCGGGCCTCCGTAACTATAATCCGAAGGGGGGAAAGCAATATTTTGTTTCTGTGAAAAGTTATTAGTGAAAAACCGAAAATTGACCCGGGTCAGATCCCCAATTCGGGGCCCCATCCACGTTTTTTATGTGCAGGACACCTTTGCGCGTAGGCGGCCTTCGGCCGCGCTTTAAAAAATAACCCTGGGCTACGCCATTCCAACTCCGGGTGTGTGCCATAGCCGTGGCTACCGCCACGGTGATGTCCTTCCGCGTGCCACGTTTCCCACTCTTTTCTCACAGGGTAATTTGTGAAAAAAAATGCTAATCAACAGGGTGCAATGAAATAACGCCCAAGGAAATAACGCCCATGGGCCTTATTTCCTTTTTAAAAAGGAAATAAAGCCCATGGGTGTTATCACCTTTTGCTGATGGGTGTTATTTCCTTTTTCGAAGAGAAATAAAGCCCACGGACGTTAAAAACGAATTAAAACAAGCTGATTGAAGAATTAAGTATATGGTTTTCTTTATTTCAATAAATTTGAACATATTTGTTATGTTTTTATAAGGCGGGGTGCAATATCGCCTTGTGAAATAAGCCCTTTAAGGCCTTATTACACTTTTTGTATTTTATTGAATAGTTACACACAAATTTCACGTTAACCAAAGTGGGAAACGTGGCACGCGGAAGGACATCACCGTGGCGGTAGCCACGGCTATGGCACACACCCGGAGTTGGAATGGCGTAGCCCAGGGTTATTTTTTGAAGCGCGGCCGAAGGCCGCCTACGCGGAAAGGTGTTCTGCACCTAAAAATCGTGGATCGGGCCTCCGTAACTATAATCCGAAGGGGGAAAAGCAATATTTTGTTTCTGTGAAAAGTTATTAGTGAAAAACCGAAAATTGTCCGGGGTCAGATCCCCAATTCGGGGCCCCATCCACGTTTTTTATGTGCAGGACACCTTTCCGCGTAGGCGGCCTTCGGCCGCGCTTCAAAAAATAACCCTGGGCTACGCCATTCCAACTCCGGGTGTGTGCCATAGCCGTGGCTACCGCCACGGTGATGTCTTTCCGCGTGCCACGTTTCCCACTCTTTTCTCACAGGGTAATTTGTGAAAAAAATGCTAATCAATAGTTCGTGTTGCTCGCGTAAAATCCTATGGGCGTTATTTCTCTTTTAAAAAGGAAATAAGAGCCATGGGCTTTATTTCTTTTTGCAGATGGGCGATATTTCCATTTAAAAAGGAAATAAGGCCCATGGGCGTTATTTCCTTTTTGAATGGGAAATAACGTCCATGGGCGTTATTTCCTTGGGCGTTATTTCACTGCACCAGCATGGCTTTTTTTCCATATGTTCACGTTCCAGCCTAACGTGCATACATACATAGGGGAAGGGATTGTTGAAAATATAAAACTATTTTTACGGAGGAACACCAATGACAAATGTTATAAAAAAATGCATTTTGACAGCGCTCTCTGGAAACAAAGAGGCTCAAATATATTTATCTATCCGAGGTATAAAAATAAAAAAAGTTAATATGTGACGCGACATAGAACAGTAACACCATTAATCGACTAAGAGGTTTATGTCCCGAGGTTCTCTTCCAATTTGTGGTGTACCGCTTTTGAATGGCGGGATCTACGTTTTTTCGCCGACTTCGACATCATCTAAAAAGCAGAAGAACTTTTGCTCAGAAGCCTTCCTTGGCAGAAATACACTTGGAGAGCTCGCCAAACCACTTTTGCTGTTACAAATTATTATTACTAGAGTTGACCCGTAATTGAATTGAAGCCCAAAACTCTTTAGGCTCCCAGCCGGTGACACTCCGAATTGTAATCAGTGATTAAAAGAATAACAACAACTAAAGATAAAATCCATTGCACTTTTACTTGCACTATCAACTCTTCGTACTTACAGTGAGTGCCGATCACACGACTAACCCTGTAAAAAACGTTGGAGTATCGGAGCACTCCCACGCGTATCTTCATTCAAATAAAAACTGTGGCCCAATTTATACGGCTATGTCTGGTGATTGGATCTCCCAATCAATTTCAAGCGAGGGAGGGAGTGGGTTTTCTTTTCAGGACCACCTGCTCCCTCTCCTTTGCGTTGAATACTCCCTAGAGTAATCCAATGGGATTATTTTGAGAGTATTCTCATGTAGGTGGTCTATAGAGTATACAACAGCAAAGAAAGGGAGTACTCCGAGTTGGATTTGCTGATCCAATTACCGGCCATCGCCATGTAAATTGGACCACCTTTTTTATATGAATGAGGTAAAGTGCTGGATCACTCCGATTCTCCTTAAGGAGTACTCTTTGGATTATGCAACGGACTATTTCGTTTTGTTGCAGTGATATAAAGACCATACAGACACACATTCATTTTTATTTATAAGATACTCGTACAATGGCTAGCAACAATATCAATATTCATTGGCTCAGATGAGTATTTTGCATCTTCACTGTTTATATTTTTTGTTAAATTATTTTATAAAAAGTATTAAAAAGGTCAATGACGTAAAAAATTTACTATGGTGAATAGTCCAGGCGACAGAGATTTAATACGGAAGTGACGCGGACCATAGTTTTTTTTTGGTTTATCTAACTCTCCTACTAGTGGACATGAAAGGGTGAAAAAATAATCCCAAAATATGCAGAGCATACTTTTCTGCATGCATTTAAAATGCAATTTTTTTGGTATTTTAAATTATTTCGGTCATGGTAACATCTGGCAAAAAATGTTCTTCTTGTTGCCGAGGTGATTCTCCATCAAAAGTTTCTTTACAGATTTTTTCTAAATGCTATAGTTTTCCCACTATAACACTTTTTCCTAGTGCATTTTTACAAAAAACATGCAAACAAGTAGTTTTTTGTGTTCCATTTTGTATGGGGAAACAAATTTTTTTTTAGCAAAATTGAATTTTTTTTGGGGATTCCGGTAGAATGTTAAATCGCTATGAATGTTTGTTCTAGCGATTTCTCGAAAATGATGTTTAACACCTCCAAAAAGGGCGTGGCAGATACCCTACTTACTTTCAAAATTTAATATTTTATTAAGTTATGGCTGTAAAATGCCTTAACGGGTTGGGTAAACAACTAACAGCTTCATAGCCTAATATGCTATAACGGTTATAGGGTATATGTATGTAAAGAGAGTTGCCACATCACTTCTGTATTCAGTCGATTTTCGATAATATTCGACTGGACTAGAAGTGAGAAGAATTTTTTCACTTTAGTTACTTTACGTGTTCAACATATAAAGCTTACACTTTGCTGTAAAAATAAACAAAATCGGTGAACGGACATCGGTGAACGAACACAGTTCTAAAAAATGTCTTCGTAATATTAAAATCGCGATATTTCCATAATTGTATAAGTTATATTAATAAGATTTTACACACATAATAAGCTTTTTAAGCAAAACTAAACTGTATAAAAATTTTGTGGATTTTGGTGAAGTAGGCGTGGCGCCGCCCACTTTTTAGCATAAAAGCTCTGCTATTTTCAAAAGCGATTGCTTGGAATTTTAAAAATGTATTTCAATGAAATTTTGTGCGATACTTCCCAATAGTATGTAGTATACTCCTGCCAAAAATTATGCAAATCGAATGACAAACAAGCAAGATTTACGGGAAAGTAGTTAACGCCCTATTGCCTTTTTTTCATAAATTTTTTTTGTTTTCATACCTTTCACAAGCATGGGGAAAACTATTTATATTTTATTATTTAATGATAATTTAATTTACCACTTACAACAGAAGTGTTTTTAATCGAAAACAATCATTTGCCTTTATAACAACTTTTCCGGTATTAAAATAGACGTGAGTAAATTGGGATACCAAAACAGATCACTACTAGGTAGGTATTTAATGTTCGGTTACACCCGAACTTAGACTTCCTTACTAGTTATTTTATACTTGTTTTTTTTTTTTTTAATGTTTTTTAGCAATTTTTTTAGAAGAAAACAACTACACCATTATTAAGCCTATCAACGATTTACATTTTTTATTTAACTTAAATAACTCTTTTACGGCAGTTCGGCAAAATTTTGATTTATTGCTCTGTAATCTTTAGGTCTTTAAAAACCCTCCAGATTTAATATTTGTCTCAGAAATCTGGATACATTCGAATGAAACCCATATATATAATCTGTTTGCAAATACTAATGATTCTTACTCTGCGGGTGGTGTTGGAGTGTTTGTTCGTAGCACGTACGAATGTGATTTTGTTAATTATATCATAATATTTTAGAAGTATGTGCGTTTATAGACTCCATGCGGTCTGTGTTCAAACGTTTTTCGAAGAGTTTTCAGGTCATCTTTGTAAGGAACATTCTGGTAATATTGTTATATTCGGAAATTTCAGAGCTACCTAACCCTTATGGCGAATCATGGCCTAACATCTTACTTAAGCGAACCTACTCGTGTTATTTCTGGAAGTTGCCTTGACCATATTTTTTGTCGGAGTAGTTCTGGTACTAGTTTTAATAGCCTTAACGTTGATTTGAGCATAACAGATCATACCATGACGGGTTTAGTAATAAATAATGCTTGTAAAAAAAGCAATAGTGCAAATACGGCTACTTCCAACTTAAATAAAATAAATTTCAACTTGCTGAACGAAAGATTACGATTTGAAACCTAGGACGTAGTATATGCTGAGGTTAATGTATCACCTGCTAACAATATGTTTCTAAACATCTTGCAAGGGCACATAAATTCTGCAAGTTTTACTTATACTCCAAGTAGGAAGCACTCAAAAACCAAACCCTGGATAAGCTATTCGATTATGTAATAGTGGAGAAATTCTCGATGACGCCGAAGTAATAGCAAATATATTTAATGACCATTTCTCGTCAGTCGGGCTATATGATTGTAGCGCACATTCGTGTGAATCTTTTTCGACAATATCTGCACCAACAAATGATAGTGACAGTTTTTTCTTTGAAACTATTAGTGGCATTAAAGTCCTTAAAGTCCTAACTTTCTGAATAACTCCAGATCGTGTGGTCCGGATGGAGTCCCCAATGTAATTATAAAAAACTTGACTTTCAACTTAGTGGATGCTTTAACTCATCTTTTCAATACAAGTGTCTTGACTGGAACCTGTCCTGCTGATTTGAAATGTGCTGTTGTGATCCCCTTATTTAAAAAAGGCGACAAGAAAGATGTTAATAATTATAGGCCAATCTCTTTACTTTCCTCCATTTCAAAAGTTTTTGAGAAACTAGTCAAATGCAGAATTCTTTCTGTTCTCGAAAATAAGAGCTTCTTCAGCCCTATGCAATTCGGATTCAGAAATGGAAGGTGTACAGAAGATGCCCTATTGGATTTTTGTTCCTTTGGGCGCTATATTATTTTTGGTATATCTGAACTCGATCTTTTCTTTGCCATTTTTTGGAAAAGTTACGGCCTTCACGGACGACCTTGCTATTGCGTATGGTTCACCGAACTATCTAGATTTGGTAGCTGGCTTAAATAATGATGTACATTTGCTAAGGACGTGGTTTGCTTTGCTGCACATAAGCTTATTGTTAGCAAGAAGACTAAGAGAATGTATTTCAATCTACATCCAAAAATGTCTCCTGAAATAGCCGTAGTATTCCATGCCAGTGACTGCAAGCGCTATGCTCTAAATGCTATGATGTGCTTAGAAAAACTATTTAGATCAGAAAAGTACTGTTCTGAGAAGTGCTTCTCTGTTGAAGAAGTCAGCGATTTTCAATACCTGGGTGTTTCTGTTGACAATAACTTAAGTTGGTCTACTCATATATCTCGTTTAAAGTCCTATATGCGTTGTACCGCTCGTTACTTTTATAACAAGAGAAAGGTTTGCACAAATGCAACTCTTAAAACTATTTACTAAGCGTTGATCCACTCAAAACTAGATTATGGTATAAGTTGTTGGGGAGGTACTTCTTTTAGAATCCAGCAACTTCTAAGTATTCAAAAATGCGTCATAAGAAAAATATCGAATGTAAATCGTCTTCATCACACCATCGACCTGTTTAGAAATCTGAAAATTCTTCCCGTAAAACATATGTACTACTACAAAGCATTAAAAATATGTTTCATTCCTTGTGGCTATTTACATAGCCTGGTCTCCGATAGTTATAACCTAAGACAAAACTCTCACGGACTTGTTTATGTTCCCACATATCGCACAACTCATTTCGGTAACTTCTTCAGTATTGTTTCTTGCAAGGTTTTCAATGCGTTACCCGCGTCTATACGTGTTATTAGAAATCTGGGTACATTTTTATTAAAGGTTAAGTCTTTTTTACTAGAGCAATCACACAAAGACATCAAAATTTTGCTGAACCCTATAACTTAGTAAACTTAAACTAAATCTGTAATATTTGAGTATGTACCTACACCTCTTTTTCTAAATCAACTAATTAAACTTATTTTATAAAAAATGATTGTATTGGTCCGATATTGCTGGAGATATTTCCGAAATTGAGGGACTAGTTTGTGTTCAAACGGACATGGCTAAATCGACCCAGCTCATCGCCCTAATCATTTCGGTATACTTAATGAGGGTCTGTCTTTTCTTCGCATACTTACAAACATCGGACCAAAGTTATAATACCATTTCATGTTCATGAAAGGTATACAAAAATATTACACAGGCACGCTTCAATATTGTTTAAGAAACTAATGGTGATTTCGTTTCAAAACAAAAAATACACACTTGCAAGGTGACCATGTTTACACTTTTGTACTCAACACTGTACAAATGTACCCGCCTTGTATGAACTTGCTATCGATAAAACGAACAAAAAACACTGCCCCAATAAGTCAATCAGCTGATTTGCACGCGCCAAAATTAAGAAAATAAATAATTAGGTATCGCTTATCACCCATTGGAAAGCACAAATTATTTCACCAAATTCATCTGTCAAATAAAATTTTCGTCAGCTGATTTTCAGTGTATTCAGCTACCCTCTTAAAGCTATGAGGGTAAAAAGTTTGAGTTTTTTACACTCTTGAAATGCCCATTTTTATGAAACGAACACATATTCAGTTTGACGTGTTACCTTCGTTTTGCAAACGAACACGCAAAATTGAAGAGTGTAACAAAAATGCCATTTTTTTGATGAAACGAAATCACCATAAGTGCATTTTGCGTGATATAAATCTGGTTAAAATGAATGTTTCCCAGCTCTTTAATCAATTTATCTTTTTTGTTTATCATGCGATAAACAGCTACAAGCTATCCAACAGTTAAAGTCTAATAAAACTCCATTCCTAGTGTCCGAGATTATTGAGTACAAAGGCTGTGTGCCAATCGGTAACTTTTTACTCAGAGGAAAAATGAGGTGAACAAATTTTCTATGGCGTACAAATATTTTCCATTTTGCTGTGCCAAACGAAATGGGAAATTTTGACAGATGTAAATTTTGACATCTAAGAAAAGCACATGCGAAAGCAAGCATTCTGTGAATGAAATGTAAATTTACGTATTTTTTCTGCCATTATATTTGATATTTTTGACTTTAAGCTATATTTTACCGTTTAATAACGTATTGGCATATAAATTCAGTTGAAATAATATGAGTGGAAATACCGAATGCATACATGTGTACACATTCACAGTTGTCAGAATTTTACCTAGACCCATGGGCTAGGGAAAATTGTGACATTCGTATTCACCACAACAAATGTCAGAATTTTCTCCCGGACTGTCAAAATTTTGCTATTTTCAACCGATTGGCACACAGCCAAAAAGATAAACAGACAGGAAAAAATTCTTAAAGTGGTTCATACGAACTGCCCAAACCCTTTTGCCACCTGCAGTCATTTTTTCTTAAGAATATTCAATGTACAGACACGACTTTTCTAGAGTTTTATTTATACGAGTAGTATAGATTAAATATTTCAAGTATATTGAATCTTAGATATACATACATACATATAAAATTGACCCCCATGTAATAACAACGTACATTAAATTCGTCGTTCAAAAGGCAGGTCTTTTGATTTGAACGCTTAAAAACTTTCGTTTCTGTTCCTTCTATACTTTTTATTAAAACATAGGTTTTCCTTTTGATTTTCAGTTTTCCACAAATTCAAAATGGAATTTTCAGTGTTTATCATGAAATCGAATTTGGAAAAGGTCTAATTTTCGAAGCAGCCAACAACAAAATCAAAATTTTAAACAAACAATTTAACTGCCAAATACATACGAGAACTTGACTGGTATCGAGCTTCGCACAACGGTTAAATAAACTTGAGTTCAAAAAATAAATGCCTCCATCGCTCCAAATATCAACAAATAGGGTTAGGTTAGGTTAGGTTTGAGTGGCTGCCATACCGGCACACTTAGGCCAGTTGTAGTAGGCCCGTTGTGATACCACAGAAAGACACCGTTACTCCTCATCCTCGAACCACTTTGTTGACTTGATATAGGTCATCAAGTCCCTGACGTCCAGCTCCGCTACTTGGCGAAGGTTGACTAGATAGGAGGCTCCCAGATAGCGCCGTCTGACCTCGGTTAAGGCGGGACAGGCGCAGATTAGGTGTTCGACTGTTTCCTCCTCTTCATCCTCTTTACAGCTTCTGCAACACCGACGATAGGGCACTCCCATTCTCTCCGCGTGTTTGCCTATGAGGCAATGTCCGGTTAGTACCCCTATTACTTTGGATATTTCATCCCTTCTTAGAGTGTAGATTCGACGAGATTTCTTCGGATCCCATTTTGGCCAGGTCTGCTTAGATATCTGGCAACCTGCTGTTTGCAGCCATCTTTTTTTGGCTTGGTCGTAGATGTATTCTTTCAGCAGTAGCTTGCATGTGGCGAAGGGCATCCCTAAGCGTTCTTTATCTGGAAGAACCTGCTCGGTCGTGCCCTGCCTGGCAAGTTCGTCTGCCTTGCAGTTTCCCTCGATGTCCCTGTGCCCCGGGACCCAAATGAGGTTCACACAGTTCTGTTGGGCCATCTCCTGCAGAGATCGGCGACAGTTTAGCGTGAGTTCAGAATTGAACGAGTACGAGCCGAGAGCTTTGATGGCCGCCTGGCTATCACTAAAAATAAAAATTTCTTTGCCGATAGCGTCATTCCCTATCTTTTTAGCTGCTTCCCATATTGCCGAGACTTCAGCCTGGAAGACACTGCAGTGATCCGGTAGTCTGAAAGACAGTTCGAGGTTTTGGTCCTTTGAGTAGACCCCTCCTCCCACTCTACCGTTTAATTTAGAGCCGTCGGTGTATACGGACACACCGCCTTTCGCCGTGAAGCAATTATTAGGCTCCTCCCAGTCTTCCCTCCTGGGAATACGTATATTGAAGTAACGGTCATCAGCTGTTGTTGTCGCACAGCGATCCGTTCTTGTTGGAAGAAAACTGTATTGGTTCAGTATGCTAGAATGCCCCGTGGTTTTTGTGCTCCAGCAGGACGTTTCCCTCAAACGCAGGGCTGATGCTGCCGCTGCTTGGTATCCTGCAAGGTCTACAGGCAGTTCGTCAAGGATGACCTGAAGAGCTTCACTCGGTGCAGTCCTCAGGGCCCCACTGATACTGATCATACTGGACCTGTGGACCTTGTCAAGTAAGTTTCTGTATGACGCCTTGCTCAGGGCAGGCCACCATACTACGACTCCGTAGAGAAGTATGGGTCGTATAATCGCAGTGTAAATCCATTTGCAAGTTTTGGGACCGAGTCCCCATTTCTTCCCAATCGCTCTGTTATCGCTGGACTGCAAATTTAACGCGTTGTAAATTTAAACGGTATAAACGGTTTAAGGGTTTTAAAAACGGTTTATTTTGCTGTAGTTTGTCCGGCTGACGAATCACGAAACAATAGAAAATTAATTTTTGAACAAACTTTCAGCTAGAAAAATTATATAACAATGACAAGAAATTCTAAACGAAAATTACATACTATGTTTATACGATTTATGTAAGTAAAGTAAAGTATTAAAATGAAATATGCTTCATACAGTGGATCGCCGTTCTGTGACATTCCCACCCCCGTGAATCAACTCGATTCACTAATTGCAAGAAACGTTCAGAACGGCCAATTTGGATACAGCTCGCCGTTTTACTCCTGAACTTGTTCGTACGTCGACTTGTCGTATCTCACCATCGCGCCCAGGGTATACTTCCTCTACTACACCACGACACCACTCTCTTCGTGGAATGTTTGGATCACATAGAAATACCAGATCGCCTTTTCTGATAGGATTCGTCCGCTGGCACCACTTAACGCGACGTGTCAAAGTAGGAAGATACTCCGCTATCCAGCGCTTCCAGAAATGGTCGCGGAGTTGACGAGCAATACGCCATTGTTGACGCATTGCGTAGATATCGGTTGAAATTTCGGATGCACATGGTGTTTGCGCGGTATTAGCCGATCCCAATAAAAAATCGTTTGGCGTTAAGGGCTGTTCTTGATTCGCATCTACAGGTAAGTGTGTGAGAGGGCGGGAATTGATAACATTTTCCGCCTCAATCAAGAAACAGTTGAATGTATGCTCCCTTGGCTTGACTTCTTTCATTGTTTGTTGCAAAACTTTCTTGATCGACTGTACCATACGTTCCCATGCTCCTCCTTCGGCCGGATTTTGAGGCGAATTAAAAAACCACTCTACCCCTCGTTTCGATAACTCACTTTGTATTTGGTTGCAATCGAAAACTTCGTCGAAACGTTTGGCTTCGTTGTTGCTTCCGACGAAGTTTTTGCCATTGTCGGAACGTAGTCGTTGTGGCACTCCTCGACGATTTATGAAGTTTCGGATGACGGTTATACAAGAGTCGGTGCTAAGATCGTGAGCGATCTCTAAATGAACCGCGCGTATGGTAAGGCATGTGAAAAGAGCCACCCATCTCTTTTCTGTACTGCGCCGAACTGTCACGCATACAGGACCATAATAGTCAAGGCCTGTATATGTGAACGGCCTAACGTATGGCGTCAATCTGTCTACAGGAAGTGGTCCCATCATCGGGTTGATCGGAGCTGCTTTTCGGAGTCGGCACACTTGGCAGTTGACTATAACGCTTCGTAGCAAGGATCGCAATCGTGGTATCCAGTATTCACGTCGTACGGAACATATGGTCGCTTCTATGTTTTGATGGCCCATATTCATGTGGTGATGCAACACTACTAATTTCGTAAACGTGTGCGTAGGCGGCAATATTACAGGGTGTCTAACGTCTATTGGCAGCCAACTAGCAGCATCGATACGCCCTTGCACTCGTAGGATTTCTCCTTCATCTAGGTACGGTGACAGTTGCACTAGAGAACTTTGGTGTGATATACTCTGCCCATTTCGAATTTGTTTTATCTCGGTATTGAAGGCCTCATTTTGTACGATTCGGCATAAAAGAAGTTTCGCTGCTTCCAGATCACTGGCTGTCAATCCGTAGAAATTACCCAAAGTTTGAACTTGGCGCCGGCATAATTTAGTAAATAAGATTACCCATGCTGTTGCTCTTACCAACCTGATGAAAGACGAAAAACGATTGAATGTTATGAAATCCGAACTTGATATGCTCAAAGCGTATTGCGGTCGTATCTCTTCATCTGGTTCATTGAGCTCTAAGGTAGGAATGTCTTCAGTTGGCCAAGTATTTTCTGGCTGACGTAGAAAAAACGGTCCATTCACCCAACGGCTTATCGGAGAAAACTCAACTTTGTTGTTGGTGCGTGTTGCTTCGTCGGCGACATTTTCGGCGGTAGGAATCCATTTCCAATCACACACTTTAGTGGAGGCAAGAATTTCTGAGATCCTATGTTGCACAAATGGTTTGTATTTTCGCTGCTTGCTGCGTATCCAATTTATAACGGTTTTTGAGTCACTCCACAAGACGCACTTGTCGATGGTTACGCTGTGCTCCTCGACCACTGTTTGCATAAGTCGTGTTCCCAAAATGGCAGCTTGAAGTTCTAGTCGCGGTATCGTGAGAGGTTTTAGTGGAGCACACTTAGATTTAGCGCAGACGAAACTGACTCCTACATCTTCCCGAGCATTTGTATATCTCCAATAGGCAACAGCAGCAAATGCGTTTTCGCTAGCATCCACGAATATATGCAATTGCAATTTTTCAGGCTTACCTCCATGAAAGTAGTAGCGAGGAATGGCATATTTGCTAACTGAAGCAAGTTGCTTACGCCATCTTTCCCACAATTCGGCAACGTTGTCGGGCAACTTCTCGTCCCAATTGGCTTCTTGACGCCACGCCTCACGCATGAGAAGTTTCGCTCCAATTACGAAATGGGCCAAAAATCCTAGTGGGTCAAACACTGACATGACCACACTTAGAAGTTCCCTCTTGGTGGGACGTCTCTTTCCTTCAAGTACGACTTCACCGACATTGTGAAACTTCAGGCTGAAGTGAAAACAATCCGTATTTGGCTGCCAGTACAAACCTAAAACCTTTTCTAACGCTAGACCCTCCTTCTTCACGAGAGTTTTTGAGACATCGACACCATCCAAAGCGGCTATAACTTCCGCAGAGCTGGACGTAAAGTTTCGGAGCTCGAATCCACCATCCATGTGTATGGACTTCACTTCACTTGCAACTGCGATAGCTGTTTCTGTCATATCGAAACTGTCGACAAAATCATCAACGTAATGATGCTCCAAAATGGCTTTAATTGCACGGGCTGTGCATGGATTTTCGTTACGATGTTCCAAAGCGTTTCGAATTTTAATGTAATGCGCCACACATGGCGAGCATGCAGCTCCAAACGTCATCACGCACATTTCATACGTATCTGGTTGTCTGCTAAGGTTACCATTCCTCCACAGAAACAGTTGGGATTGCCTATCTTCTGGACGTATCAGCACCTGGTGAAACATTTCTTTAATATCACCGCATACGCCCACCGCTCCTTCACGGAAATGGAAAAGGATTGATGGTAATGGTCGGTAATCTTGAGGACCTTTCAACAAACAATGATTCAACGAAACACCTTTAACCTCTGCGGCAGCATCAAAAACGATCCGTAGTTTGTTTGGTTTATTTGGATTTGTCACTGGGAAGTGTGGCAGATACCATGTCCGTGGCGATATGTCTACAGGATGCTCAAGCTTACGTGCATATCCCTTTTCGACGTAAGATTCAATCATGAGATTGTATGCTGTGGCCAAGCCAATGTCACGATTGATTCGTTTCTCCACGCTTACTAGTCTCCTAAATGCCATATCGTAACTGTCTGGGAGATGTATGTTGTCGTCTTTCCATAGTAGTGCCGTTTCAAACCTTTCACCAACGCGGCGGGACGTAGACTCTAATATAGCCCTTGCGCGGACGTCTTCATCACTCTCAATACGCTTTGCAACTCTTACTCCGAAGCTTTCTGTATCGAAGAAATCGGCTACCATGTTGTGGAGATCTTCATCGGCCTTATTCCTCATCAAAAGACATGTAGCTGGTTTAGGCATAGAATTGTTTGATGGCCCAAATACTACCCAACCCAATTCCGTATTGGCAGCATACGGACCGTTCTTACGCATCGCAATAGTTTTGGTTGCAATACCCAAGTGACAATTATCAATGCCTATAAGTAGTCTCGGTACTACACTTGATTGTGGCTGCACTGGTAATTGGCGTACCCTTTTGTCATCGCAAATTAAATCCGAACGGCTTAGACTTTGTGAAGGCAGTTGAAGGTTCTTCACAACGTACACATTTTCCATTTTATGTTTTTTAGACATACTTGCACCACTGATAAAAAATTCGACCAAGGTAGTTGGCTCCTGCACCGCATGACCACCGAACCACTGGACGCTAAGTTGATGAGGTTGTCCGCGCAATTCCAGCTCTTCAGCTAGCGTGTTATCAATCATGGTTATGGACGAACCTTCATCCAACAGGGCATACGTGCTTACATGTCGGTTCTTGCCGTATACTGTGACTGGAAGTATACGGAAGAGTAGATTACCTTCCCTCGAATCCGCTGCACAGCTAAGCACTGAAGCTCCTGGATCATGTGGCTGGGAACTTACTTGTATTGGTGGCGATGGTTGTGTTGATTTGTGACTTACGGACTTCTTGGACGTTGATGATGACTGCACTGGCGTTTTTACCGAGTGGGTTTCATGATGTAATTTGTTGTGCATGCGGTTGCATCCATCGATGCCACAAACCTTTCGCTGTCTGCAATCTCGGGAAGAGTGGCCTGCATTAAGGCATGCAAAGCATAGTCGGCGAGATTTAACTTCAGCCCACCGGTTAGGCACTGGTGCGTCGAGAATACGTTTACACTCATATGGCTTATGCTGGCCCTGACAAACTGGGCATTTCTGTGATCGTCGCTTTTCGTCTACTTGAAGTAGCACTCGACGTTTTGTGTCACGTCCGACAATCTGACTTTCATCCTGTATGGAACAGATGACTTCGGCTAGTGATGTTAACCAATCACTGAAATGAACTGTTGTAGCTCGTGGCTGTACGGTGGCTGCATACCTGCCCCATTCGATGCGCTTACTCATTGGGAGTTTCGTAATCAAGTCATCAAGCAACATCGGGTTGGCTAAATGATGATCGGCGTTGGCGGATTGCAAAAAAGCGCAAATATTTTTGACCTTTGTGGCGAAAGGTACTAGCTTTCCCAAAGCTGTCTCCGTGATCGGTGGAATCTCCTTCACTTGATGCAATTGGCTTCGAATGAGCTGCTCCGGGCGTCCAAATCGACTCTTGAGTTGATTAATAATACAGTTAACGTTGTTGGGGTGAATGAGTAAAGACTCAACCATCTCACGCGCGTCTCCCTTCAGGCACTTTTGAAGACGCTGGTTGTTATCGAAATTAGAGTAGCCATACATTGCTGTTGACTCGACAAAGGCTGTATGAAATACTGGCCACTCTTCTGGACGGCCACTAAATTCTGGCAAATCAAGCAACTTCCGAGGCATGTACGTGTTTGGCGCTCGATACATTTGTGTATTGCCATTAGGCAGCGGCATGTTTATACTAGACGAGTGTGGTGGAAAAACATCATTGATATTAGTCGACGTATACAAATCGTTGGCTGACGATCCTGTATAAAAGGCAGTAGGTTGTGAGTGAACACCATGGCGAGGTGCATTGTTCAATTGGCTTTGAGTGGTTGGCTGTAAGTCCACGCGATGAAAGGGATCAGCATATAGTTGGCTTTGAGTTGTTGACAATGGGTTGTCATCGTAACGAACCCCAGGGTAGAGTTGACTTGACATAAGTGCGCCTGACGTCGGCGCTGGCGTTGATTGGAGCATCGCTGGCAGCGATACCCTTGCTCCGGTGCTGGCGTATGTGACGCCAGAGCCACTGCTTCGGAAAAGCTCTGCTCTGAGGAACTCGTTTTGGATGTCACGTTCCCTTAACTGAACTTGAGTGGCTCTCAAATTACTTTCTAAAATAGTTAGACGTTGCTCCATGGCGTTGAAATTATAAACTGAATGGGCCGGCGGGTCCATCGTTCTGTTTCTTGATGCTTCGGAGATGCTCACATCCGTGGTTAAATTTGTGGTGACTCCACTGTCGGCATCACATGTTGGTACGGTTATGGCAGCTGGTGTACTAATATCTGGCTGGATAATGCTGGTAAAACTAGATGATTCTTCAGGAATTGACCCTAAATCGACCATGTTGTTATCCATGCTAGTATGGCTAGTAGTCAAATTATTGTTTAAGCGAGAGCTTCTTCGTGGTGGAGTACGCACAAACATTTGTGGAATAGACGGGCGGAGGCAATAAAATTCTCCACAAATGTAATATGGCTGTAAATTTAATCCAAATTAAAATCGCGAAAGAGTTTCCAAACAAAATACTTAGCGAAATGTTGCAGCAAATATTCAGGCCGAATTAAGCTGAATTAGATTTCAGGACGATTAAGCAAAATAAAAACTGTTATCGCTGGACTGCAAATTTAACGCGTTGTAAATTTAAACGGTATAAACGGTTTAAGGGTTTTAAAAACGGTTTATTTTGCTGTAGTTTGTCCGGCTGACGAATCACGAAACAATAGAAAATTAATTTTTGAACAAACTTTCAGCTAGAAAAATTATATAACAATGACAAGAAATTCTAAACGAAAATTACATACTATGTTTATACGATTTATGTAAGTAAAGTAAAGTATTAAAATGAAATATGCTTCATACAGTGGATCGCCGTTCTGTGACACGCTCTTTTACACGTGTATAATGCTATGTAAGCTTTGTTTTGACGCTGAACGACATTCTCTTTCCAGTTCAGCTTTTTGTCTAGAATTACGCCTAGGAATTTCGCCTTATCGGCTAGTTCAAGGCGCACCCCGTTTAGTTCTGGTAGAGCTAGGGGTGGTATTTTGTACCGTTTGGTGTATAGAACAAGTTCCACCTTCTCCGAGTTGACGCTTAGCCCGCATCGAGAGGACCATGAGGCAACCTCCCGTAGAGCTGCCTGCATCAGGTCGCATAAAGTTTGTGGGAACTTGCCTCTGTATGCAATGGCCAGATCGTCCGCGTAAGCCACAACCTTCCCGCTTCCCCAGCAGGTATCTCTTAGCAGCGAGTTCACTGTGAGGTTCCATAGGAGCGGCGAGAGGACACCTCCTTGTGGTGTGCCCCTTGTGACGTAGCGTTTCATCTCAACTTCCCCAAAGGATGAGAGTATTATCCTCCCTCTTAGAAGTTGATCGCTAAATCCCACCAGGGATGTATCTATACCCAAGTTTGTAAGGGCGATGTTAACGGCTTCCGGGGTTATGTTGTTGAAAGCCCCTTCAATGTCCAGGTAGGATACCAGGCAATATTCTTTGTTTTCCAAAGATGATTCAATTACAGAGACTAGGCTGTGAAGCGCCGTTTCCGTTGATCTTCCCCTGGTGTACGCGTGTTGATAGCCCGATATTAGGTTGCTATCAATAGTGGTAGTGAGGTGGTCGCTGATTATCCTCTCCAGAGTCTTGAGTACAAAGGATGAGAGACTGATGGGTCTGTAGTCCTTTGGCTCGTAGTGAGAGGCCTTCCCTGCCTTAGGGATAAAGACCACAGTTGCGCTTTTCCATGCACTCGGAATGTGGCCGAGAGCTAGGCATGCTTTGTAAATATGACTTAACCATTTGGCTGTTGTGTCCAAGGTAGTGATAAGTTGTGCGGGGATGATCCCGTCAGGTCCGGCAGCTTTGAAAGGCTTAAAACTTTTCACTGCCCATTTTACCCTTTCCTCCGTTATGGGTATGTTCACCGCCCGGTTCGTTGCAGGTATTGTCGGTGCACTCTGCAAGTTTCCCGGGAAATGTGTATCCAAGAGCAGCTCTAGGGTTTCCCCTTCTGAGCTGGTCCAGGTGCCGTCAGATTTTCGCAAGAAACTCATAGCGGTTTGCGTCTTTGATAGTATGCACCTTAGTCTCGAAGTGTCCTCGACACTTTCAACACCAGTGCAGAAGTTCTTCCACGAAGTTCTTTTCGCCTGTCTTAGAGCCTTTTTATAGGTTCTTAATTTTTCCTTGTATTCCAGCCATTGGAGCTCGGTGTCGAGGCTCTTGGCTGTGTTGAATTGTTTCCTGCAGGATATGCGAAGTGAGTCCAAGTCTTGGGACCACCAATGAGGTTTACGCTTACCGCGCGCCGTTGGCACTGGGCAGGCTTGCTCCAGGGCATTCGAGAGTGCCAAGTTGAGGGTTGTGACCAGATCTTCCAGTTCCTCAGTTGATGAAGGAATTTGGGAGGGTAATTCTGGTAGTTCCCTAGCTAGTATTTCGTTGTGTACCTCCCAGTTTGTGTTACGTAGGTTACGTCTCACAGTGGGTTGTTCCATTAAGAAGTCTAAAACTATTTCTATATATCGGTGATCAGAGAACGAGTGTTCATCAAGAACGCGCCATTTCCTGACCCACCTAGAAGTACTTTCGCTACAAACAGTGAGGTCTATTACCTCTTTTCGGTTTTTAGTAATAAACGTTGGCTCATTGCCTACGTTGCAAACTACCAGGTTAGTTGTAAGCAGGTAATCAAAGAGTGACTCACCTCGATTGTTGATATCGGAACTCCCCCATTGGATGTGATGGGCATTCGCATCCATTCCGATGAGTAAGTGGCCGTTGCTGTGGTCGGTCACTAATTGCCTCACGTTGTTTTGTGGTGGAGGTTCCTCTGAGTCGTACGGCATGTAGACCGACGCAAAGGTTGACTTCGTGCCGCTGGCGGAGATAATGACCACCGTTGCGTCGCCGTTGCTAAAGTTAGGTAAGAGAAATGTGTTTAGCTCAGACTTAACCAAAATACAGGTTCTAATTTTACCTTTATCATCAGCTCGATACAGCTTGAATCCGTTGGCCCCCAGACCGCAAACCCTTGAGTTATTGACCCAGGGCTCTTGGACGAGGACCACATCGACGTCGCCTTTAGAAAGGCGACTTATTAGAGCAGCTGACGCTGCTTTAGACTTGTGACGCTGCTATAGAAGACATGTTTTATTGCAACAATCAAGCACTTCGAATTTCAAAATAAAGTTTCAAAAACGGGCGTAGGGTGAGGTGTCGCATATTCAGGAGAGAAAACCACTGGTGAGTTTTATTTGTGTATTTTTCATATTATTTACTACTATGTGGAAAAACAGTTATTGGCTAGTGAATAAAACTTTTAACTAACAAAGCTAATTCTTATCAGGCATACTGATAAAAAAAATGTGTATTGGTGCACATGAATCCTTAGAATAATGTGAGTTTATTAAGATAAAATTACATCTTGTTTAAAATTCATTGGTCAGACACTGTGGATCATGGTTAAAGTCAAACTTAAGTATAACTTAAATTAAGGTACAGCTATTTCACATAAATTGGCATGGGTTAACCGTCAAAAAAACTTCATCTACATAAATCTAATAGGAAATCTAAGCTATTGATGAACATTTTCATATGGTTAGGCAGGCCGTGTATATATGTATATGAAGGCCATATGACATACATATGTATGTATATTTATAATTATTATGAATAAAATTTTTATAAGCCCGTTTTGTGAAATGTACGATTTTAATGCACGAAATGCAGTATCACTACACGGAAATTCCAAACCTTTAACGATTTAGGCAATTTATTTTAACTGTTTTTTGGTAATTTCCAAACCTCTCAACAACATACTTATCAACAATAATAAAAACTTAATAAAAAGACTAAACGATAACTTCATTATAAACTAATTATATAATTTTCTATATTCTATTTTCTATATATCATTTTCAGTCAACGAGATGGGCGATACAATATTCCAGAACAACAATCAAAATTCAGTTTATGTGCTTAATTCAAATTGCAGAATATATGAGGTAGGATATAACACGTATTTATACCTTTAGTGAAAAGCCTGTGATGCCAGTATTCCATACCAGACTGTTTCAGAATGTAAACGTAAACGGTAAGTAGACTGGTGTGGTATTCTGCTTGTGGGCATATGCCAACCCTCATGGCAAATGGACAGTGAGTTAATAAAATCCAAAACTACTTTAAAATTCATTAAAAGCATTGATAAATACACACTTTCAAGTATTAACTTCCAAATAAAAATAGATTCGGTCTACTGCATACTGTGGGTGTACTGTCAAAATTCGGGGAAAAGTTGAAATAACCACGTCTAATGCCACGACATGTTTATTGGGCCATATGGCATAATGGCACCATTATTCGATTACATTGATTCCAATAAGGCTGGTAAGATCAGCTGTTTTATATGGATGTCACCATTAACCCTTCGATGAGTGACAGTTTTGAACTTCACGGCCGTGTGAAAAGGTCCTAGTGACCTTTTTTTGCAAATCATGTTTTTTTCGAATAAACATTTGTTTTTGATTTTTTTTTGTTTTTATTGCTTACTAGCTGACCCGACAGACGTTGTCCTGTCAATGTTCCTTCTTCGTAGTTCTTTAACTCTGCAATGCATATCAGTGCCTTATGGCTTTTGTGACTTTGGCTGTGTATTAAATGATATTTGTTTTCGTCAGAGTAAAATGAGGTGAACAAATTTCCTATGGTGAACGAATATTTGCTATTTGGCATTATATTTTGGCATTATATTATATTTTTGTGTTTAATAACGCGTGTGAACATAACTTTATGTGAAATAATATGAATGTAAACAGCACATGCATCTCTGTGCCGACATTATTGGTTGTCAAAGTTTTACCTTTATATTTACCACGATAACTGTCAGAATTTACCATCGCTCTGTCAAAATTTTGCTTTTTTCAACCATTTGGAACACAGCCTTTGGTGTACAATTTGGGAATTTTTTTTGTACGTATTCCAACGTGCAACCTGTGTAATTTTTGCACTTTTATGCATATGTGTATATTCCGTTTAAAACTTTCACTCTCATCCAAGGCAGATATCCGCAAGAACCCCTTTTTTGGAAAAAATTTATGAGTTATTGTTCATTCCTTTTGCTGATAATATAATATTTGTGCTCTCCGGATACAGGTTTAGACCTTGTAGTTCTAAAAAAAACACATAAGAACCACAGAATACATATCGTTGATGCCTTTGCAAAACCACCTATCTGAAAGCAGTCAAATTTTACAGGAGAGCAAAACCTAACTTCTATGTATAGCTAATGTTTTAACTTAATTTTTGTTTCTGTTTTTAAAAGATAATATTTACCTGAATAACATAGAATTGAACTAAACTTTTAAGTAGTGAGTTAGTTTTTTGTGGAATTATTTTGCCTATAGGCGGTTTTGCACTTTTGTGATTTGGGAAGTTTTGCATTTTGGTCGATAGGTGGTTTCGCATAGGCAACAACGATATGTACAAACGTATGTTGCATAACAATAACAGAAGCCATTACGGCAATTTTTGGTGGATACTTTCCGATATTTTGTCAGATTTACAGATCACAATTTTTTTTTTTTTTGTTCGGGATGACGCCCGATCGGCACACAGCCTAACTAGGAAAACTACATTTTCATTTTTATATATAGATTACAACTTCTTCACCATGATATAGATTACAGGCCATTCACCACAATGTTTGAGCCATCCACCGCAATAAGGTAGCGAAAAGGAATTCACCATTTGGAAAAATTACGGAATAAAAATCTATAATCACAATCAAAACTTTTGGTTGTTGTCTTCCCTACAGGAACATTTCAGTTAGAATACCAGTGATCTCAACTGACTACAATTTATATGGTAGCTAAACTTCTTTAGCTAATATATGATTAAATTGAGGATTTAGAAAATATTTTGTTCTATATAAATAAACACTATGTCCGATAGAATAAAGAAAAGAAAAAAATTTGAAAATCGGTTAAGCCGTTATTGAAAATTAGCTAAAAAAATTTTAAATTGAGATTAGAAAAAAAAGAATTTATGTGGTAAATGAGACATGAAACAGATTGGAAACATTAAAGAAAAAATATTTAAAATCGGTTGAGCCGATCCGGAGATCTTACGGTATATACGAACGCCAATTCATTTTTATATATATAGATAACCAAATTCTACATACAAAAATTATTTTTAAAATTTTGTTTTACATGCTTTTATTAGTGAAATTCAGTACAAGGTACACAGGTCCGCGTACTATTCTCACTAAAACCTCAATATGTAACTCCTAAAGTAATGATCCGATCGGCTTGATTTTTTTTCCAAAATATGCGCAACAAATATTTTGTACTCTTGCAACTTTTACATCTGAACTTTCAAACCACTATATTTTTCTCTCTAGGAATTTGCACCTCTCAATTTTATCAATTCAAATAACTCAACCAATGTGCCAAAATGTCAACAGTTATTGACTTCTATATCCGGCCATCGCTGTTGTTCAGCTTGCACTCAAGCATTTCAAAATACATTACGTAACTTAGGCAACTATTACGACGTCACGGAAACAATCGGAAATCCTGTCACAACTTCGCCGCCTTTGCTGTCGCCAACAGCCGCGCATACAACAGCACTAACCCAAACCGCAACGAGTTGTTTGCCACCAGCAGCAGCTGCATTTCAAAAACTCTTCAACTGCAGCTATGTGACAAACGTCAGTGGCGGCAATAGCGTAAATGCACTGCACTGCGAAGGTTTTTGTGAAGGTGGGGATGTGAAAACAGCTATTGCCACATGTAAAATCAAGTCCAACAACAACAATAAGAAAAGTAGTTATGTTAAGCCCTCGCTTATAGCAAAGAAAACAAAATTTCTTAAATTTATCGAAAAGGAAAAATGGAACACATGCGCCGGAGGTGTTTCAAAAAACGAGCCGCAAAAACTCTGGTGAGTTTTCCAATATAAAATTATATAAAATGGAATTCAAACTTTTTAAAGACTAGCACAAAATGTAGAATACGGGCGTAGATACATATGGGTTTGTGGTAATAAGCGGAAAGAGTAAACTCAAGTTTGGGCGAAAACGAGATAGTTCCACCATTGTGTCAGGATATATAAAGCTTTTGTTACATATATCTGAGTCCCATACATTTAAAGTGTTAATTTTAAACTACAAATCAACTTTCAAAGCGCTGCACAGTGTTTCATCTAGAACCCTTGGTTCCGGATTATGGCCGGAAAACCCCGATCCTCGCGCCAAATTTTGGATCATCTTAGATCCAATATAAATGACATACGTTTTATCAAATGTTATATTTAGATTAGAATTGACGTTAGTAATAGAAAATTAAAAAAATTTGGAAAATGGAAGTGGTACCGACACATAGGCGGAGTTTAAAAAAAAAATCGTTTCATAAACACGCTCACAATGTGATTAAAGATGCAGCGAACTAAAATTTTTACTACGGCACATAGAAAACAAAAGCAATTTCGCTTATAATATATTTTTTTTTGAAAAGTTATAGTTGGTATGGACCGATTTAATCCATTTCAGACAAAAATTAGCATTATCACATATTTTACCAATTATTACTCGAGGTAAGGCCTCCGACTTTTTTGAAAAACTTACCCTATAAACGGGCGACGCACGCCATGTCAATTCCACAATTCATCAATTTTCTGTTTATGACCGTATTGTTAAAGTAATAACCCGAAGCCCGTTGTGCGGATGAAAAAAAAATTCCAGATATGGAGAATTTCACTCTCTACAACTTTGTCAACTTTTATAATTTTAAATATATTAAAAATTACGTGATTCCTAAAATATAACTATTATCAAATTTAGTATACTTCCAAGCTTATAATCCATCACAAAAATGTTGTAAAAGTGTTTACTTAAATGTATTATGAAGCGTAATGTTGAACAGTAATTTTCAAATTTAATCAGTGCTAATTGCAGATTGTTCTGCATTTTTAATTCAATTACTCGATATCCCTTAATTTGGGTGTTCTATTTAAAGTTGTTTTTGTCCAGCTGGTAGAGGAAACACTATGCGCTCCACTGAAAATTTTTAAAAATTACTTTGGTAGTTTTCTCTCTCTTATTGCACAGAGTTTAGTAGAGAGAATATGCGCACGGTTTGTTTTCCTTAAAATTTCGTCCAGGCTGAAATTCTATAAAATATTTCATGTAAAAATATTATCTGATATATTTACCTAACTGATATTCTTTAATTTTTTACATAATATTTTATGTACCTACCTACTTTACTAAACTGTCGAATAACGTTTATTCACTTGTCTCCATTTAGTACAAACAACAATGGCCGTATTGATTGCAGTGGTTTAACAACACCCGATAAATTTTGTGCCAACTCATGCGTGAAGGAATCAAATGCTGTTGAATCAACAGCGTTAACAACCACAACGGCCGCAACGGAAACTTGTGGACCGTTAAGCAATATTGTTAAAAATTATTGGAACGGTAAAACTGATTCGAATGATGCAGGTAGTGGGAAGAAACGACATCAGAGCAAATCGAACAATTGGAGCGGAAATTTTGGTACCAGCAATCAGCAGCAAGAGCATTTGCAAATGTTAAAATCGTCACAACAAAAGCCAAAAAGCAATTATGAACTCTACAAGGAAGCAGCTGAACTGCTCGGATTATCTTGCACACTTTGTGATAACTGTCGTTGCCTAGAATGCCAGGTATGTAGGTGAAGATTTTTGAGGTTTAAAATTGTATTAATTTATTTGATAGTCTAAAAATTATGTATTTATGTACATATTTAAATAATGTGCACTCCTTTACTGCTGTGGTACACAAAGTACTCTCCCCAATACTATATAAAGATCAACAAATACAGATCATAGAAATCGATTGTACCAAAAGTGTTTTGGCCTACGGCAACGCACAAAAAATGCTTCTGTGCCACCTTAGCAGGCGCGGATCCAGAAAATATTTTCGGGTAGGGTCCAAATTTTCCCATTTTGAGTGTAAACTAGAATAATAGTGAATAGTTAAATAGTAATAAAAGAAAAATGATTTAGGTTTATTTCATTTGTTATTTTTCAATGAAGAACTGTGATGTAACTGTTATGAGTTTTATTATAAAAATCGCTTATTAATCATTATTTTCTGATTTTTTTTAAAAGGTTGCGATTTCTAACTTTTGACATAATTATATTCTTTTGTCGACTTTAATCGTGGGATATTCTTTCCGTTTTTAATTTTACTTTATGGTTCTTGGAACCACCTTTTCTCTGGACCCAGCACCGCTAATGATAAACTCACTGCGGTGCAACTCTATTTAAACTGGAAGTTTCTAAAAACTATTGATGGCAAAGAAAGAAAAGCGACTAATCAGCAATCAGTTGTAACAACAAAAAACAGAGAAATAGTAGATTTGTTCCTAAGTCGGTAAATTTGGCAGTCATGGTTTTCACTGTTTCATTTGTTCATGTTTATGTAGATCACTGAATAAAATCCTTCAATTTAAGCAAAAACGTGTTATTTCTACTTTACTTTTCTTCTTACAGAGCAGCTATTTTGATTGCGATGACTCTGACAGCTTCTCTGAACTATCTAACTCTGATGAATATGATGAGGAGGCGCTTAACACATTCAACAATCCTGTTGAGCGGGTGATGTATGTCAACTGCTACAGTGATGATGCGACAACAAAACAATATAAAAGTCATCAACAACATACAACTGCCCATAAACTACATGAGGAACCACAACGAAAGGCTAATTTCAAGTGCGCTGATGCAAATTGCAATTTAACTGAATTGCTGAGAGATGGACGAGGAAGTAGTAAATTGAGTGACAATGATGACAATGAAGTTATCTCTGGTACCAGACAGACAGACGCCAACAAGAGTACTGAAATGCAGCTAACACCAAACCAAAAGAACGAAGAGCTAGAGACTTATACGAGTTTAAGTGGGCTTCGTTTGACAGATGCTGAAGGTGAACCGCCACTTGGTTGCCAGCGATGAATGAGGATAGAAACAAGTGAAACTGTGAACTTCTAGGTAAGAAAATCTCAATTATAAAACATTTAACTATTACTTAGCTTTTAATTAAATTGTGTAACGACCAGTCATCGTCATATACATATAGTTCTTTTGAGTTTAGGATGTAACTAAACTGCATCTTACCGTTTCCTTGTAAGATGTTATTAGCTCATCGTATAAAGGTATTATCAGGGCATTCAGTCATGCCCTTTCGCGTACAAACGGTGATAGTGGTCCCTCGGCTGAGGGCACTACAGCATATTCAGTTACTGAATTTAAAGATGTATATGTGTCCACTGAGATATACAGCTGCTTGGAGTAATAAAGACACTGGGACTAGCCTTAACTTCTAACCAGAGGAGCCAAAATAGTACTCCATAGAGTGATCAGTAGCAATAAAATCTTGTACACCGAGATGGAGAAGGTGGACACTGTTTTGTAAATGCGATCGAATGATTGAACGGAGTATTTCCGACCCAAAGAAGATGGTTTGGTATTTGAAACCAGGGATGCAAACCGCTCCGAAAATCTCTGCGGTTCGGTTCAGTGGTTCGAACCACTTCCCGAAAATCTGGGTGGTCCGGTTCAGTGGTTCGAACCATCATGTTAAACCCGAACCGGTTATATCAACCCAGCCAAAAACTAAAAATTTGTAAAAAAGCCTATCAAAATAAAAATTTAAAGGAAATGTCATCTTTAAGAGATTTGTAAAACTTTGTTAACTTTTATAAATATGGTGATAAATGTACAAAAATAAAACGATTTGTTATTGGCATTTATAGATAATATTTATTAATATATCGCCAAAAACTTATAATAGCAATACAATACTGAAAATTATTATTATGTAATAATACCTACATATAAATTATCAAAAATTTATCAAAAATCGAAAGAAAAATTGGCGCTTTCGGAGCTAATTAATACTTGCACTTTATTAGAGTCAAATTGAATCGGCTACAAAACTGCGGACTCAGGATTTTTCTAAAGTGCCGAGAAAAAAATTTCAAGAATTAGGTCAAAGTTTGCTAAATTATTTTGAATTTTCTGCAAGCTTTAAGTAAAACCTTGAACGACATTTGGTACAACATAAGTGATACTTTAAAATGAAATTATCCGAAACTACATATGTGTGACGTCTTTGTTTTAGTTCGATGATAAAACGGGGGTGCGATTGTTTCGTCCGACACTGTACATACATACATATGTATGTATATTTAATGAAATATATATATTTGGGAGTTGGAGCTATTCTTCATCTAAGCCGATTTTTCATACATTACTTTGGACGCATCTTATGGATAAAACATTATCTTTTTTTCCCACTAGGTAGTCAAACCTTGTTTAGCTAAAGTTTCCGCTTGCTGGCAACGCCATGGGCTTTCAGTTTTGCATGTTTTGTTTTGTTTATGACAAAACAGTGATTGCAATTTTTGGGAAAATTTATCGTTTAGGAATGCAATTTTGAACCGCACCCAACCATATTTTTTTAGCGGTTTTTGGTGCGGTTCATACATCTAAAAAAATTGAAGATTCAAGACCCATAGCCAACCCAGACTCGCATCAAAACGAAAATGTGTGTTGTCCGTGGAATTCATATATGTATGTAGAAGTGTGTAAAGTTACTTGTCTCTTCTTCGCAATTTCACAATAGTAAATTGTGAATAAGCTTTAATTTTTTTGTCATTTAAGGACTTGGTGTCCTTGTGTTTCCGTCTGTTTAATTTTATAGTTTGCCTTTGTATTTCCATTTCCGATGCGATTTCGGTTTTTTTTTTCATTCCATGGAAAGCAGACAATATGACATGAATTCAAATGGACAAAGCACAGAACTGGTATAAACAAATAAACTTCACATTGTTACCGTTGGCTGTGTGGTTTGCCCTTTTGCTTCCACTTGGTCTCTTTGTGCCACCAAAAATTAACCCAGAATGAAAGCAATACATAAGTACTCAGAAACCCATTTAAGGCCATAAATGTTGAAAATTACTAAGTCAACGAGATGGCAGTTCGTTGATGGTTTGGTTTGCGGTCAGGAAAATGGTTTTATATAGTTTCACACATTTAATTGACATTAATACTGTGGGAAATGGTAGGACGTGCTTGCCGTTCTTATTGCGTTTTTCAATTTGTTTTGGCATGTCGTTAAGAGTGAGGTTTTTCATTGTTAAAGTTAGGAGTTCTAACTTCATAAAAGTGATAGTTACTTGGTGTATGTGACAAGAAGAAAATGTAAACCCTTAAATATTGTTGGTCTTAACAGTAACGGCGTATGTTTAAAAGCTTGTAACCTTTTGAAGGTTTTTGTCTATTTGTAAACGAAATACGATAGATTGGCAGTTGTTCCTTTGTGCGCAAATTGGCCTCGGTGGTTTCCCT
This sequence comes from Sphenella marginata, assembly GCA_951509765.1. Lineage (NCBI taxonomy): Eukaryota > Metazoa > Arthropoda > Insecta > Diptera > Tephritidae > Sphenella > Sphenella marginata. The sequence continues at coordinate 27,123,815 of OX608083.1, forward strand.
CTTCATCTGCTTCCACTGGCGGGTGACGATAAGAATACCTGGGAGCGGATCATCATCATATGTTGCACATCTTATTAAAGGATATATCCCACTGCCTAGACAAACGCTCTGTTGGGAGCGTTCAAAAGATTTTAATAACGAGCTCATTTGTGAAGCAACTGAAAAAAAAAATTTGAGTTAATCCTGCCCAACATTTACTATCAATATATCAACTTTTTAAGCCCTTCCAATAAATTTGCTGAACAAGACCTCGCATATCTGAATAAATAAAAGGAACATGCTTACATTGAAAAGGGCCATAGTTTTGGTAAAGCAATGGTTGCTGACATAGGACTTCATGGATATTAGCTGTATACTCAAACCTATTCAAGGAGCTTCTCCACACATTAGTGAATTCTTCAACGATCTTGGTGTTAAGAGAATCCGTTGTCCTGGAATATGCTTAAGCCTTAAGATCAAAATATAGGGACTCGAAATATCACTTGTATTTTGATTCTTTGTTTTAATTTTTCGGTGTGCTAGCAAACCTGGAAAAAAATCTGTTTTCCACTTTTACAACAAGACACAATCAGGAAATGCTTTGGTTCTAAGGGCGTGATATGATGAACTTATGGGAAAGCACATTGGGTAATAAGATTGTAAGAATCTTATGTGAAGTATCTAACATACATACATATATGCCGAATTAACCTAGAATTTAGAATTAACTTGATTTGAAAATCCTACATCTTCCATATGAGCATCACATGGACGTATGTATTTACCCAAAGCATTCAATTAGAAACATGAACACCACAGATTATTGTTTAAAAAGAGGCGTGGGAGAACTGTGATACCGCATAACTTTTTTCGATATTTTAAATAAAATTCCATCATTTATGTATGTATGTGAAGCAAACTAAATTTTTGGATCAATGAAATAGTTAATGCGTCGAATAAAAAAAATTTCAAAAATATAACACAATAAAAATTTACTCTAAGTTTATTTTTAAACTAAGTCAAGTCAAGTTAATTCAAAGGCGAGGTTGACTCCGCCATAAGAATCCACAAATACAAATTTTCAATACAATTTCTATGTGGTTAGGAATCTACGAGTATGTAAGCAAAGAAAAAATATTTGTATAGTTTTTAATCCGCTTTAAAAATATCTTAAATCCAAAACATTTTTTATCCAATTTGTAATCTAAGTTAATAATAATTATTCTGAGTATCAGCCAAATCGGTACGTAAGTACATACGTGTTTTCCTACCAGTTTTTGGATATTTCACGGTTACGCGACGTTACCACCCATTTTGGTGGTTACGAAATGGGACTCCTACTTAAGCGAGCAGAATACCAAAAGAGCGTAAAATTTGCCAAACTATTTATTTGCCGGTAAAACGAATATTTTTACCACACTAGAAAGAGAGGGAGTTAATGAACAAATTTCAATTTACAAAATTATTTTGTATACAATTAAATGTTCAACAATGAATCCACAAATAACTTAAATGAAAAAAAAGTTGGAAGAACATTGTGGAGCTATTTTTGAACTATTTGCATGGAGTTTTTTAAGTTTGCTGTACACCCCATTGTGTGTGTTCAAACACAGATACAAATTGCCGCGAGGTGTTTTTGCATTTTTCGCTCAACACGCTTTTTGTTGCCGCCTTAACTACGTTAAGTTGGCCGCAAATCAATTTTGTCATTTTTTTCATACTCCTCTTTACATTTGCATACTCTTACATACATACATACATACATACATATAAATAAATAAATGACAAAAAAGTTCTTGTATCAGCCCTCTTTCAAACCTTATTTCCAAGAAAATAACACAATTATATTAATTAGCGCCAAAACACAATTTTTTATTCAAAATATTCGTTTTATGCAGTACCATAATTTCTTAGTACTTCTTTCCGAGTTTGAACAACGTTAGCAACATTTGAGAAACACTAAAAATAAGAAGCAACTCCGAGTGTCTCTGCTTGGACACAGTCAATGCGAACCCCCGGCTCTACAGTTTCAACAGCCATCCACCATATTTACATTGAAATGCACAAACAATAGCCTCTATAGCAATTGTAGTGAAGCCCATGCCAAAGTTCGCGTAAAATAAATATTTGCAGACCTCAAAATTATTCACCGTGGAGTGAAAGCAAATTGCATTGCATTCCACTTTGGCTCCCCGTGCGTAGTCGCCAGGCGTGCGTGCCATATTTGTATGTAGATATATGCATGTGTAACAACGAATATGGTCCAACTTTGCACTTGTGGACAAAAGATGTAAAGGTAATAGGTACGCAGAGCATGAATTTAATCAAGCTCCATTTAACAAAGCGGTTAGTAGGTTACAACGCCATGACTGTCATGAATGACCTCTCTTAAGCCACCTGTTCGTCCGAAATGCGATATCCACGTTGTTGGATTATGAAAACAGAGTTTAAATCGTTTAAGGGTACAGCAATAAGATTCGACAAACTAATCGGTTTTTTTAAAACAAAGACTTAACACGCCTTTTATTTAAAATATTTCTTAACTTAAAAATACATTTAAAATGTTGGCCAATCATAGTCATATTAAATAAAGATTTTAGGAAAAATGATATATGAAAACAAATTAAGTTAGTTTTTGGTATGAGAAATATTTTTGCAATGTCACCCAACTATTTTATTCACAAATAGACAAATATCACGATTTTATTTTTAAATAGATACAACTCTTTTTTAAATTGACTATGATTATGGGCCAAAGTGATTGGCCTATTATTTATCGCAATGCTAATAAAAGGGGTGATAATTCTAAATTTAAAGAGAAAAATAATTTAATCTGTAGCTGTCCAAATGCGAGCATAACATTTTGTGCTCCCAGTCCATTAAAACAATTAGCTTGGGTATTTTTTTTTTTTCTTTTTAATTTTTATTTTTTTAAGAGTATGATTGTACCCATAAAAAGCATTTCCAATCGAATAATTTTTTTTTATAAATACAGTCTATTATCCGTGACCTTTCACGTCCCTCTTTTATATAATAAAAATGTTAAATAAAAGTTTTTATGATATACATATGTATGCTTCCACAAATGCTACGTTTGCAATATTCCCAATCTATATATATGTATATATGTCGATTCTAGAGTGGTAACAACATTCGCTTTACCGGCAAATAAATAACTTGGAAACTTTAACACCCTTTTGGTGTTCTGCCGCCTTCATGTTCTGCTGTTCATGTAACCGCGATTCTAGCGTACTTCCCCTGCTCAAAATAAAAACCCTGTAACTACATTGGAGTTATTTCTGTTATTCATAATACCTACCGCATGTTTTTGCTAGTGTCCACATATTCTTATCCGAAATTTGGATTTGTTTAATGTGTCAGTTTAAAAGACGCTGGTGAGGTCTCGGTTGAATTCAATTGTTCAAAGCAATTTAAATGAGCGTTTGGCTGATACACAAAACACCTATCGGCTCTCGTTTGTGTTTATTAAAATACTAGTATATCCCGTGGTCGAAAATCGACCACCTTAAATTAGTATAACTTATTAAATCCTATGTTCACCACTACCATCAGCGACATCTACAACCCAGTAGATAAAGTCTCTGACTCACAATGGCGTTGCAGTACAAATTGATTTTTTTGTGCATTCAGAATGGTTTATTTAAACAAATTGATTTTTGTAAATTACGCTTAAACAAAAGAACTGCTGTAATTAATATATAGTTTCGCATATAGAGGTAACCCACACCTTTAAAACGATACCTTACTTATTAATATTGGTTCGAAATGAGAGCAGAAAATTAGGAGCACACAAAAAGACCTTACAGAAATAACATATGATGATGATGTTTATGTACATACCCACAGGCAGAAGAGACAACAACAACTCAATTCATGAGTGTACTAATGCGGGTTGGATCTGTAGCCCGGAATATCTCATCCAGGCCGGCTGATTCTAATTTGTGATGGTGGTATAACTTGTGTTGGGTTGAAATTCATTTGATCGTGTCCTATGAAGAGCAATTGTACCCAATTATACCCGACAAGTAAGATAGGACAGATCCTCTTTCCATCGCCGTGGGTACGGTTGGGCATGGATTATTTCTTCTCTAAATGGTCTTAGAATATATACTGGACCTGTTGTGGCCCCTTATTAACCCTCATGTTGTAATAGTAGTCCACCCCACTTAGTCTCATGGTACCACTCATTGAGCAGGATTAAACACAATTATAAAAAAAACCATAGCTAGGATAAAACCAAGTGCTACTTTCGGTGTACATATTATTGTTTTGGGTCGAATTGACAGTTCTTGGTCGAATAAAGGCCGGTACAGCGATTTAGTATAACCAGTGCAACCTTCTAGGTCATGTCACATCTCCTTCCGTAAGTAATTAGAAAATGGATAATGAGAGGTGAAATATATCAGGTGGCTAAAGTTAAGTGGCAAATCACAACCGCTGCTGTAGCTGTACATCAACGGTTCTTCCTGTTTATACATACATATGTACATACATGTATTCTATATGTAGGTACTACATACCACTCTTAGTTACTATGTACTCTTATGTTCTATTACAATATTTACAGTGTTGCTTAGCTATGTATTCCTACAGAGGTGAGATATTTGTGCATTTTTGTCGCCTCTTACTACTGGTATGCCTATCTCTCTTCAGAGATAAGTCTGCGGGATATATACATAAGTATTTTATTGCATTTACTCAAATATGTTCGGTTAACATCATCCTGGTCAGGCCTTGAACACTTGTCCTATCTTTTCCCTCAGCTAGGCATGCAAAACTTAGAGCTTGATGACAATTTGCTGTTAGCAAGTTTTCGCTTAGATATAGGTATATTTTCTACGGTACTTTGTTCTTGTTTTCACCTACATACATGTGTTAGCAAAGTGTAACATACCTTTTCAATACATGTTTGTGAGCGTTGGATGAAATCCAAAAACTTTGCGACATCTTAATTCTTCGCTAAAATATGAGAAAAGTTTTAAAACTTGCCGTTATTTGGCATTCGGTTTAATTGGGCATTGAGAAGAAAATACAAACTCAATGTCACGCAAGTGCAAGCAATTAATTTCGTTTATTGGAACTTTAGTTTCGTTTGAACTTGGTAATTTAGTTGATCGTAATAATTAAATTAAGCGACCATAAATCCTGAGAATGGAGATTGTAGAGGGAGATGTCACCAATATTCAGTAACTGTTCCGTATTCGGATGAAATAATAATCATGACAAAAATACAACAAAATATTACTCACAAAAGCCCTTTTTTAACCAGTCAATCAATATTAATATTTAAAATTTGTCAGTGGTAAGTTATAATGAATCAAAACAATTTTCCCCAGCAGGGCCGTGCGCAGGAAATAGCTTTGGGGGGGTTTAGTTTAGATTTCCATTCCCATACATTTTTCACTAAGAAACTGCATTCTCTGATGCCTACACATTTTTCTATATTTGGTAGAGAATTGGTGATATGATGGCATATCCCAGCTAACCAAAAGTGCAAAAAAGACTCCTTTCGGAGCCATACAACTCTCATTTCTCAGAGCTTTACTCTCCAAAATGAGCTTCTTTCGGAGCCCAAATGGAGCGAAAAATCGCTCTACGCGGGAACTCCAACGGAGTCATAAAAAAGAGTTCGAAATGAGTCCGATTTCGATGAATTTGAAGCTTTTATGACTCTTTTTAAGTGAACTGCGGAGCCTTTTATTGATGCTTTTCTGAACCTTAAATAATAAAAAATAAGGTTTATGAAGTTTTATTGACACAATTTGGAAAATATGAAATGTGCTATGCTTATTTTCTACTGACTATTGATAAACGTGCATGAAAAATGCGATCTCTATCTTCTGTTAGGTAAAATAAAAAAAAGCCTCAGAAAATGTTTGAAAACATTCACATAATGGAACGTTATCGCTCATCTGCTCTCCAACGTTCATTTTCTCACAATTCTCTTTATGCCTATAACAAAAAGGGTCAGAAAGTGGCTTCCTCATTTTCGGTATGAAAAACCACCCTTTGGCTTTCCAAAACATAAACTATATGAAAGAGAGAGAGAGTGATAAAGGAATAAAGAGAGAGAGTAGTAAACAGAAGGAAAGAGAGAGAGTGATAAAGAGGGGGAAAGAGAGAGAGTGATAAAGAGAGGGAAACAGAGAGAGGGTAATAAAGATAGGGTAAGAGAAAGATAGAACTAAAGCTAGGGAAAGAGTGAGAATGATAAAGAGAGTAGAAAGAGTGAGAGTGATAAAGATAGGGAAAAAGAGAGAGTGTGATAAAGAGAGGGAAAGAGAGAGAGTGACAAAGAGAGCAGAAAGAGAGTGTGATAAAGTGAGGGAAAGAGGTAGAGTGATAAAGAGCTGGAAAGAGAGAGAGTGATAAAGAGAGGGAAAGAGAGAGAGTGATAGAGAGCGGGAAAGACAGAGAGTGATAAAGGGAGGAAAAAAGAGAGAGTTATAAGGAGAGGAGAAAGAGAGAGAGTGATAAAGAGAGGAGAAAGCGAAAGAGTGATAAAGAGAGGAGAAAGAGAGAGAGTGATAAAGAGAGGGAAAGAGAGAGAGTTATAAAGAGCGGGAAGGAGATAGATTGATATAGAGAGGGAATGAGAGAAAGAGTGATAAAGAGAGGGAAAGAGAGAGAGTGACAAAGAGAGGGAAAGAGGGAGAGAGTGATAAAAATATGGAAAGAGTGAGATAAAGAGAGGGAAAAAGAGAGAGTGGTAAAGAGCGGGAAAGAGAGAGAGTGACAAAGATATGGAAAGAGAGAGTGATAAAGAGAGGGAAAGAGAGAGAGTGATAAGGAGAGGAGAAAGAGAGAGAGTGATACCAAACATGAAAGGGAGAGAGAGTGAAAAAGATAGGGAAAGAGAGAGTGATAAAGAGGGAAAGAGAGAGAGTGATAAAGAGAATAGAAAGAGAGAGAGTGATAAACATAGGAAAAGAGAGAGAAATATAAAGAGAGGGACCAAGGACTGTTAATTCGACAACACTCCCCTGATTTTGTTGCTACAACAACAGCAACAAAAACAACAGAGAGAAAGAGAGAGAGTGATAAAGAGAGGGAAAGAGAGAGAGTGATAAAGAGAAGAGAAAGAGAGAGAGTGAAAAAGAAAGGGAAAGGGAGAGAGAGTGATAAAGATAGGGAAAGAGAGAGTAATAAAGAGGGAAAGAGAGAGAGAGTGATAAAGAGAGGAGAAAGAGAGAGTGATAAACAGAGGGAAAGAGAGACAAATAAAAAGAGAGGGAAAGAGAGAGAGTGATAAAGAGAGTGAAAGAGAGATAGTGAAAAAGAGAGGGAAAGAGAGAGAGAGGGAATGAGGGAGGGTGATGAAGAGAGGGAAAGAGAGAGAGAGAAATAAAGAGAGGGATAGAGAAAGAGTGATAAAGAGCGGGAAAGGGAGAGAGAGTGATAAAGATAAGGAAAGAGAGAGTGATAAAGAGGGAAAGGGAGAGAGTGATAAAGAGAGGAGAAAGAGAGAGAGTGATAAACAGAGAGAAAGAGAAAGAAATATAAAGAGAGGGAAAAAGAGAGAGTGATAAAGAGAGGGATAGAGAGAGAGAGGGAAAGAGAGAGAGTGATAAACATATGGAAAGAGAGAGTGATAAAGAGAGGGAAAGAGAGAGAGTGATAAAGAACGGGAAAGGGAGAGAGTGATAAACATATTCAAAGAGAGAGCGATAAAAATTGGGAAAGAGAGAGTGATAAAGAGAGGAGAAAGAGAGAGAGTGGTTAACAGAGGGAAAGAGAGAGAAATATAAAGAGAGGGAAAGAGAGAGAGTGATAAAAGAGGGAAAGAGAGAGTGATAAAGAGAGGGAAAGAGAGAGAGTGATACAGAGAGGGACGGAGAAAGAGTGATAAAGAGAGGAGAAACATAGAGAGTGATAAAGAGAGGGAAAGAGAGAGAGAGTGATAAAGATAGGGAAAGAGAGAGAGTGATAATGAAAGCGAAATAGAGGGAGTGATAAAGAGAGGGAAAGAGAGAGAGTGATAAAGAGAGGGAAATAGAGAGAGTTATAAAGAGCGGGAAGGAGAGAGAGTGATAAAAAGAGTAAATGAGAGAGAGTGATAAAGAGAGGGAAAGAGAGAGGGAAAGAGAGTGAGAGAGTGATAAAGAGAGGGAAAGAGAGAGAGAAAGAGTGATAAAGATAGGGAAAGAGAGAGAGTGATAAAGAGAGGGAAAGAGAGAGAGTGATAAAGAGAGGGAAAGAGAGAGAGAGAGGGAAAGAGAGAGAGTGATCAAGAGAGGGAAAGAGAGAGAGTGATAAAGAGGGGGTAGAGAAAGACTGATAAAGAGAGGAGAAACAGAGAGAGTGATAAAGAGAGGGAAAGAGAGGGAGAGCGATAAAAATAGGGAAAGAGAGAGAGTGATAATGAAAGCGAAATAGAGTGAGTGATAAATAGAGGGGGAGAGAGAGTGATAAAGAACAGGAAAGAGAGAGAGTAATAAAGAGATGGATGGAGAGAGTGACAAAAGAAGGGAAAGAGAGAGAGAGTGATAAAGAGAATTCCCTTCGGAATAATTATTCTGAACGAGCGGTTCAACCCCGTGCCACGTCAGTTTTTCTATCAGGACCGATGTGGTTTCTTTTAGTTTCATCAGTAAAAAGTACTGGGCTTTGAAGGTCTATCGTTTCAAAGATGTGCATACTCGCGCGAATGACAATCGCCTAGGCTAGCAGGTATATAGTATGTGATATACCTACCAGGCCAACCCCAGCTATCAATGAAAGTTTCTATCAGCTTCTTAAAGGTGAATTGAAAATCCTACCCCAAAATCATGTGTACGTGTGATCTTTTGTTTCTACTTTACTGTTGCTTAACCACTTATGTACCTCACTTCATTTGCGATGCGCATGTGGTAGTGTAAACACACTTTCTTTATATGTATTCGTGCATGGGGTACACAGCTTTTGCTGGGTTCCTTCCTGAGAGCACTTTGGGCAACAAAATTTCCCATTGTGGGAAATAACTCCTGTCACAAATGCTGGGAAATCCAGGTAAAAACGCGGTTAATAAATATTTTTGGAACTTTCGTATGAAACATTGGACACTGAACCACTATTCACATTTCTTTCCACTGCCACACATCTACGACATGGGCAGATTGTCGCATTCTTTTCTACATCTGTACATTAAATTCCAAAATCTTTTCTTAGCTTTTCTTTTCTCAAAGATGCGCATGTCGTTTTTTAACACTACATTTTTTTGTTTTTGGTTTTTACGGTCTTTCTATTTACATATATTTGTAACATTTGCAAGCTCGAGACCAAGTGAACAATAATAATTGGTTTCAATTATTATATTCGATTTTGTGGAAAAATTGATATTTGGAGAAAAAATTACAAAGCTAGTCACAGCGATGGATAGGATTACATGTTTCAAAGTGTCCCCACTTATCATCAGATCCCTTTTCGGACACTGGGATATGAGCCCGTGTCTGCACCAACGCCGCTAGTCCGCAGGCCACAGAGATAAAATCAAATTTGAGGCGCGTCAAATAACGGGGGTTTCGATACCACTCATATAATAATCGATGATATACGTTAGATGCTTCGCTGTTGTGCACCGCTGATGTACAAGCACTGCAGCAGTGTAGAAATTCAAATTTGAAAAGTAGAACACTGTCATCGGTGAAGTCCGATATATGCATCGCTATTATGCGCCGCCCACATACAGGCATTACAACATTGGTGTCCATCCCATAGATCAATTGATCACACGTAGCGCAGTTAGCCAAAAAACGAGATATGGTAGCACTGCTCGGGAAAGAAAACGGAATGTCAAAAAGCCAGCTGTGAAAATATAAATTATAAAAAAAAATTTCACAATTTAAAATTTTTTACATTTTTGGTTAAAATTCGTATTTGTATTCCTCAAGATAAATCCCAGCATATGCTGCTGCCAGTGCATGAATACAAACCCCACGCCGGTTTTTCATAGCAACTTTTAATTTTATTTGTTTCATAATTTTAAAATCCGAAATAATTTCAACTGACAATCAATCAGCTGTTTTGAATTTATCGGACCGACAAATTTTAAAGGTTGGATTGACTGCCTGTTAAATCTGTCGACGGAATAAATTTAACAGGCACTACTGAAAACAAAATTTTGTTTAAAGAACAGATAAATTTTAGCAGGCAGTCGAGAAAACGGCCCTAAGTCGTAGATCACAATATTTCAAAATAGTTTGTAAAACCGCCCTATCTCAGAACTCTAGAGCAAAGGCATGGGTAGGTACAGTAGTACCTACCCTGCATATGGTAGCAACAATTTAGGGCCGTTTCACTATCTCTGGTTAATTCTAACCAGGTAAATCGTTACTTAACCCTTTCGAAGAGGTGGATATTATCATATCGCACCCTAAATCAAAAACAGTCACAACTCAAAATTTTTTTAGGTCGCTTTCTTGGCATAGATTGCCTTATAAAAAGTAGTGCAGCCAGTACATACAATATTTTTCTTTTTGACTATTATCGTTACTCTTTAAAGAGCACAGTGATGTCAAGTTTTTAAAAATCAAATGACTTTTGTGTGATCCAGAAGCAATTAACTGAAAGTTACTCGGATTTTGAGTTGTGACTCTTTTTGATTTAGTGTGCGATATCTCAAAGGTTCTCGGTCATTTACAATGTTTTTAATAACCTATGTAGATTTTATTATTTGTTTGTTTGCCTTTATTTAATATTAATATTTTTTCTCTTTCCAGATGCACCAGAGCATGCCATTATATTTAACAGTGATAAGAATAACCTTCGATACTGATGTTTTAATATTTCGTTATTTTCTCTAGCTCTGCCTGGATAATCAGCGAGTCGCGCTTACCACACTAGTGGACAAAAAAGTGGGCAATTTTGTTCCGGGAGTCTCACTTTTCAACCATGTTGAAATTGTTGGTGTACGTTTTCGTCATTTTAAAATAAAAAACTCCGTCTAAGAAATAAAATGTATTTTAATTTTACTATGACAGACATAAAATTATGTATATTTTAGAATCAAGTTTAAGTCGATAAACTCTATTTAATTTGTCTACAACTACGGGCCACTGTGTCTTAATTGTATATTTGCACAAAAAGTTTTAGTTGGAATTACAAAAACGATTAATTGTGAAGATTGCATAAAAACAAAAGTGCTAATAGCCTTAAAACTCGCGATTTAAACATGAATTTCTTCATTGGTGAACTATCTACTTTCGAATTAGCTAGTGTTTACCACTATTCGTAGCGTTGAACCTTCTTTGTGTTTTTGTTCATATACTTTATCATTACAAGTATTCTTTGATTACTTACTATTTAGGTATTTTTGTTATTGAAATTAATGAATTTATATCAATACTAAATGTATGTGTAAAACAAAATGGCAGATTTCCAAATATTCTCAATCAGAAAAACATATTTACAAATTATAAAACTAAAAAAATATACATACATATGTAAATGCATACATACATACATATTTTAGGGATAAGAAAAATTAAAAATAATGATGGTGTCTGTCGAAAGTAGCGGTTCTGTTTTAGTAACATCACCTAAAAGCTTTTAATGTTGGCTATTTAATTTTTTGATAGATTTTTGGCGATCTCTGAGGAATTGTTTAATTTAAAAATCTTTGTTTCGAGAGAGCGCTGTCAAAATCCACATTTTTTATAACATTTGTGATTGGTGCCACTCCATAGAAAACCAAAAATGGGGATTTTTAACATTATTTTAGGTATTTTTTAGTTTCCTGGTATAAATTGGCAGATTTTGCGAAAATTCAACTTTTTACACATTAATTTAATTGATATTGATAAAAATGCATTTATTTATACAATGATTTAAAAAATATTAACATCTGAAGTAAATAAAGCAGTAACTAGCAACTAATGAAGACACCACGGGCGTGTCGAAACAATTGTTTTGCAAAGAACAAAATAAAAATATTTGAACGACTAGCAAATTACTTATTGTATGAAAATGCATTTTTAGGGGCTTTTATTTACAGTTTCCACACCACCCAGGAGGTACGTACATGGCGCGTTACCGAAGTTAGTTTTGGGTGCTCGGTTCCCCAGGAGGCATAATTAATCGAAGCCGATCCTAAAACACAAAACTTGTTAATAATAATATGCACTAAGCTTTACCAGACACTTCACCACTAAATTTACCTTTTAACTTTTACTTTGTGATTTATAATTTAATAAAATTTTCGAAGGCACATTGAAAAACACTTGCTTATAAGAAATCCACCGACTTTGACAATTATTTTCGCGCGAATTTGTTCTGGCTACCACATCAGCTGTCACGGGATATTTATTTTGACTCTAAGCTGGCAACAAAGCCAAATAAATAGCAAGTGAGAGCGACAAAAATGAGAGAGTAAGACGAAGTCTCAAATCAAGTCATCTTTGACTCCGACGGAGTGGAATGGAGGAAATAACGTTCAGAGTTGCTTGACAGTAAAAATTGCAATTAGAAACTTTCATTTATAATGAAATGTACAATTACAGTAGTCGCTCACAAATTAGAACTCTCAGTAATTAGAATTTCCAGAAATTAGAATCAACTTTTTGAATACATTACACGCTCTGAAATTAGAATCGAAAATTCTAATTTGCGAGCGTATTTTGTTTTTTGTTGCAAAATAAGATATAAAAGGGGGAATCCCCAATTTATTCTGTACAGTTTTTGTCAGTTTTTGTTTGAATTCGATACGCGTGCACGTGTTTGGGCATTGTTTGCTTGATATTTGACGATGATGTGCCACTAGCCCAGCTACTGCAAAATGATCAATAAGTATATTTACTGTAATTGGAGTTTTTTTTTTTGAACCTTTTTTTGACTTAGCGCATAAATACATATATGTATATAGGATTTTTACCTTATGTTTTCTCGTTTTTATGAATAAAATTGAATAAGACAAAATTTCATTGAAGTTTTTCAATGCAAATTGACTTCAATTTGAAGGTTTTATTGATATAAAAAAACGTCCAGGAATTAGAATTTTTCAGAAATTAGAATCGCCCTAAAAACAAAGTGATTCTAATTTGTGAGCGTCTACTGTACTAGCATCTGATAAGTTGTTAAAACTGCTTTATATATAATAACTTGGGAGTTTTTTGTCTTCACTTTCAATATTTCAGCATTAAAATCCGATTGCTTTGTTGTTGCATACAACGTACCCTGTGTGGTTTGTGTGTGTGTGCTGATTCGGAGTAAGTCAGCTGTTAGTTGCGCTACTAGTAGAAATATACTATGCGATGAGCTGAGTTGATTTAGCCATGTCTGTCTGTCTGTCCCTCTAATTGAACGCAAACTAGTCCATCAGTTTTAGAGATATCTCGATGAAATTTTGCACCATAGCTCCCATACAATCGATTGTTCCGATAAACGGGTTTAAGGCTATAACTTTTGCAATTAAACTGATGGGAACGTATGTATAATTTTGCCGCAAACCTGTGGTAAAAATTAGCCAGATCAGATTAACATAACATATAACTCCTGTATAATCGATATTTTCGATAAATGGGTTTCGGGTTATAAATTTAATATTTAGAAAGCTAGGAACGTAAAATTTTTCAAGTTTGGTAAATTTTATGTATTTAATGTGTATAGAGACAATGAGGCAGATCGGACCATTATAACAAATAGCTCCCATACAATCGGTTGTTCCAATAAATGGGGTTTGGGCTTTGTATCTTAAAATTAACAGTTTTGAAGAGTTTGTACCAATTGTAACCCACGAATATTTCTGAAATCATAAAAAAATCCTGTTTTACTTCACCTTTTTTTTAAACATTAAACTAACAGTCAAGAATACGTATTACATTTTCATTAAAAATAATTATTATTCAATTATAAATACAAATCGATGTTATATTTATCAAATATATATGTATAAGTAGAGCTCAGAAAACTTACATTTTAGAATTGTTGAGACGTGGTTATTATTTAAAGAAAGTAAGCAACAAAAACGAATAAAAAATTCGACAAAATTACTATTGACAAAAATGTAAAAGTAAAACGCTTAATTTTTAGGTTAAATATAAAGTAAATTCTCATATTTAAAAATATAAACATAGAGCTCTCTAGATGTAGGTCGGAAAATAAATGATTGAAATGAACTCATTTGTGCCAAACAACCCTGCAAAAACTGCGATTCGTCTCTGATCCGCGACGAGTCTTTAAGGAGGATGCGACTAATACCTGTTCTGATCACTTTATATGGGTTGAACTGTTCACGTTGGTTTGAGCATGTCCTATGTAGAGACTGATTGTACCCGCTTATACCAGAACCGGTACGAAGGTTCTAATCCACTTCGCATTTATTATAGCCAACTAACGGTATCGATCCCGGATCGCTCTCTTTGGAGATTAATCACAAGATTTTTTGCAGGGAAATTTCAGAAATACATACATGCATACGTATACATACATATATTATGATACTACGCCTTAAAATTTAAAAATTGATAACTATATTACCGTATTCTCCTTACCCAAACTGCATATATTTAAATATATGGAAACGTGTTAACAAAAATATGTTTACTTATAATTACAAATTGCATTGTACCTCCATACACGATTTCCTAGAATATATCCATAAAACTATATAAATTTTAATGTCAATATACTTAAATAATGTATTAATTTTTATAGATTTTTTGTTTTTATTGAACTGAATGAACTCTTAAATGATAGTATATATCTTCTGCAGATATGATAAGTTTCTATCGACCAAAACTCCAGCAAATGCTGGGGAGGACCCATGATACGCCTTAGGCCGTACCGCACTACAAGTCGCTCTAGCGAACCCTCTCCGCCCCCCTACCATCTTCAAGTAGCCACAATGGCTGCTTCCAGCATGCACGTTGGTCAAGTCCACCATATCCTCGCGTCTTTCACAACGTGCACTGTTTGTCAGTAAAGACTATATGCGCCTGCGGCAGCGGTCAAGTGCAACAATTGCCTTGACCTATGTCACGTTCTTATGTGCTCTGTTCCAGTACGCCGCAGCCTTCTACGCCAGATAATAACGGTAAAGACGCACTTACTTCTACACTGTGACATAGTTTCGGCCTCAGCCTATCTCCACTTAGCCAGGCACATCCGTCCCTCACACCTAGCATGACTCTTACCTCTCGTCCAACGCACTTCAAAATTGTGCAACTAAACTACAACGGATTAGCTAGAAAGATCACTGAGATAACAAATTTTATGAAGTCACACAACATCAAAATCGACATCTCCATCACGTATGAAGGCCTTACCCACACCAACAGAGAGTTTCGCAAGGTAATCGATTCCGCCTCCGGCCGCCTCATTCCCCTTGGAAGCATACCGGAAATTCGTCCAAATTTCAATGCTGAAGCTGCCGCTCTGGCAAGGCAACGTTGCCAAGTAAGACTCATCAATCCCGCAGATCTTACAATTAAAGATTTCAACGCGTAAGTACGACGGACAGTCAATGGCTATAAATTGGGAACCCCTACATCCTCTCTCGCTTTGCTGTTGAATACTCCACGGAATAATCCTATGGAAGCGTCTTGATAGTACTCTTATGTATGTAGGTGGTCTATAGACCACAGCGTTTTCAAAGTACCCCAACGTAGGTGCTCTGTAGACTATTTAGATTTAATGATATAAATTGATAGGGTACTCCGAGATGAATTAGATGATCCAATCACCGGACTTCGCCATATAAATTGATAAGTGCTGGAGTACTCCGATACTCCAAGGTTTAATTCAAAGTTATTTTGCCTGCTTCTTTTGTTGTTATTAAAAGAAATATTATTCCCCAAAAAAACTGTTAAGGGGATAATACATATTCTCTTATAAGAACAGCGAACGATTAAGACTCTGACCACTCTAATATCGCTGATGCAATGACAGCGATGTGAATGATTCAACGGGACTTTCAAGAGATCCTCACCCGAAAAGTATACCGGGAATCAGGGGACGGCATCTCATATTAAAATCCAAAACAATACGAAATGGAGATTTAAGTTGTGCCATAAACCAAGTTCGGAGTTGTGCAATAGATGCGACGTTGCTCTCCGTATAGATTGTTTTGATTCCTATCATCTAAAAAAGCAAAAGTAAATACATAAATGTATAGTATTTCGATTGTTTTTTAAATAAAATGTGAAAAAATATACATATACATACATACATATGTATGCATACTAGAGGTGTCCCTATTTTTAGAAATATACTTTTTAAAGAGTACCGGCCCGATTGTTGCTCCTTTCGGTCTAAAAAACGGACACGCGAAGTTTGGCTGCGATCCAAGCACGTTTGATGGACCCGAAAACTGTTTAAAGTTTTTAATATCCTTATATTGGTTTTGCTTGAATATGAGTAACTTTTGCTACGTATACGCCATGGCACTGTTTGCATGCGTACCGAGCAGAACCATGAGTTATATATACATAAAAATGTCAAACTCTTTCCTTCCAGGCTCTCACTTCCGAATATTATTTACCGCTAACTTTAAGTATTTAGCTTTAAGTTTGAACTCAACGTTGTTCACAGAATTTGAATAATCATTAAATCAGTCTTAGAGTAACGATCATAGAATAAAGTTGACATTTTGTATTTTTAATACTACGTTCAGCGTTTTATTCAGCTAAACGTTTCTGGCGACGAGGATGGGATACGCAGTGTTAAATTTTCGTATCCAGTGACCGAATACTTTGTGTGCAAAGCAAATTATGTACTAACTTCTTAAGATTTAATTAACACAATAAAATAAGCAATTAAAAATAAAAGGAAAGTGGACTTAAAAAATTAAATGTTACAAGAATATGTACTTTGCGTTTGTGGTTTAAGTTTGTGCTGAAATTTGACCACACATATCTATATTTTGTGAAAAAAAAAGACACATTTATCAAAAAAAATATCACT
Source organism: Sphenella marginata (assembly GCA_951509765.1). Classification (NCBI taxonomy): domain Eukaryota; kingdom Metazoa; phylum Arthropoda; class Insecta; order Diptera; family Tephritidae; genus Sphenella; species Sphenella marginata. The sequence continues at coordinate 27,140,690 of OX608083.1, forward strand.
AAACAAAAGTGTTCGAATTAAAAACGTGGTTCGCATATATACAGAAAAAAAATTTACATATAAACAAAACTGTAAAGTCAACGCAACCAGAATAACTATTACAACAACAAAACCACATATGTTCTAACAAAAATAAGTCACTTACATTCGACTTTGAAAAAAAATGAATTGACATTTTCACCTTCATTTGAACTTTGAAAAAAAAAGAGGAGAGAGCAATACCACGTTTAATATAACAACAAAGAATCATTTCATATTGAGAGACAACAACGAAAAAAAAAAAAAAATGCATATAGCGTAACCTGAACATCATTTGCATAGTAAATTTTACATCAGCAAAATGAGAGTATCGACAACAACATAACTTATGTTACATAAGTGCAGCAAAGTGAGAGTATCGACAACAACACAAGTGCAGTTTGCTCAAACTGTAGCGGAAGCAGAAGTGAAGCGGAAGCAGAATTTTTTTTAATAAGCAAACATCATACCACAAACAAAACAATGGCGTTGACACTAGCTGAATGTTTGCGAGAAGCGAGGAGCCTACCGCCGTTTACTGGAAGTAGTGAGTACTCACTTAGCAATTATTTTAGAGACATCACAACCGTTCTCCAGTTGACTCCCAATGAGCACGTATGTACTTTACAAAGAGTTCTTAGCAACCGCTTGCAGGGAAACGCATTAAGAGCAGTTGAGACACTAGTTGATCCTACCTTTGACGATATTTTAAGTAAACTTAAAGAGGAATTTGGAATAAAGAGAACCTTTTTTAATTTAAGAATAGATGCTCTTAATATTGAAGCCACAAACATTGAAGAGTTACATTGTAAGCTAAGAACAATATTAAGCCAAATGAATACGAAATACTCTTTAGAACCCAATGAAATGTACACTGCCTTAAATAATGAAAAATTAATTTTTGATGTTTATGTTAATTATCTGCCAGTACATATTAAATCTCTTTTACTGCAAAATAATATAAGCTCAATAAATACAGCTTATACGTTTTATTTGCAAAATAATTCATTGAGAGATATTCAATTAGTAAATTGTAAACATGCAAATAGCTTTCCATATAATTCACAAAATAATAATAACTTTTCAAGCAGCAAAAATTATTCCCATAATTTTCGAAATAGACGTAACAATTCAAATGGTAGCAGTGCTCAGCATCAAAATGCTAACAGCTTGCCTAATTTTGGTAGCCAATTTAATAAATTTAATAGTCCCAGAGCGAATTTTTCGAACTCTCAATGCCAAAATAATACTGCTAACCATAATAATTTTAATAGAAATTACGGATATTTTCAGAACCAAAATTTTGATCCACAAAGTAATAATTATAATTTCCGCAATACAAGTCAATTAGTACCAAATCCTCAAGAGTATAACAATAATAGCCGTAATAATAATTCCGAGTCAATGGAAATAGATGCGATAAATTTTACAGAAAATTTTCCTGTTCAGCCTCGAAATTATCATTACCCCTAATTACATTAACCATAAATAATACTAAGACAATTTGCCTAATCGATAGTGGCGCTGCTACCACCTTAGGGGATTACTCATTTTTTTCAAAAATTGGAAAACCCAAAAAATTAACTAAACCAATTTTATTGCATACCCTAGTAGGTGATAATATAGTAAAAGAAGAAGTCGTTGTTGATGTGCCAAGTGAGTTCAAAGAGAATAATAGTACTATGTCCGTTAAGTTAGTGAATTTTATTGATAAAAAATTTGATTGCATAATAGGAATAAATATTTTGCGTCCGTTCGGAGCAATTATAGACTTTCATAATAATAATCTTATAATTAAAAACAATAAAATAAATTTAAATAATAATAACTTTAATATATCATATGAGGAAATAAATTATTTAGAAAAATTTGAGATGGATAAATTTAAAGGATTAATACCAACAACTTTAAATATCGAAGAAAGTAAATTATTAGAAAATTTTCTACATAAAAATAAAAAGGCATTTTATATTAAAGGGCAAAACTTAACAACAACCACTTGTGTAAAACATAAAATCATAACTAATTCTAATAAAATAATATATTGCAAAAATTACCGACATCCACAGATTCTAGAGAATGAAATAGAAAAACAAATAAATGAAATGTTGAATGAAAACATAATACGCCCTAGTAAGTCCCCATACAATTCTCCATTGTGGAAGAAAAAATCAGATAATTCAAATGAAAAAAAATGGCGATTAGTAATAGATTTTAGGAAATTAAATGAAATAACGGTAGACGACAAATTTCCCATACCGAACATAGAGTCCCTATTTGATAAGTTAGGTAAGGCGCAGTATTTTTCATCTTTAGATTTGGCGAAGGGCTTTCATCAAGTGTTAATGGATGAAAGCGATATCGAAAAAACTGCCTTTTCTACTCCTATGGGGCATTTTGAGTTCATTCGAATGCCATTTGGGCTCAAGAGTGCGCCTGCCACATTCCAGCGAATGCTGAACTACGTTTTATCAGATTTTTTTAATAAAATCTGTATTATTTATATGGACGATATTTTAGTATTTTCGACATCTTTAACCGAGCATTTAGAAAGCTTAAAAAAAATATTTAACAAATTAAATGAATTTAATCTAAAAGTACAAATTGATAAGTGCAAATTTTTATCTAAAGAAACAAGTTTCCTTGGTCATATCATAACAAATGCGGGAATAAAACCAAACCCTGAAAAAATAAGCATTATAAAAAATTTAGAACTACCAAAAACCGTTAAGGATATTAAATCTTTTCTCGGCCTAACCGGCTATTACCGCAAATTTATTAAAAACTATTCTTTTTTAGCTAATCCTATAATTAAATATTTAAAGAAAGACAGTAAAATCGATGTTCACGACAAATCATACATTGAGTCTTTCGAAAAGTTAAAAAATATTTTAGTAAATCCTCCATTATTGCGCTATCCCGATTTTAATAAAAAGTTCGTGTTAACTACTGATGCTAGTAACGTTGCCATTGGTGCGGTGTTAAGCCAGGAAGGAAAACCGATAAGTTATGCCAGTAGGACTTTGAATGGACACGAACAAAACTACTCAACGCTAGAGAAGGAGCTGTTAGCCATTGTGTGGTCAGTAAAATATTATCGTCCATACCTTTATGGTCGAAAGTTTCTAGTCCAGACTGATCACCAGCCCTTGAAATGGCTTTATTCGCTTAAGGACCCAAATTCGCGAATCATCAGGTGGAAAATTTTACTAGACGAGTTTTATTTTGATATTGAATACATAAAAGGCAAGGAGAATAACGTGGCGGACTTTTTGAGCAGAGTGCAGCTGACTCAACCGTCTTTGGCTGAAGTTCACAGTGTGGAGGAAAGTTTAAATAATAAATTTTTCATGACAAATAAAATTGTAAACAAATACAGAACACAAGTTAGACTAGTAAAAAATAAACATAAGGAGAAAGAAACAATTTTCAAAAAATATAAAATATATGTGTCTGAAAATGATTTAAATAATACACATTATCTAAATGATTTGTTCAGACGAGAGTTAAAGAATGGAAAAGTTTGTATATACTCTGAACTCGAAGATAATAAATTCGATATAATTCAAAATAAATTAACACAATTATTTTCTAATAATAATAAAATAAACTTTATAAAATGTAATAAAATAGCACGTGATATTGAATCCGAGGAATCTTTGTTGAGTATCATTGATGATACTCACACGAAAGGTAATCACAGAGGAATTCAGGAAAACTACGAAGAACTAAAAGATAATTATTTGAATCCTAAATTAATAAAATTAATAAATAGATACTGCAATAATTGCAGAGTTTGCAATGAAAATAAATACGATAGAAAGCCCATAAATAAAAAATTTCAACATACTATAACTCCAGAAAAACCAAATCAAATAATACATATAGATATTTTTCAAATACAAAAAACCTCATTTTTAACAACAATCGATAAATTCACTAAGTTAGGCACAGCACATAAATTAAACGATAAAAATATGATAACAATAAAAACTAAAATTGAAGAGCGAATCGCATTTCTAGGAAAACCTGATAAACTTGTTATGGATAATGAATTTAATAATGCTCTTATAAAACTATTCTGTCAAGAAAATAATATAGAAACTCATTTCACTACACCGAACTCTCACACCGGGAATTCGGATGTGGAAAGAATGCATTCGACTCTTTTAGAACACATAAGAATTCTAAAAAATGCTGAAAAGATTAATGATTCTGAGGAGTTGGTACTAAAAGCAATAAACTTTTACAACAACACAATTCATAGTACAACTAAACTTAAGCCAATAGATTTCATTAATAGAATAAATATAGATTTAAATGAAGTTAGAGAGAGATCTGAAATAAATAAAAAGAAAGCAATTGAAAGAGAGAACATTAAAAGAGAAAATATAACGCTTGATTTACGAAATCAAAATTTATTTATTAAAAATCCTGCTACAGGCAGGCAAAAAACTGCTAAAAGATTCAACAAATACCACTACAGCAATCCCAATAAAGTAGATGTTGCACAGTTCAGAAGACCATTAAAGCCTATGAACTGAGTTGAAAAAGAGGTTAAATAAATGGAAAACTATTTGTATTACATTTTTTTTATATAACTAGATATATGACTAGAAATAAGGAATATTGTTCCCAATGTATTAAGACTGTCAACAACGAAATGCTAAATTGAAAAAAAACAAATTCTGTGAAGTGATATATATGTATATATATATTTTCATATGTATGTATTAAGTAAACTAAATTTTTTTTTTTTTTTTTTTCTCTATTCTTTTTTAATATATTTTCACTAAATTCGATGGGACTCGAATTTAATATGGGAGGGCGAGTTATATATAAATATGTCAAACTCTTTCCTTCCAGGCTCTCACTTCCGAATATTATTTACCGCTAACTTTAAGTATTTAGCTTTAAGTTTGAACTCAACGTTGTTCACAGAATTTGAATAATCATTAAATCAGTCTTAGAGTAACGATCATAGAATAAAGTTCACATTTTGTATCTTTATACCCAGCGTACTAGTACTAGTACAAGGGTATTATAACTTTGTTGGGATAACGGTTGGTTGTACAGGTATAAAGGAATCGAGATAGATATAGACTTCCATATATCAATATGATCAGGATCGAAAAAAAATTTGATTGAGCCATGTCCGTCCGTCTGTCCGTCCGTCCGTCCGTCTGTCCGTTAACACGATAACTTGAGCAAATAATGAGATATCTTCACCAAATTCGGCATGCGTTCTTATTTGGGTTCAGAATAGATTGGTATTGAAAATGGGTAAAATCGGACCATAACCACGCCCCCTTTTTCGATATCGAAAATTTCGAAAAACGTATTAAACGGGTTAATTCAATATCAGAAGGAGCTACAATGATAAAATTTGCAGTATGTATTGATTTAGATGTTCTAAGGCCGATTTTATAAAATTTTTTTAAAAGGGGCGTGGCACCGCCCACATATATTTGAAGAAATTTTAAAATTTTGACTCTTAATAACTTGAGAACAGTTTATGCTAGTATAACGAAATTTTGTAGAGGGCATACTATTGTTGTGTTAAATTCAGATATAGAAAATAAACGAAATCGCTTAGCGACCACGCCTACTTTTTTATAAAAGTTATATTGAAAGGAGGTGGAAATATTGAAAAGTCCATATCTAATTAACTGATGCCGCTATAATAATATAATTTGGTACATACATCAATTTTCACATTCTTTACATTATTTTTGCAAAATTTTGGAAAGTGGGCGTGGCACCGCCCACTCATGAGTCAGGCAATTTTCAAATTCGACTGCTAATAACTTCAGAACGGTGTGAGATAGGTTTACGAAACTAGGTACCAGGCATGTTATGTTTATGTAGAGTACTACTACAGAAAATAAGAAAAATCGGTGAACGACCACGCCCCTTTTTGGACTAAAGTTCTCTAAGCGAGAGTTAGGAAACCGGAATATGCAATATCTGTTTAACTGATAAAGATATAATGCTAAAATTTAGTACACTCATTCACTTGATGATTATTAGTGTTGTTTAAAGGTTTTTTGGTAATATTTTGGAAAATGGGCGTGGCACCGCCCACAAGTGAATAAACAAAATATCAACATTTCACTATTAACAAGCCACTGTGAAAGTATCATAAAGATCTACAATGAAAACTGATCCTCAAATAGGGACAAAAAACATAATGAAATCCGTGGGCGTGCCACCACCCACTTTTTTAAAATTATGTAAATATTGATTACACATATATCCGTATATCAAAAATTTCACAAAATACGTTAAAAGTTATTGGCATGGCACGCCTTCTTTTCCAAAGTTATATATAGGACATGGTATAACCCTTGAAAAGATCGATTGAGTACTTTTGGCTCATGTAAGCGGTTAAAGCTTTATAAGCAAGATGCGTGGCCGCGCCCACCAAATTCTCTATTGTTTACGCTCGGAATAGATTGGTTTTTAAAATGGGCGAAATCGGATGAAAGCTACACCCCCTTTTTCTGAAAACTAACACTGGGTATTTAATGTTCGGTTCACCCGAAATTAGACTTCCTTACTTGTTAATACTACGTTCAGCGTTTTATTCAGCTAAACGTTTCTCATGCTTAAGGGTGTGTTTGTTAGAGTTTTAAACAATATTTATATATCGGATCCTATTACAAATTTAGAGCATTAATATGATGCTTGGTTAGAGTGATGCGCACTGTCGTAAAATCGAATTGTTAGAATATGTTGAAAATAGTTATAGTTGGCAATGAAGTATAAATTGTGAAAAATATTTGAGGAATAAAAAAAAGATTCATTAAGTTTTGGATTTGAGTTACAAAAAGTATCAGTGAGCCTCAAACTAACGTAAATTTACTAATCAAATACGTATTTTGTACATCATGTCGCTCTCAACTGCAGAGCAAGTTCTTGCTACATCAAGTATTGGAGCACGCAGATCGCTTGAAAATTTAATCAATATTGATTTGGTGGGGCGGACATCACATCAAATTAATGGTGCCAAACTTCCATCAAACAAATAGGTACTACAAATGTTTTCTACAATATGAGATTTGTGGATCTTAGTGCAAAAGATAGTGCCAAGTTGAATATCAATGCTGTCAAAATATTTTGGCATCAGGCGAGAATTCCTATTCGTGAAGACCCTAAATGTGTTGACAAATTGATTAAATTATACGGAAAGTGGAAATCGATTCAAAAAACTGCACCTAATAAAAGAGGTTGTGCCCAAATGAAAGTAATCGAGCAATATGTGGACAATTTAGAAGATATGTTTGATATAGCCACAGCTGATGCATTGGACACCATGAAAATTAACGAAGGCAAAGACAAAAAGGACGTCCTGGATGCATGGCTGGTGCTGATATGGCATTATATGAACGGGAAAAAAGAGCACAAGAGCGGCATGGCAAAAAACAAGAACGCAAAAGAAAACATCAAGAAGAAATGTTACAACAAGCGGGTAATTTATATTTTAACAAACAGAGAAATCATTATTATTGTTTATAAATTTCTTAGGCGTTTTCTCAATTTCCCAATTTTCATAATTTCTTAGCTGTTGCCAATTCGATCGATTGCAATGATTCATATGATGAAAATGATACACAACATGGCGAACCAAACAGCAATAAAGAAGGTAGAACAGAAGTGGAATCAATGGCATTTCAACCAAATAGTAGTTTTGAAATAAAACACAACTCTACCCCTGTCACAAGAAGAGGTCGGAAGCACTTTATAACTTCGCGTTTGGTAGCTGCATTGGACAATGCGAAAGTATCGGATGGCATGGCAGCTCATATACTCGTACTAATTGCAACTGTTGAGTTCCTGTTCGTCAGGAAAATCGTTTGAGAGAGTTCAGTAAAATCTCAGCTGGTTTCTCTGATAATGTAAGTTGGACTAGTTAGTAAGCAGCGTTAAAAATATTGGTTATTTTTTTTTTTAAATTCATAGTTAAGTAAAGATGGAGCATTGATCGCGCATTTCGACGGAAAGCTGATGCAGGACTTAACAGGCAGCAGCAAAGTTGATCGAATTGCAGTATTGGTCAGCTACAATGGTACAAGTAAATTTCTCGGAGCACCCAAAATAAATTCTTCAACTGGTAAAAATATTGCAGAAGTGGTATATGGTCGACTACAACAATGGGATATTTCAGATAAAGTAAAAGGTTTATCATATGACACTACAGCTTCGAATACTGGTGTTGGCAATGGAGCTGCAGTTTATTTAGAAAGAATGATAGGCCACAATTTAGTTCATTTACCTTGTAGACACCATATACATATATGAAATTATACTTTGTGCCGTCTTTGAAAACAAACTTGGCGCTACCTCTGCATCTGGTGTACTCATATTTGAAAGATTTGCCAAATGTTGGCCAAATTTTAACAAATAAACATTTTCAAGTGGACTTGATGATGCAATTGTATTTTCACAAATTAGTTCCAATAACCGTAAAGACTTATAGGACTTTTGTAGTAACCAACTTACTAAATTGCATAGTCGAGAAGATTATAAAGAAATGCTTCAATTAGCATTGATATTTCTTGGTGCTAGAAATATCAGTTTCAAAACACCCGGCGCCACCAGTCACGCTCTGTGGATGTCCAAAGCAATATATTGCTTAAAGATATTTATATTTCGGCCACAATTTAACCTTACAAAAAAGGAACTCGACGGAGTACGAGATATTTGTATTTTTCTTGTAAATATTTATATACAAGCATGGTTTCTAAGTACAAATGCTATATCAGCACCGCTTCACGATTTGAATTTCATGAGAGATGCGTTAAGATATTCTGAAATAGATACAAATGTATCTGCCGTTATGGTATATTAACCAAGAAATGGTGGCACTATCATTCTTCGACCCGAATGTAAAACGCCATATGGTTGAAAAACTTGTAAAGTTAAAAAATGGACGTAGCTATTCAAACTTATCCGCTTTTACAAATTATACTTTGAGTGACTTTGTCGCAACTACCCTGCAAAAAACCGAAATACTCGGTTCCATAGTCCATAGAGTACTCCCTAAGGAGTATCGGAGTACTCCAACACTTATCCTCGCTCATATAAAAAAGGTGGTCCAATTTATATGGCGATGGCCGGTAGCTCGATCACCTAATCCGACTCGGAGTACTCCATTTCTTTGCTTTTGAATACTCTATAGATCACCTACATGAGAGTACTCCCAAAATACTCCTATCGGATTACTCTATGGAGTATTCAACAGCAAAGCGAGAGAGGGAGTAGGTGGTCCTCAAAAAGATCACATACTCCCTCTCTCGCTTTACTGCATAGTTCTCTATAGAGTAATCTTTTGGCAGCATTTTCAAAGTACTCTCACGTAGGTGTTCCATAGACTATTCTGCAGGGTGCTCCGATATGGATTAGGTGATCCAATCGTCGGACATGGGCTTATAAATTGGACCACCTTTTTGTATGAATGAGGATAAATGTTGGAGTACTCCCATACTCCAACGTTTTTTACAGGGTAACAGCTGACTTACTCCGAATCACCACACACACACAAACTACACAGGGTACGTTGTATGCAATAATAAAGCAATCGCAAATTGATACTGTAATATTGGACGAAAATACAAAAAAACTCGCAAATTATTAAATATAAAGCAGTTTTAAAAACTTACCAGTTGCAATAAAGTGTAAATTTCATTTTAAATGAAAGTTTCTAGTTGCAGTTGCTACTGTGAAACAACTTTGAACGCTATTTCCTTCATTCCACTTTGTCGGAGTACCATCATCCACTGCCTTACACTCCGATTCGTAAAAAATATGCCAAACTAGTAAGCAATACTTTTGATTTTGAAGAAGGCTAGAGCTTCTGCCGCGATCTTTTCATCGTTAACGATGCCGCTGAAAGAGTTATTAAATTTGTTCAAGATTATAATCGGTTACTTACAAACGATGAGGAAGAGCCGCAATTAGTGCTGCAGTTGGTCGACGAGTATAGAAAACAATATTCTTCTTTTAAAAAATCAGTATTGTGCCAATAGGTTAATATGTATGAAACTAGGTGTAGTTTTTGTAAATGTAAAAGAAAGATAAAAACTGTTTAGTGCAGTTGACTGAATTCTATGTTAAAGCAACATACAATTTTTAAATTAATGAATGTGTTATATATGTAAGTATAAAAACGCTTAAAAGCAAATAAAATGTCACATACTGCATTCAATTGAATATAAAAATTTCAAATTTATTTCGGGTCCATTGAATGTTTTCGGATCGCAACCAAACTTGGCATGTAAGTTATTCAAACTAAAAGGAACAATAATCCGGCCGGCACTCATCAGAAAAACAGATTTCATTTTTTTCGAATAAGAACACCTCTAATGCATAGACATGGTTTGTTTCATACAAAGCGGCAAAGAACCAGAGAAATAGTCACAGATGCACCTAGCGTTCGACTTATCGAACTCGTGAAATCTCAAAAATTAAATTCATAACAAATGTTTAATCGTGAATTCGACATCAGAGACCCAATTTTAGCTTAATATGCAATTTGATGAGGATCAACAACTGAAAGACTAGCTGAGAGTAATGGTAAATCCGTTCAGAATGTATACATATGTATAAGCCAATGTCGGATCATGCTGTTGGTTGTTTTAACAACTAAAACACTTCCCGAATGTTTTGGGGAGTGAAGTCAAATTACAGTCCTTGGGCGGATACGACTTTCGTGGTAGCGATTTTGTATGACCAGTAAAAAAGGAGAAGATGGGTATTAAGAGGTGAGAGGCATTATATCCGGAGATCAAGCTGAAAGCGATTACCTCTGTGTATATTATCGCCTCTTAGGACCGGTATGCCTACCTCGGGCATATTCTAAACCAATTACCTACAAGATATCCTTTCTACACAAACATCTGTTGAATTGCAGGGTGAAGATAAATATACCTGATACTTTAAGTAAATTGCTATCCAATCAGCAGTGATCCAGATCCAGATAAAAAAACTAATTTCGGATCCGCTTTTTATATTAAAAATATTGTATTAAGGGTAATAAATGAAATTGAAACAAGTAAGGCAAGGGCTGTCTTCGGCTTTATACCTTTCATGAATACGCATAACTTTTTAAGTGTCCGATCTTTACTTACAATTGATACAAACTCTTCAAAACTTTTAATTTAAATATACATGTGTTGGTCCAATCTGGTTCTGATAAATGATTTGCGAAATTTCATCGAGATATCTCTAAAATTGGGGGACTAGCTTACGTTCAAACAGACAAATCAGCTCATCGCACTGATACTTTCCATATGCTTATTGGTGGGTATATCTCTTCTTCTTCTCATACTTACAAACATCGGACCAATGTTATAATACCATTTCATGTTCATGAAAGGTATAATGAACTAAATTCAAAGAGTAATTTCCTTTAGCTTTTTACAGCGCACAACACCATATTCGTTGTTTTCTTAAGCTTTATCTGCCTTTTGAAGTACCGCACTCGGAAGAATACCTGGCACTTAAGGTAGGTATATCAGCTTCTTTCACTAATAGAAGCTGATGCATGTAATTTACTTAGTGCCTACTGCAATCCGGAGCATTCATCGCAATGCCGCTCTTCTCATTTTACCACTTCCTGTTGGCTATCAAGCTCATCACACTCATTTTTACTTGAACTTTTCTGAGGTGCATGCCCTATACCCATTGTAAGTTAAAAGATGGGCTCTCATGTCTCTTGTCATTTCTTTATTTACAAATAACCATTTAATTATGTTTAAAGGATCCATTACCAGTACTCAGCTTTTTTCCTTTGTGTTCCCGGAGTTGACTACCTAGTCTTACAAACCTAGGTGGTAGGCTACTCAGCTCGAGAACATGGAGCAATGCACGCATCAGTCCATAAATTCCTGTTACCAAGTTCAGGTCATTAAAGCAGGTGGCATATGCCAAATAATGAGTTGCATTCGACTGATGACGCCGGTGAATATAATCCCAACAGACAAACAGTGCAGGTGGTGAAAGGGACCAGTAGTGGAGTTCACTAACTTATAAAGATGCGATTTTCGAGATTTTATATAACGATTCTGCCGCTCTCACTATCGAATATGCCATTCGCTAACTTATTAATAACGACTGGGGCAAAATATTCCTCATCCCGCGAAAAAACATTCGCTAAGTTCTCAAATGCCATTTCTTTTAATAATAATAATATGAATATAATACTATTATTTTAATTTTTACTAAAACTTCAAATTATGTGGTGTTTATTTAACGACATAGATCAGGGCCGTGCGCAGGAATTGTCCTTGGGGGGGGGTTTAATTTAGATTTGCATTCGCATACATTTTTCACTATGTTAAACATATTTGCTGAAACAGATACCTATACCCATATATCACAAATTTAAATGTTCTTTAACTTTCCTGAAACTGCATACTCTGATGCCTAAAACTACTATTTTTTTGGTTGTACACATTTTTCTGTATTTGATAGAGAATTGGTGATATGATGGCATATCCCAGCTAACTAAAAGTGCAAAAAAGACGCCTTCGGAGCCATAAAACACTCATTTCTCAGAACTTTACTCTCCAAAATGAGCTTCTTTCGGAGCCCAAATGGAGCGAAAAATCGCTCTACGCGGGCACTCCAACGAAGTCATAAAAAAGAGTCCGAAATGAGTCCGATTTCGATGAATTTGAAGCGTTTTTTGACTCTTTCTAAATGAACTGCGGAGCCTTTTATTGGTGCTTTTCTGAACCTTTTTCGGAGCCTTTTATTCCTCCATTCTGAGGGTTTCTGGAACCTTCTCAGACGCCTTTCGGAGCCCTTTAATTGGTGCTTTTCTTTCATTCATCCATTCAGAGGGTTTTTGGACACTTTTCGGAGCCTTTTATTGGTGTTTTTCTGAAGCTTATTTGGGGTCGTTTTTTATTTCTTTTGGGTCATAATTTCTTTGCGCAATTTTTCACTCCTAACTATTCTGCCGTCACCAACTCTGACTTTCTCAACAATTTAATTAAATGTCCAACTATATGCGCCAATGATGTTCTTATTTATCTGAAAACCTTGAAGGAACCTTTTAAATGCGGACCTGATAGGATTCCTACATGCTTCTTGAAGAAGTGTGCTAACAATATTTACCAACCCCTTACCAATTTGTTCAATCTGTCACTAAAGTGTGGTGTTTTTCCAAAAGCATGGAAAGAGTCGTTTCTTCTACGGCTTCATAAAAGCGGAAGCAAGGCTTCTATAGAGAACTATAGTGGCATAGCAAAGCTTTCTGCTATCCCAAAAGTGTGTGATGCTATTGTTACCAATCAGCTTACGAATCCTATCTCTACCTTGATTTCCGACTGTCAACACGGGTTCTGTAAGGGAAAGTCCACCGTTACAAACTTACTTGAATTTACTTTGATTTCAGCAAAGCTTTCGATAAAGTGTGTCACTCTTTACTTATTCATAAACTGGATAAGTTGGGTTTCCAGCCGGGTCTCAATCGCTAGATCTCTTCTTACCTTAGCGACAGAGCACAAAAAGTAGTGTTTAAAAAGTGTGAATCCGATGTTATTTATGTCTCCTCAGGAGTTCTTCAAGGAAGCCATCTTGGCCCGATTCTGTTCTTGTTGTTTATAAATGATATTTCTACAGTAATATAATTTTCGAAAATTTTAATGTATGCCGACGATGTAAAGCTTTTTATGTCATTCGAAGAATCTTCAATCAGATCTATTATATATGTCGCTTAATCTAAAGAAATGTAAATACATGCGTTTTTCGAGAGGAAAATCACAGCCAGCTTCCTATACAATTAACAGTTATAGTCTTGAGCAAATGTATGATTTTGTTGACCTTGGGGTTACTATGGACTAAAAACTCAGTTTTAACTGCCATATTAACGTAACAGTCAATAAAGCTGGAGGCGTTCTAGCATTTGTTAAACGATGGTCTAAAGAATTTAACGACCCTTATGTAACTAAAACTCTTTACTACATTAGTCAGACTGATACTTGAATACGGTTCTATAATTTAGAATCCACGTTGCCAGGTCCACGTGAATCGCTTAGAATCAGTTCAAAAACAATTTTTAATATTTGCCTTAAGAGATCTTCACTGGGATCCCTTGTATAATTTGCCATCGTATACGAGTCGCTTAAAACTAATTAATCTTCATAGCCTTTCTAGTCGGAGGGAAATGCGTGGAATTGTTTTCATGATTAAATTACTAAATGGTTCAATCACAAGCCCGTTTCTTTTGAGCGAAGTGAACTTCAATGTACCTTCTCGTCCATCAGGACATTTTAAACCACTTATCTTGAAACAGTGCCGAACTAATTTGGAATTAAATCAGCCTTTTCGTTGTTTGTGTCAAGATAATAACTCTCATTCTGGTACGTTTGATATTTCAGACTCATTATGCAGAATAAAAATGTCAATTCTTTCTATCCTAAATACATAGCAACAATTTGCTTTCATATCCTTTGATTCTTATCTTTATTCTTTACAATAACTATTCGCTGTCAACTAATTATTTATTACTTGTGTCATCTATTTTGTATCTACCTTACTTGGCTGATGAGGTTTTCTCTGTAGCTGAGCAGTTTCAGATCTCGACGATTAACAAACCAAAGCCTTTGAAAGACGGATTATTGACACTATTTGGAAAATATGAAATATGCTATGTTTATTTTCCACTATTGATAAACGTCCATGAAAAATGCGATCTTTATCTTCTGTTAGGCAAAATAAAATAAACCTCAGAAAATGTTTGAAAACATTCAAATATTTGAACGTTGTCGCTCATCTGCTCTCCAACGTTCATTTTCTCACAATTCTCTTTACGCCTACAACAAAAAGGGTCAGAAAACACTCGAAATCTTTCATATAATTGAGCCTTGCAGTTCATTCGCTCTGTTAATTGAAACTGCTCACTGTTTTCATCGGTAAAATTTAAGAACAAAAAATGTCCATACGCTACACAACTTTGTAATTTCGGAAAGCTCCAAGTGCAATTCAAAGTGCCGGACTTATGTATTGGCCAACCTTATTCTTTGCAACTTTCACCAATTTCTTCTTCCGTAAAATTATTTTAACTAATTTTGTCAAAAATTATTAGTCAAGATTCAATACAAAATTTATAAACTGTATTTTGAAAATATTTGTAAAATCATTGCAACTTAGATTTGGCCATGGGGGGGGTTTTAACCCCCAAAACCCCCCCCGTGCGCACGGGCCTGACATAGATAACAACCCTCAATTGTGGGTTATTTACTTAAGGGCACAGCTGATCGCAAATAAACGAATATCGTTAAAAAAAAAAGTTAGTGAATACCGATATCGTTATAATATCGTTATAGTCATCCTTACGACAAATGTCGATTGCAAATTTGGCCGTGGAAGTTAGTGAAATCCACCACAGGAACTGGTGGCCGTGGATTACATTCGTCTTCGTGCAGGAAAACTAGATGCACCATGGTGCATCCAGCTTTTACATTCAACACATTGAACGTTTGAAAAAAATCTTCTTCCCGTAATCGCAGCAGATCAAGTCTCTTGGTCCTGGCTACTCTGTGCAGGGACCCACTGAGGGGCATGGCTCTATCGATTTGTGTAATCATTATAAGACCTTTAATACGTGCCGCTTTAAATCCTGCTATGTGGTCAAACCTATAATACCATATGCCGCAGTACAGGTGGGTATAAAAGCGAACACAATGTCTTGACAGATAAGTTCCTATGTACAGGACATAAATATAATGATACAGGAACATCCATGTTATGAAGCACACTCATGCTGATTTTTTAAACAATTTTGTGAAAAGTCCTTTTTGATTGTCATTAGATCTTATTATGGATTAGCTGAAATATATGTACATACCTATATGTATTTACCGCCGTCATGTTGTACATACATGTTACTTGTTCACATGTCAATTAAATGCAACTACAAGTTCGTATGTTAATTCATCTAGAACATGCGTTCTTGTACATTGTCGTTATCAGCGATGCTCACGATACACATTCACACGATATTTGCGTAGGTGGTATAAATAGCAGTTAATGTGATCATTTGATCGTAGTCGATGTATAATCTATTTAGCGGTCGGTATGAGGATAACGGTTGTAACTATTATTATATATACGTTGGCTGAAATTTGTCTGGTAATATGAATTAAGTTAACCATTTAAATAAAAAATTGTAATCGTGAAATCATTTTAGTGTGAGCAACCGTACACAGTACAAAATGAGGCACTGGAACCTTTTAATGGTCTCCAAGAAACTTGTGTTGATATGTCGAGTTTAAAAACTGTTGGACGTCAACGCCTTGTAAATGGTACCGTTAAAGTTTTGCAGGAGTTGGATGGTGACAACTTTAAATTTCAAGTGGAACTTTTCTCGAGTCCCCAAAGTGATGGCCAATACAAACGTATACCAATGGGTGTGCCAATAACACCGATTTGCGATGGATTCAAAGATTTATATACCAAAATCATACAACCCTCGCTTGTAAATGGTGAAAATACCGATTTCCCACATGTACCCGATGAAGGGTTGTGCCCATTGCCATCCGGTGAGTTTTATATAAAAACCTTGGAATTCAACACAGAATCGTGGCCGAATCAGATTCCACGCGGAACACTAAAAGCTGTGCTAACATTTTTCAAAAATGAAGTCAGCGTCGGTGGCACTGTGATGAAGATGAAAATCGAAGATCGGCAATAATTGGAATTCAACAACAAGAGTAGACTAAAATTAGAATAAGCTCGCAGCAGAATATACATTTTATACACATACATACATCGGGGTGGTGGGGGGAAAAGTTATTTTAATAAAAACATAATTGTATTTTGTGTTTAAGTCGAATGGCTGCATTAAAATCAGCGAAAAAGGAAACTGCGAATTTGGCGAGTATCCCAGGTTCCAGCAATGCGACTATGATTAGTGAATTGTATAGGAGAAACTGACTCCCAAAAGCACCAAGCTTTGACTTTGGGTTTTGGGGGTTTCGCCTCTTACATTATATTACACCAGACTATTTATGTATATTAATATAAAACTCTAGAAAAGTCAAATTTGTAAATTGAAGATTTCTTTAAAAAAAGGGGGCCATATAATATCTAGCTGTATTCTGGTGGTCAGATAAGCGCTTCGTTAGGTTCAACTTTATGTTAAACCAAATGTTATCAAACTCCATCTACGCTTGGGGCATTTTCTCTGTATCTAGGATTAATGTTACAAATTGGAAAGAAACCCCTCATATCTTCAATTCTTTATGAAGTAGAAGCCAACATATTATCGTGCTTGCGATAAAGTGGCAATAAAAGAAAACGAAACGCACATTTTCATTATGTTTTACGTTGTTTGGAACCACCCTAAAATACATATCCAACCCGAACGACGTCTCGTACGATGCTAACAAATAATAGTGGAATATTTTAGAGAATAAAGAGCTTACTTATAGCATACCGTAAAAGGGGGTGAGTAGAAACACTTTTGTACATACATACATATGTATGTATGTATATGCATCAACATATTTGTCTAGTTTTAAAAAATCCAAATTAAAGCAAATAAAAACACAGGTCTATGTACTAGTTATCTCTTCATGATATTTTTATTTTATTACTTTATCACCCTGAAACTAAAAAAATATATACATATGTATATGGTGTTTCCAATCACCCCGCACATTGGGGTAAATAGAAAAGAAACTGTGGAGTAAATAGTTTTCAAATTTTTTTTTTTAATTTTTCCGAACGCTCATTCCATTTTCATTATCAGAAAGTGCTTTTTCTATTGTTTGTGGGTTGTGTTTTTTTCAACACCCCTACAACCAAAGATAGTGAATCAATATAGCGACGTTGTTATTGTGGTTTTAACTACAAAAACAACCCCCGAAGGTTTAGTGGAGAGTTGCCGAGTTGACAGTCCTTGGCCGGATATGAATACGGTACGCTTCAGTACTCCCTTGCGGTACTGCCCGACTGTCTTGGAGCGATTTACGACCAGTAAAACCTTCGAGGCCAAGTCATTGATACTTCGAAAGGAAGGAGAAGATGGGTAATGTTAGGTGAGAGGAGTCATATCGGTAGATCAACCATCGAGTGTCACTTGATTATCGGTGTGCACTTTACTAGCCTCTTATGACCGGTGCCCAACATAAGTAAATAATACAAAAATGATAAAAATTTAACATACAACAACAACGAATATCCAAATCACAATTTATTGCCCATTGGAAAACGTCAATTATTTAAATTTTTAGAAACTATCGTCTCACTATTTTCAAGCTCCAATATTTTAATACTATGTACAATGCGATAAAGAATTCAAATATTCATACCTATCCTATCATTTTGAATGAGTGTGTATTTGAATAGCTAATAAGCTTTACATAGGTGAAAATGGAAAGCTTTGAAATTTAAATGGTGAAAATAGAAAGCTTCCAAAGCTACACAGGGCAATTGCCACCACGAATGGCACCCATGCACATGTAAATCGATTTATTATCCCCTTATTTTAGTACAGCATTGTTCAACTGCTAAAACGCGTATCACAGTTTTTCAAAATCGACCACGTAATACAAACTAAGGCCTGGTGCTAAACGGAAGCATTTCACTGAGAAGAAAAATGAGGTGTACAAATCTTTTTCATTTTGCACAGCATTGATATCTTTTCAAGATGTGCTTTAAATTATATTTTACCATTTAATAACGTGTTTTTTACAGGTCAGAACTTTCTTTCGCTTTGTCAATTTAAAATTTTAAACCGATTGGCACAGGGCTTAAATTAAATTTGAAATCATCAAAATCTATCTATTTAGTATTAAAGTAAAGCTTTGTTCCAGGTTGAAAGAATATTAAATTATACAACTTGAGAGGAATTCTTACATAAATTAATAAATTTGCTGAATTTATTCCTACTGCAGTTACTAACTAACATAAAAAATGTTATGAACAAGTTATTTTTATTTTCTGTTTTTCCGACAGGGTGAATGCTAGATTTATATTGGAACGATTTTCCGTCATCCCTTGTCAATTTTTGTTTGTTTACAAACCGGTTTCGGCGATCCGCCATCTTCAGAGAACGAAAACTTACACTGAAGATGGCGGATCGCCGAAACCGGTTTGTAAACAAACAAAAATTGACAAGGGATGACGGAAAATCGTTCCAATATAAATCTAGTTATGAACAAGCTTTATCCACAAAACTTTTATAAATATGGCATCACGACATTCTCTGGCATCACCAAAAAAGGACAAAGGATTAAAAAGAAGCAGAAACAATAACAAACTTTCCAAAACATAAAGGATGTCACGAAGTAAAGCATAAATAATACATGAAAGCTTTTAAAGCTCAGCAATGACTTGGAATATATGCAATTCACATCAAAGTATCAAGAATAGTCCTTAACAACGCATACAAGAGAGAAGTGAAACGAATATTGATTGACGCGTAATAAATTTGGTTTCAAGTGCAAATAGAAAACTGAATTATTTCTGTCTTAAACACAAATTCTGTTGTGGAAAGTAAACACAAAATGTAAAAAATTAACTGAAACTATATATACATAAAGTATATGTATGTAATACAGTGTTTTTAAAGAGCCTTGAATGTGAAGCAATTACTTAAATCAAATATCCTTGCGCTGTATATACTATACGCTATCATTCATATGCATACATACATATATGTGTTTGTACGTATGCTTCATACGGTTACCTTTACATAAGAGAACGAACAAACAACCAATAACTGCCTTCAGCTGTAAAGACATAAAAAAAACTTCGTATTAATCAATTTTTGGTAAGTAAACTTACTTTATTTCGTAGGTAGATACGTAATTTTTCGGGCTAGGATATTTCGAATAGAGATCCAATTTCAAAGTAGGAAATAATACTACCAATAATTCCGTAAGTATAGAATTGAATCGTGATCTTGTTCAGTCAAAATACCTGGAATTTGTCTTCATGATATATCATAAAGGCTTACTCTACCAACTTCCGAGGTATGATGCAGTGCAGACCGCGTAATAACATTATTTCCTTTTTTTGGAATGTAACTAACCAGAGTCATATCATGGGTTGAACAAAAGGTGTTAGTTTTTGGAATATCTTGATGCCACACTTTCTTTTTCTTTCTTGACATGCCCGAAAATAGTCGAATCGTAAAAAGCTGATCTGTGCGCTATTGATTATTACTTTCGTCTCTTCCTCTTCTGCAAAAATGAGTATTTCTTCCATATCTTGAGTTAGAAAGCTTACTCTTTTTAAGATCAATCGTGAAAGATTTGCCATCATTTTATCAGTCACTGTAATGCGGCCAGATCTCTGAAAAA
This sequence comes from Sphenella marginata, assembly GCA_951509765.1. NCBI lineage: Eukaryota > Metazoa > Arthropoda > Insecta > Diptera > Tephritidae > Sphenella > Sphenella marginata. Next base: position 27,161,026 of record OX608083.1, read on the forward strand.
AATCGTGCGTCTGACCTCTTTAAAGGTGACCTGAAATCACCTTTCGCCTAGACTGGGCTGAAATTGATCCCGTGAGGGGAAAATTGTGATAATTCGATTTTAATTTCTACAGCCTACTTTTAAATGTTAAAAGTAAATTTGTTACACTGTACCCGTTTGGCAACAAAGAAAATATGTCCGGCACTACGATTAACTAACAATTTTTCTGTAGTCATTCTGAATACTCTTCTACATCTATGCTTTTTTTACCGACGCTTTCTATAATTTTGGACTACGTTGTAGGTACTAAAATTTTTTATTTTCATTAGGTGCAGTGTGCCTCATCGATTTTGTTTATGCCCGTAAACGAATTCCCTATTGCTAGAGCCAAGCCCTAAACAACACAGCCGAAATACTAAGACAAGCTTTTTTTTATAAATCTGACTCATATGTTTTCCAAGAGTTAATGAAAACAAGCTACTAACCCATACAAAATAATTCACATTGGTACATATTCTTCAATAAACAGTTTGCCATGGCTGGCTCTCTGTTCTTTCAAATAAACGTTGTCATACGTATATACTCGTACATACCTAGATATGTATATGAAAAAAGTTCAATGAAACAAAATCCAAAAATTCACAAGCCAAATGGAGTCATTAGTTGAAAGAAAATATTTCCCTTACTTCAGAATAGTCAATTGTACTTCGTAAATCTTAAAATTAATTTCAGAAGCTGTAAATTGTACTTTAGAAACCTTCAGAAACTTTAGACCGTCCTTGGCTGGATATGAACCCGGTTCGCCCCGGTACTGCCTGACTGTCGTGGTGACCAGTGTAACATTCTAGGCTCCTAGGGAAGGTAAGATGGGGATTCTGGGGTGAGAGGCCTCATATTGGTTGATCAAGCATAGCACAATTTTCGATTTCTGAAGTACAATTGACTATTCTGAAAATCATTTTACAGTTTCTGAAAATCATTTCTCGCATTCTGAAGTACACTTGGAAAATGTGAGATAAAATTTTAAATTCACTCAGTTTTATCTTAAAATTAAACTAAAATTGTCTTTATTTATAAACTTCGTCCTCTATTACCATTAGCGAGTCGCAAAGTATTATGGTTAGCGATCTATTGAATACTTCTAATTTGTCAGTGAACCATGTTCGCAATGCGTTTCAAGCATTAAATGAAAGGGAAACAGGGTACAATAATTAAGCGTGTAACATCAATGTGCGTGTACATACATATATTTGCACAATCCAACAAACTCAATTATTGAACGAGTCACCAGCCGTTTGAGGGTATTCTACGAAGTTTCGTTTCTGTTATAAAATAACAATTGTAAATGTTTATATAATGATGTAAGGCGCCTAATAGTCCAAGCTAATCAATTACGTCAAATTTTTGGTCGAAAAGAAGCATTCTCCTTAACACGATTTTTATTCATATCGCTCGTTCTATTGTAAACAGAGCTAACTCGAGATTTTTTTTTTTGGGAAAACTCAAATAGAGCTTTGTCTATTTTTAAACAGTTTAATTTAATGACTAATTTAGTTGGTACTAGAAGGGTCACGTCAATTTATAAGGTATGACGGCAAACTACAAGTACTAAGCTAGTAGACTGATAAACAAAGTATTTATATTAATTTGAGTGAGATCCTAAATTACATCCAAACTTTCTTCATTCTGAGATAATTCACTTTACAATAAAAAATGTATTCAGACAAAAATAGCTACATACGGAAATTTTCTAAATACTACAGTTTCATACAAAAAAGAAAAGGGGTTTTTTGAAATAATGCTAATAGAGTGAACCAACTCGAAATCAAACCACTTTTTGATCTAACAAAACCACAAAACATGTTTGTATGTTGGTGGAATATAGATTTATTTCGAATTGACTCACTTTATATTAAAAACCGAAGCAGATGGAATGAGCAGAAATGGTGCATCTCTGAACTCGATCAGTTTACTTTTGAACAGATAAGCTACGAAAATTTATAATACACAGATGCAAATACTCCAATATTTCCGCCATTATTAGTTTAATGACTATTTCATAACGTTAAATATAATGTCCTTGGCTAGCTATTAAAATGTATAGTAATATCTAAAAAAAATTAAATTTTGAGTTAACTCTGTTTACAATAGATGGTACATACATTTTTTAATATTTTACAAATATCAATTATAATATAACTTATGGCGAAAAAATGCCGGAAATCCCAAGGACCACGCCAAATTTTGAATGACGAATTGTGAATGTGTTTACCGGAATTACAGGGATATATAGAAATAAAAGTTTTACTTAAGCTAGCCTCCATTAAGTTGTGAAAAGCAACCTTAATGCGTTGACAACTGTTTTAGATTATAGGCATTCCATGCCTTCCGATCCTTATCTACAGTAAGTAAAAAGTGTACAAAATTTGGCAGTCTTAACCGGTTAATTTAAAGGTATATAGCCCAAAACTAGGTTATTGGTAAATGGGTTGCATGGGGGCTATCTGATATGTTGAACCAATCTTACTGATTTTCATTAAAACCTAAACCAATTACATATCATGTACATATGTAACAATTGCAAGAGTTATAGCCCAAACCATATTTATCGGAACAATCGATTGTATGAGAGCTATTCGTTTTATTTTTCCGATATTGTTGGTTCCGAAAAATTATTAATATATTACAAAATGTAGGGTCCATACAAAATTTCATTGAGATCTCTCTAAAACTGAGGGACCGAGTTTGAGTTTAAAGATACGGACGGAAAGGAATCAGCTCGTTACACTGATCATTTTCGGTATACTTATTGGTGGGTCTATCTCTTCTTCTTCTCATACTTACAAACATCTCACCAAAGTTATAACCCCTTTCCCTAATCATGAAAGTTATAAAAACAGTAAAAAAACCGTTAGCTCTTAGTTTAGCTATATATCCCTGCGAATATACTCCGTTCCATAATCCAAATAGCACTTCTTAAGAAGTATCGGAGTTCACCAACACTTATCCTCATTCATATAAAAGCGGTGGTCCAATTTGCACGGCGATGTCCGGTGATTGGATCACCTTAGCTCCATTTCTCTCAAAATACTCCCATTGGAGTATTCAACAGCAAAGCAAGAGAGGGAGTATGTGGTCCTCAAAAGAATACCTACACCCTATCTCGCTTTACTCCAGAATACGCTATAGAGTAATCTTTTGCACCATTTTCACAGTTCTCTCATGTAGGTGCCCTATGGACTATTCAAAATACAAGGTAAAGGTACTCCGAGAGGGATTATTCGATCCACTCACCGGGCATAGCCATATAAATTTGACCACCGCCTTTATATGAATGAGGATAAGTGTTGGAGTACTCCAATACCCCAACGTTTTTACAGGGATACCTTTAAAAACCACAACAACTTGTGTCTTCTCCTTGAAGTAATGCCGTTAGCACGCCATGCGATGGCTATATTTTGTATGGTGTATATGTCTATGTATACACCTGCGCATGTTTATGTACAATGTACACAAAATATTTAGCTGTAACCGCTAGACATCATCATTTGACCCTTCTTGTTAGGTATTTGAAATGTTTTATTCTTGTTTTATTAAGTTATGAGGTTGCCATTCGACAGGATGGAAACGAAATTTAATACAAAACACCCAAGAAAAATGGAGTCAAATATTTATCTTCATGACTTAATTACTAGAGCAATGTTATCCAATTCTGATACTCGGTTGCTCATTATTTTTTTAGCTATGCAGTCAAGTGTAGGGAAATGATTAGAAAAAACAAATACAAAGTTGTATATTCAAAGGAGGTAAAATAAAAAGAAGGTTAAACTCGACGAATAGTAGGAAACACAAAACCATCAACTCGAGGGTAGGCATTTGGTGAAATTTGCGTTTATATCGCGAGTTTTAAGGCCTACGCAGGTACAGTGGTGAATTACCCATCATTGATTTGCCATCGTCCACTTACATTCGTTGTTGGAGCTTCTTATAGTTTTATGTCCTTTGGCATCACCCTAAATTTATTTTGTTGAAATCATAGTCAAATTAAAATAGAGTGTAATCTTGTTGATACATGATATTTACCGAAGACTCGGTATGTCCATTTTTTGCAAGTGCTCTGACTTCTTGATGTTGTTGTTGTTTACACTGCCTAATGGGACGATCACTCTGAATATTGGTGTTAGAAGAGTAGGTTCGATTGAACAGGAAAAGAGATGCTTAGTAGCATGAGGGGACATATCACATGCAGGGCAAGTGTTCGGTATGGTGGGGTTCAGTTTGGATGAGTAAGAGTTACCCTGTACAGTATTCAGAGCGAAGTTGTGCTAGCATGGCTCTCCCTCGGAAGTTCAACTTCTTCCTCAGCCAACTCGGGTGGTTGGATATCTGAGGGATCTGCCAACCGACTCGGTGTGGAGGTCATTTAGAGCCGATCTATGGTTACGCAGATCAAACGGCAAGGAAATTTGTTTAAAAAAAAATTGCGCTAAAACTTGGATTTTGGGCAATTTTCCAATAGCCCATGCTGTTTCATTCGCACTCATATGTAATGAATGGCACAAAATCAGCAAGGTTTTCAGTACATACTACTTTACAAGTTTTCATCCGGTTTTCTTTCGAGTACTTAAATACATACATACATAAACCGAAGAGATTTTTATGAAAACCTTCCCATCCAATTTGTGGTACCTATGCTGCTTTGAATATTTTGGTAGAAATTGGCGGGATCTAAAGTTCAAAAAACTACAACAGTGTAATTTTTTCAAAGTTTGTTCAACGGCACTTGCAAATGGAGTTAAAAGATAGTAATGAATAATTTGATTGATAAACATAGATTTAACAACATTTATTGAGCAATGCAAGCGATTGATTTATTTTGTGGTTGCACACAAGGCCACTCTCGGTGTGGAGCACGAAAAACTTTGACGTTGGCCCCATCAAGAGAACCAAAGGTTCAAAGCCGTTGAGGCCTTAAAATAAGAGAACACTGAGAAGTTGTTAAGACACTTTTAACAGTACAAGAGATGTAGTTATTGTATGAGAAAGAACTGCGTGTCATACTGTGTTAGAGGAAGTGTTCACAAAGACTTGTACTAGCTTTGTTCGCGTACATACAATTTTATAAAATTTGATAGAGAAGTGTTCGCTTACACAAAACACTTGCAGCGAGAGAGCGCATTTTGACATTTCATTGACAGTGAGAGCTACAAGTTTTTACTGTGGGAATTTCACTCCTTTAGAATTTTAAGTGTAAAACAGCTGATCGTGACAAGGGAAAGCAACAACAAAAATTAAAAAATTTTAACTTTTAACCAATCAAAATGGCAACAGCTGCTTTTGCTGCAAGCTTTTCCTGACTCCTGGTCGCTTGAAACCTTTTTGCTTTTTGCGTTTTGAGAGAGTTTGCGTCATTATCATTTTACTTACACTTTTTGCAAGTTTTGTACGCGAACAGAGCTACTGCAACCCGTATTTAATCCCATCGAAAATATATGGCCGAAAATGAAATCAGGAGCGAAAAAGGTGTGGAAGTGAAACTTGGTACCATAAATGAACGGCGCTGATTATAGGGCTTAAGGTTCCTGAAATATACCCAGCATTTTCTACGTTCTTTGCCTATTCTTATGAATGAATTGATATATGTATGTATGTACGTATGTATGTAGATGTGTGTAAAATTGTTTGCCTGCATGTATCAATGCATTTAAGAATGAATGAATAATAAACACAACAAAAGAAAATGACTTACTAAGAAGAATGACACAAAAAATTAAGAGAACAATAACAAAAAAATATTCATAAATTATTCTAATGAGGAAAAACTGGGCCAAGTGATGTGGTTAACCAACATCCTCCTTATAATAACCACCACTAAAGTGACGGTGCAGAGACAAACTATTCTGCATATTCATGTATGTACATATGTATGTACATGGAGAGGACATCTTATATAAGCAAAACTTAATCAAGAGAAAGCAAAGAAGTATTCTAACGACTGAAAACGAATAACATATACCTAGAAGGAAGTGATTTATTATGCCAACTTGCTTTAGGCAGGTTTATTCTAAACATTTAAAGGTCGCATTATATACTCAACGGTAGGTATATTTACCACAGTCCGGGATTCGTAGTAAAGGAGCACTCGCCTAGAACCAGCTTTGATCTCTTTGTATGATTGAAGTGATCTATTTTGTTTGAGCATATGCTATGAAGAGACCGATTGGTATCTTTTATTCCTGAAATGGCAGTGTCGAACAGAAACATTTTGTTCTCCTATGGTACAACCCGACAAGTTTACTTTAAACTCCTATAAGTAGGCTACAGAAATGTTTTTTTTCTCTTTTTAATTATTAAGGTAGTGGTAACATCAGTCAAAAAAGTCATGCAAACAAGTAGTATTTTGTGATGCATTTAATATGGAACAAAATCTACAAATTTTGCTGCTTTCGGTAGAATGTTAAATTGCTATGAATGTTTCTTCAACAAAATGACTTAATAAATGGCAACTTTCTTCAAATATTATCATTTATTCGTTATGGTATTTTGGGCTATGAAGCTGTAAAATTGTATCAAGTTCTAATAGGCTAACTAACTATTTGCTTGAATAATGAACAAAAACTTATCTTTGATTTAGGTAAATCATTTTTTAATCAAAGTGACCCAACCCTGTAAGGATCGCACATTAAGCAAGATACGATGCAACCTTTTTTGCAACATACATACATACATACCATCTATTTACATACAAAAAAACATACTTCTCTATTTTCTTATATTCGTTTTCAGGTATAACCCACAAATTAATCGTCAATATTTTCACGGCATTCAACATTTAAAGGTAAATCAAATCAGTATTTGTCCATGCATTACACAAAATTCAGAAAACAAAAGCATTTGCATGCTCGTAGATCAGTCACATGTGCATTGAATATTGCATTATAATCCTTGTGAACAATTTTGTTTCTTTGTGTACATGTCGATGTGCTCCTCTAAGTTTCCCTGATCCTCATATAAGAAACTGTGATTTCTCATACCCTCATAACAGTTCGAAATGCCAATACCAATTTAAAGGTCATAATTTGTAAGGGGCTTAAATTGTATTTTGTAAGCTCAAGCCCAGTTACATTTGCAAAACAACTGGGTCTACCATTAAGCTAAAATTTGGCGCGAAATATGTATGTATGTTTACTCCTTCTCTTCCAATTTGTGTTGTGGCCATTGCACCATTGGAATGCATTCGGCATGGATTTGTCGGGAGCAAAATGAAATTTCTAGGAAAGCTCTTCTAAAATTTACGTAGATATCCCTGATTCCAAACATATTATTATAATTAAATGTGTTTTGCGTCTTTTTAAATGTCAGTTTGCTTAGATCGTACAGTTGTGTGTTTTATTGGGCACCGGGACGTATGAGTAACCTTCACTCATAGTATGAGGAAACGTTAGAAGCTTTGTATACCTTTCATGAACATAAATGGTATGTATGTGAGTTTGGTCCAATGTTTGCAAATATGAGAAGAAGAAGAGATGGGCCCATCAATAGGAATACCGATCAGGACTATGAGAGGAATCGATTTCGCCATGTCACTCTATACGCCTGTCTGTTTGAACGCAAGCTAACATTTTTTATGCCTCAGACAGTTTGTAATGTATTCATTATTTGTCGAAACGGAAAATGCAACACATGGGTAAACGGGACTTGGTCTGTAAATAATAAAATTATCAAGGTCAAATTTTGCGTAGTTTTCACGTATTTTGGCGCGGACAGTAAAAAGCGTGATGCTGGGTCCTCAGCACAGCCGAATGATGATAAAGTTTAAAATTGGAATATTAGCCAGAGCAGTGATGGACATTATATTTCGAACGCGAGTGGTAATTTTAATCTGGGACGGTAACTGTTATAAGTTTAATTATGGAACTCGACATTTGATCATTATTTTCTGATTTTTTTCAATAAAAACCAACAATAATCGCTACGCTTAAGTTTTATTATTAAGCGTAATGATCACTTTTTGAGCTTTATTTTTTTGAGAGGAAATAAAACTTACCCTTGAGTTTTATATTTTTGCTCGACAGTAAGCGTTATTCTTTGAGTGACATTTTATCGTTCAAGGATAAAAATTAAGTTCCGAGTTTTAAGTTTTTTCGTAGATCAAAACATTCAAAAGGCAGCTGCGCCTTTATGGCAAGTATATGTATGTGGTTAAAACTATGTTTAAATAGTTGAGTACATATGTTGACGAGATTATACCAAGCAATATTTATGACCAACAACTTTCCTTTGCATACATGCAAATGAGAAATAGAGAAGAAAATTTCTAACTAAATAGGTGCCCGGTTATACTGGTAGTGCGTTGGGGTATTATACCAAATAAAGATTGACCGAAAGTTTTATAAAAAAGTTCTTTTAAAAAGAGTTCGCCCCCCGACAGTGGAGCGATCGGATGAATCTAGGCCATAATTCACGGGTTATGGGGCTAGAATATACCCAAGGCATATATGTATACATGTCGTAAGAAGCGAATAAAATCACATCGACCACTAATGCGGGTCAACGAAATCGCTACCACGGCGGTCGGTATGGTCTTGTATCGGATTCACACTTGGCATAGTTGGCCGACTGAATAGGCCGGAGTACATACTTCTCCAATAATAATCATAACACCAATCTGTAGCAAAATTTAAAAAGAAGCACACCAAAAATTAAAAGACAATGTCCTTGAGTGTGTTCGTGCCAAATATTTGCTGTAATTATTAAACAGTATTGATCGATCATTGCCGGGGGCATAAGAAACTTTTTAGGTCCCCTATGAAAGATGACAATATGATACGCATCAACATTCTATTGGTTTTTCCTAATTCTTTTACTACTTTGTTTGTCTCTTTTTTCGTTTTGCGATGTGAATTATTCTCCTTTTGGGAAAATTTAAATATCAAAAAGAACATTTTATATTTCGTGCATAAATATACAAATATGTATGTATGTAGTAGATAAGGGTCATCTGTAATAAATGGTAGCAAAATAAAAAGCTCGCGAATAATCTTATTATAACTTAGCTGAATATCAACAACAATATATTTTTAAGAATGGCACCATTCAAATTGAAATTTCGCATGGGGAGCTCGAGGAGCACATCGCAAGAACACGATCCTGATCCACAGGTAAATGAAGCGCTTCTAAATCAACATCAACACCATGCAGCAGCAATTGGTGCCAGTAGCTCCACCATCGACTCAACGGACTGCACCAGTCTTGGTTCAATGGGTACAAATGAGCGTAGATCCTTGCTGCCAAATAAAAGCAACAATTTAAGATTGGGTAAGGATAACTTTCAATTTTCTATCTGCGAATGATGTTTTTTTTTTTTTCAATATACTGGATATGCCTTAATAAAGTAGTACATATGTATATACATAAATATATGCATAAATGTAAATATGAATATTTTACCTCATTCTTGTTCATATGCACCTAGCAGCATTTGTATATACATACATACATATATAAATGAAATAACAATCTAAATATTTTTGTAATGAATTCGAAATTATGCCAACTTGTCGATTGCCGAAATTATAAACGCTTTTTTTGTTTGAGTAGCGAGAAAGAGTGTGCCAGAAGGTGTTGGGGAGTGTTATCGAAATGACAGTCCTTTGCAAATATCAATCCGAAGTGCGCAGGACTTATCACTATTCGGGTTCTGAGATATCTACAAAACAACCTAGTAAAACCAAATACTTTCTGCATTAGAAGTGTGCCCAAATACATTCCGCATCTGTTTAGCATATTTAAATTAACACTGTACAAAGACATTTACATAATTATATTTAATATGAAAATTAAAGAAACATATGACATATGCTTATATATCATCGCACTGTTGCCAAAAGCATGAATATCGCAATCTTAAGTTAGTATGAGTATGTTCATTGTAGCCTGCGTAATTTGTCATCCATTGTCGTTTTTGGCAGCTATTGCAAGTGTGGCAAGTACGCAACTATGATAGGGGAGCATGGCAGCAAAAACCTCAAAGACTGATAAACCTTGTATATTTTAACAGTGTATTTGCTCCCTCATTTTGAAGATTTTATCGATGTCCATACTTCTTATTCCACACCGATCGAATTGTATCAATGAGTCACTTGAAGAGTGCAAAGTTTGTATGGTTCATATTGGTTCCAGTAGGCCAAGCGTTTCCTGTAACTGCTAGCAAAACTGTGTTATTTGAGGTAGTACTAAAAAAGTACCGTATCACCGGATCCCGAGATTGGTATCACTACCCTGCAGAAAAAATGGCTAACCAGTCTCCAAAAGGGCAGTCTTGAGCTATTTATGTAGTGATAGTTGAAAAACACTATGAAGTATCGCATATTGATAATCACTCATTCACAAGCAGATATATACAAATGGAACCGGTTGAAAACTAGCCAAAGCCAAACTTCTTAGGACTGTCCGAATGGCAGCCGGTTCAGGACGGCATACTAAGTAATGCACTAGTGACAATGGCCACCGCCAATGACAACGTCATGTTAATGTAAACAATTGAAAACATTGCTTAGCGATTGACCTATTACTAGTGGTGTCTCTAAACGGTATAGCACAGGGAAAGTTCTGAGCAAGTCCAATTTGGTATATTCACTTAGTAGCCCCCCAACGAACACGTTGCCATGCCGTTAAAACAACAATAACACGTTGCTTGGTCTTTATTCCATTTGTCCAAACACCATTTTCCCCAACTCTCTGATATGGAAGAATTGTTAGAGAGGAATGGTAAATGACCCGTTCAGCGAGTCACTTGAGGCTCAGAATCCCGCCCTGTCTCTAGAAATTATAACATATTTATTAAAATTTAGCTACATACTTAGGTGTATGTATTGTAAGTACTTGTGAAGTTTCATACAATTATATGGGTTGAGCTTGTTTGGTTAATTATGAATGACAAATGTTAATAATATTAGAATGCTTTTGTCTCGCATGTCTCATTAATATTTGCACTCCAACATACACTGTTACAATTACTCAAATATACCACATGTAGTACAAGTTTTGAGATTACTTTTCGACTTTTTCTATTGCAGGTTACATCGATCCCAAAGTAACTTCATGTAACGACGAAGTCTAAACGGACTCCAATACGTTCAATACAACACCTCCAGCAACCTATGATCATATGCTTACAGAGGTTAGTTTTATTATGCATAAATTCTAGTATGTTTGGTATTTACATAATGCAACGGTTTTATGGAAATGGCGGGATAATCTTTTGAAAAAAAAAAATTTCAGGAAAGATAGAAAGTTATTTCATGGAAAAATTGTTCTAATGCCCTGATTAAATATTTCATGTACGAGTGAATATAACTTATAGTTCATATCGTTCCGCGGTTCGACTTTTTCTTCAGTAGTTGCCACTCGAGGTAAGCGCTCAGAGTGTATTTCAGTTATGACAGCAGATCTCAACAATAAATAAGTAAAAACGCTTAAATACAGCTGGGACCGTTTATTAAATAACTAGCTATGTAAAAGTGGGCGGGATTACTCCGTGTCTGCCATTTAATTTTTATTTTTGGTCCGATGTTTGTAAGTATGAGAAGAAGAAGAAATAACCTCACCAATAAGTATACCGAAATGATAAGGGTGATGAGCTGAGTCGATTAAGCCTTGTCTGTCTGTTTGAACGCAGCTAGTTTTAGAGATGTCTCGATGAAATTTGGTATAGGACCGTCATTTTTTAAAGCATTAATCATTTGTAGGAGCCAGTAAGATCAAACTAATACAATGGATAGAATGTTAAACGGGGTTTGGCCTATAGCTCTTGCAATTAAAAAGCTAGGAACTAACAATTAAACGTTTAATATGTGTGTTGAAAATCACCCAGATCGGATCAACATAAAATATAGTTCCCATATGAACGTTAGTTTCGATAAATGGGTTTTGGTGCTTATTATAGATGTAATGTGTGTAGTGATCGGATGACTTTTGTGCTATGTATCGTTAAATTAACATTTTTGAAGAGTTTCCACGAATTGTGAGTAAGGATGGGACACTTAGAAAACTTTCCTTAATCCGGTAGATATTTCAATTGTTCAAAAAAGATAGTTTCATGCAGTTTAGTTATTTGCCGATAAAAAAAATATTCTAATATAGCACTACTTCTATTCAATAGCTAAAACTTATCAACCGTGAGGAAAACTCAGTTAATGGTCGTCGAGATTCTTCAAATAATCCGAATAACAGCATTCTTCTCTCCACACTGGAACATATTTCCCTAAACGAAAATATAACAATTGAATGCACAGACCCTAATTGCCAGGAGAATTATATGTGCAACGAACAGTTAATACAACAACGACAACAAAATGCAAACATAAACGAACGAAACAATTTCAATGAATATGCAGAACAATCTCGTAAAGTAATCAAGAATCAAGGAACCAACGAGGGCAATAATTCCGACGACGATACAGAGTGCGAAGACGATAATCGAAAAGAATCAATAGATTCCACTGAACTTTTGATATCCAATAAAATGACATCATCAACAGCAGAAGCAGCAGAGACTGCGTCAGCAACACAAAATAATCCAAATTTGATGGAAAACTGTACAGGCGACTGCGAACAATGTGATTCGGCCCATTACAACAACGAATGCACTGACGAATGTAACACAGATGAATGCAACAATGGTCAGGACAGTCATGGTCATAACAGCAACAATTTTTTCGATCCTCTAATCAATCACAGTGGATATTGTAGTGGAGGTAAAGTATTATTGACTTAGCACACTTAATCTATTATTTGGTAAAATTAGACACATCCTGAGATAGCATACGATTTGAAACTATGTACATATATTCGAAATGACAATTTTCACGATCTTGATTTGTGTTCCCTACCCTAGAAGAACGCCATCAGGTAGCGAGAATGTAGTTTAGCTGCTGGAACTATCCCAGCCTGAAAGTTTCTGTGAGTTTGTGAAAAGCGAATCGACATCCTACTAATAATCATGTGAACGTGTGAAATGGTTTATCGCTTTTACTGTGGCTCTGCCATTGGCCCTACCCAGCTTATCGAAATTGGTTTCTTTTTGGAGTGTTATTTAGTAAACATCAAAAACCCCAATTGTTTATAACGATTCACGGAGCGTTGGGAGAAGAAATATTAAGAGCGAATAAGCTGCATGGCTCAATTATATGAGGGATTTGGAGCGTTTTCTAACCCTTTTTGTTGTTGGCGTAAAGAGAATTGTGAGAAAATAAACAGAAGGTAAAGACTACATTTCTCAACAGTGTTTATTATCGAAATCGGGCTCATTTCGGACTCTTTTTTATGAGTCCATTTGGGGTGTCCGCGTAAAACGCTTTTTCGCTTCATTAGGTCTCCGAAAAGAGCTCATTTCGAAGGGTAAAGCTACCTGAAATATGTGTTTTATGACTCCTTTTGCTTAGCTGCCCTACTAACATTCTCCGAGTGTTCATAATTTAGGACTCCGATATATGTAAGTCCTAAACGAGTGAAAAAATTGAGGCTCAGAAATACGAACATGTAGGAGTTGTCTATGACTTCGATGTGATGAAAATTATGAGTGTTCATTTAATAAATCACGTTTAGAACAAATATTCATATTTATTGGAAAATCTATTCCAAAAGCTTTTCCCCAATTCTAGTGTCCCAATTTTAATGCCAAAGAGACGTAATTCAAAAATGTGCAATTTTGTAGGAGTCATAAATGACTCTAAAACTGTTTCATAAATGAGTATTTTTTGAGGCCACTAAGTACCGATTATAAGAAAAAAATGTGTCATATATGACTCTTATATGGAATTAGGCTCACATCGGACGACCATCACAAGAAGGGAATTACCCTCATTTCTGACTCATTGGTTTAAGCATTTGCAGCGTATAAATTGTGTTATTTTATTACAGTCCGAAATCAACGAAACGACAGTTGAAAGGCAATTCTATAGAAAGTTCGAAAGTCACTTTGTCTGTCACTCGACATTCGTAATAGAAATAATATTCTACTTACCATCGGTAGTTCAATGTGAGCGCTGTAATGTTATACTAAGGTTGGAAAAGAACGAAATGTTCAAGTGGAAAGTGGTGATAGTTGCAATTTGAAAATACGACCAATTGCCTACCCAATCCGAAGTAACATTTGTGTGCAAGAGTGATTCTGCCTTGGATTTATGAGCTGACATTGTTGTTGGTGTTAAGGTTGGTGACGACCTGTACTTGATGTTGCTATCGTTCATCACTAAACATATGTTTAAACATATTTTTTCTGGGTTCACATATTCGAGAATGAAATATTTTGATATATGGAGAAAGCCGTGGAAATACAAATATCAAATTAAAGTTTTAAAATCTATTTTACAGTGAAATTTGCAATTGCCAAATATACCGATTACATTATTTTATTTTTGTATCAAGACATTGTTAGCTTAGCCCACAGTAAAAGTATGTACATTGTGATGAAGTATAGTTAAATCCTCTTGCTTTCAGATCCACAAATGATTGTCCCACTGTGTTATCAATAAATAAAATATACTAGTGTATTTATGTATGTAAATAATACATTTTTATTTAATCATAGAATCACGTTATAATGAAGAAAATGGCGAAAATCAACTACAAAATGAATGCCGAGTTGATCAATATGAAAGCGACAGCGATGATGGTTGGAGCACCAACCAACAAGTTTCAAACAACCAAAGCCATTATGATAACCAACAGCAACAAAACCAACAATTGCATGCGCAAAATTATGAATACAATAATCAACAACAGCAGGACCGCTCAGTCACACCGGAAATAATAAGCAACAAATCGTCAAAGGAAATATATAAAGATTTAGCCAAACAATGGGGTATAACATGCAAAATGTCAGACACCTGTCGTTGTATGGAGTGTCAAGGTCATTACTTCGATTGTGAATACGACGACGTAAGTGTAGTGTATCTCTGCGTTTTGTGATTCTCATTGAATGCACTTCCTTGAGCTGAAATTGTAATGCCTTTTCTTTCTTTTTTATGAACAATCAGAACGAGCATCAGAAAACGGATGGTGGATTGGGTGCAGGCACGCCAATGTTTATCAGCGAAGTAATGCATGGATCCGCTTGCAATATTCTCTAAATGCATAAATACTTACGAATGAACATAGTTGTCCTGATAGATTTAGTGTATAAGAATATACGAGAGCATACATATATACATTCATATAAATCCATGTATGATAGTTATAGTAAACGCGTGGCGCTTACTCCTTATACAAATGAAAACATGTACGGCAAACAGCCAAAAAACTTACATAACACTTAACTTTTTCTTAACCTAAGTGCGGTTTTCAATTCAAACATGACCCTTTTTAAATGGATGGAATGTTGCTTTAGGTACTTTTGTCAAGTAAGAAGTCTTTTCAATACCAGTTTCTTATGAGAAAGAATTTTTTAGTGATATAAAAGATCCTCGACCATACATAATTGATTCCATGCATTATTAGAAGATTAAACGTAAAAATTGTATTGATTTGAAAAAAGGTATCTGTAATAGAACACCATTCGTTTGTAAATTAAATTGTCATAAAATATCCTCAGATGCGTAGGATAACAACTAAAAATGTGGACATTAAGATTTTAAAACCATACAAAATGTTTAATTGAAGTAAATGTGGTGATTAACAATTTGTAAAATTTAAGTAACAACCAAAAATAAACATAAAACTGTGCTATAGCGGATTTAATGTCGGAATGAATCCAGTCACATTGATGTGTATTCAGATCAACTTTTTGTTTTTTGCTATGGTTTGTAGTTTATCAATTGAATATTTAAAAATAAAACGAAAACAAACAAGCAGAGATGACGAATAATTTCGCGGTTTACCATATGGGTTTCGGTATGAAATCCTACATTGAAATTGTGCCACGATGCAAGACAGTCAATTTTCTTTTAAATATTTTTTGATGTATGGTGCACTACTTGCCATTTCCGGCATCTATTAAACTTTAAAAACGGTCATTCTTATGAAAAGAGACTTTGATTTCTTAGTATCAATGAAGTAATTTAAGCCCAAACATTTCCCAAAATTGATTTTGTTTTCTAAAGCATGCGGATATACAGCGTACAACTTAGTGATAAATATCTTCTCATAAATACATTATAATTTTATATGGGTATGTATTTATGAAATTAAAAATTAAGGTTCTCAAAAAAAAATGACTGGACTTTTACTTGTTTCTACCGAATATTGAGAAGCACATAGTAAAAATAAATCAATTATGAAGCTCTTAAATTGATGATGTAACAGAAAACATGTTACATATTCGTAATTACATACTTACATACATACATACATAGGTATATACTTACGTGTCAAAATATATTTATATTGTATATTTAACATAAAATGAATAAGTGCAGTTATGTCATTGTATTTGATTAATTATTGCACTGCAACTTTAGAATTAGAAACTTGAAATAAATCGCACTGATTATCATTGTTTTATTAAAGGACTAAGTAAACACTAGGAATTAGAAATTAGTAAATATTTAGTACTATAGCAAAGCTTTTCCATTTAAATTGGTATATACATATTGTTGTTGTAAGAAATAATCACAAAAATATAATTCAAAAAGTGCATTAAAATATTTGAAAAGTTTATTTACCAAGCAATCTACTACTAAAATACATTCCAACATTAAGTCAGTCATTCTTTAATGAGATCGAGTATAATACATAGTACCTTAGGAAGTTTCAGTTTATCACAGACATTTTATGTATGAAAAGCATTTCAGCATGAGTCATAAAAATGCTGATACCAACAAATTTGAAAGGGATATAAGCCTTTTCATTCTTAAAAGAATTCGATGCAAAGTTGAAAATCATAAGGCGACTTTTCCTAAAAAAATTATTTCAGAAGCCTTACAAAATGCACTGCAAAATCAATTTGGTTAGATACTTTTTCATAGTATGTATGCACAGATAAACAGCGAAAAACAAGAAAACTCTCGACTGGTCTAATATCTACACTTATTTAGATTTTATTGCAAGTTAAATTAAGCAGTTTAGTATTTTTCTAAGCCTTAATGATTTACTAGGGGGTACTCTCTAGTATACGAGTATCCCACAAAAAAATTTGAGCAGTAATTCAATTTGTCACTTTATACAAGAGAATGCTCTTAGATTTTGTATAAAATGTCGAATTATTAAATAGCATCACACTAATAACTATTATTTCTGCGTCTTATTCTTAAATTGTGTGTTACTCATACGACAAGGTATCAACTATGGATAATTCAAAACAGTGACATCC
Organism: Sphenella marginata; assembly: GCA_951509765.1. Classification (NCBI taxonomy): domain Eukaryota; kingdom Metazoa; phylum Arthropoda; class Insecta; order Diptera; family Tephritidae; genus Sphenella; species Sphenella marginata. Next base: position 27,178,316 of record OX608083.1, read on the forward strand.
ATATATAACTTCAAATACTACAAGCATGTGTTTGTACCAATTAATATTTATAACATAAAGAACATAAATACATACAGACTTATATATACATATGTATATACCCTAAGTACATATGTAGTAACCCCAACCGAAAGCCTTTAAAAACTATTTGTATGTGTATTAAAACATTAAATTTTCCATGCATTTATTTAAATCATTATGAACATTAAATATTATTTAAAAATAAACGTATATATGTAAACATATCGTCAGTTCGCTTAACCACGTAACTACAGAAAATTGGGCTTTTAAATGGAAATACTCATGAGACATCCATCAATTTCAGATAAATTAAGCAAATTCCGTGGTATCTTCACTTTTACTATAAAACTACTACAAGAATACTGACTGAAATGAACCGTAATCTGAAAGTGTAGCAATATTATGCAAAATCTGATACATGTAGATACGAGATTAATGCGGAAATCTGACGATATTCGGTTACAAATTCTAAAATCAAAATATTTTATTTCACAAACGATATTATGAAAATATTAAAAAAGGTAAGTGACGTCAATAAGGTGACGTTAAAGTGCTGTTTTGTTTAAGTTGTAATATAACGATTAACATATCTGTCTTATATGGTACATATGGGGGGCTCAGAACCAAATGGATCTAAGTGACATTTGTTTTTTTAAATTGAATTATACCCATATTTGTGTTAGTGAAATATGGTGTTTATTTGTTGGCAAAGAGATCCGAGTAATTTCGGACATTGTAGTGTCATCTATTTCCCATACAATAAACGCCTTACCCAGATTTTACATACCTGAAGGTTGAAATCTGAGCATTCTCCGCGCTTGATCGTCTAACCGATTTTGGCAGTGGAAATTGCCAACCGGCGGTCATATCGACTCCCAGACTCGTGCAGAGTTTCTAAGAGGAAATCTATAGCATAGAAAGGGCAACTAAAAATCTTCTCAACATTTATCTCAGATGGGTAACCGGACACAACAATATTTGATGGAAGCGAAAAGGCTCATACATTCTCACAACAGACGATGATTCTTCACGTTGTTGTTGTTGGTTTTAGAGACAAAAACCATCCATCCAGAGACCAACCATCAAATTGTAGGTCACTGTAGTTACAGAGTCGCAACAAGATCTTCAAGTTACTTGCCGCTAGCACTTGGGGAAAAGATAAAGATAGGTTACGTATAAGGCTATTGGCCGACCGGCTATTAACTACGCTGCGCCGATATGGTTGCTAAATCTTTTTGATACCAAATGGAGGAAATTGCAAGCTTTCCAAAACGCCGCTATCAGTCTGTCTAATAAGAGAAGCAGGAGTCGATCCACTACTTTCTTTGCCAATATCTTACTAAAGCCTTCAAAATCAATTAACCAAGGGAAGTCGTATCGGTCTATATATCTCTCCTTGCTCACATATGTACATCGTGAGCATTTTTCCCAAAACGCTGAATTATAGAACGGCACTGATGGCGCTTGGCCTGTCAAAAGCCTTTAGACCTCGGCAAACACGTGCTCCTAGTAAGCAAGATCGTATCTTTCTTCCTGTCTTAAACCTGCAAGACTGATCCCCCTTGACACTAGCCATCGCTTTAACTTATCGCGGTCGCATACTCTTTTAGGACATCCGTTAGAAGGGATTGATCGCAATGCTCGATAAGGAACGTGCCGGTTAGCAGGAGAGAGTATCGCTACAAAAACAACGTTTATTGGCGCAAGGTTGGGAAACATATGTAAAACTAATTTTAACTCGAGCCTAATCGTTTAGATTTCAAAATTAAAACGCTTCAGAATTAGTTTGTGTCAGGTAAATGGAACATATTATTATATTTCTTTTTATTTTCATAGATTTGCTATAACATATTTTTCACTTAAATATTACAGACAAACATACTTACATATGCATGTATGTATATTGCATTGATACAAAACCAAAGGCAAATTAACTATATAAATAAATCTTTATATAACACACAAAAATTTAAAAATCGAAAAAAAAATTCAAAAAAACTACGTCGTAACAATTCATTAAAACTCTCAAATGCTGAGTAAACACTGCAAATTCTATAAGAAATTTGGAAGATTTACGAGGCATTTGCCTTTTTAATGAATTTTCATTTTGTAATTATGTAATGTGCATAATCATCAGTTCTGTTACACTTAAAATCCTCGTTTCAAGTTTTATTCAACTACTTTAATGACTTTTCAGCGGTCAACGCCCACTCAAACAAACAATAAATACATCTGTTTTAGTAATCAGATATTAAAGCATTCGATTCTTCACATTCGTTATTTATACGTGAAAAATGTTCTTATTCTAATTTCCTTCAGTGAAGTATTTACTTCTTTTCATATCTTATCAAACTTTAATTTAACAACCGTTTGAAATCTTGCGATCTTTTATAATTTAATTTTTGCATATTATTAGTTATGTATATTCATTTGTATATGTATTTCATTTGATATTATAAGCTACAAGAAATTCTTTAATAGTAAAATTTATAGTTGGTTTTTTCTTTATTTTATAATAATAAAAGAGAAACAATTGTGGCACACAATTTTTTTTTTGTTGTATATCCAAGTGCATTTTCAAAGCAGACACAAACTTGAGCTCTTTTAGCCCTGATTAGTGTTGTGAACCCAATGCCCTTTATAGTAATGCTAGTAGTTATGGGAATCGGGGACTCCAAACTTTTCGCTATTTGTTTTTTTTTTTTTTGTCAAAGTATTCTTCTTCACTTAGCAGCACTGGGCCAAGCAATTTATTATTATTCATAGCTCAGTTGTCATCTTTAAGCTACAAATATTTCCTTAAGAGTGCAAAACTACAACAACTTAGCAAGCACTTGATATATGCTTAGGAGAACCGCATTAGGAAAACGAAATAAATAGTTTCCGTCCTAAGCAACGGAACAATAAGGACCATCTCCAAAATATAAAAATTAACATGAGTTGGATAACTTAAAAATAACATTGCATTTTTGTCTTCTTTTATTTTTTTTAATAGTAATAAAACGTAGTGGCACTCCTAAAGCTGCTAAGAAAATCTTAGCGAAACGTTGCGCCAATGCATAAATCACTGTAGTCGGTGCTAAAATAGCTACTAAAGTACTACATTGTTGTATTACAATTGCAGCTGTGCCCAACGGTTATAATTTTTGTAATCGCAGTTTCAAAATGTTATTTTCGATTTATAAAAGTTTTCAAAGGTGCTACATATACCTATGAAGAAGCATAACCATCGCCAAAAACTACTTTGAAATAAGACTGAAATATATCATGACAAATTGAGAATATCCACCCGACCAAGAAACGGACATGGTGAGCTTAAGATAATTACGGTAGTTTTTCGTAACTGGTAAACCTTATTTTTAAACATAAATATGAATTTTATCAAATAAATAAAAATTATTTGAATTATAAATGCTTAAATGGCATTTGTGACCAGGAATCCTACCGTTTACTCGAGAGCTTCGAACAAAAGTCTGCACAGCTTGCGGATACCAGTCGAAACTTATATAGTATGGTTTCATGGAAATTAAACAAACAAAACTGCGTTGATTTTTTTTTTTACCTTAACACTTTTTTAGTAATTGATTTATTATATCCAGATTCGGAGAAAGGATATTCGCAACTTCAGCGCGACCATGGTGTAGCATGGCCAGTGTGATATCTGAGTAAAATAGGAATCTCGCTTACAGCTCAGATATATAAACGCAAGGACGCCAACACGGTACTATTCAAGCAGCCGATATTGAAATACTAACTTACTGTAAAAAACAGTCTAAAAGAACCTTTGGAAAGATAAAATTTTACCCTTTTTCTGATACACAATAAACTTAACTATGTATAGTTCGTATAACTTTTTAAGTGGTCGCTCTATTAATATGAAGTTGTTCTAATAGTGCAGTGCGTGCTTTAAAGCATATTGTTGGTGCCAAATTTAGGCATTGCATTTCAACGCTGCTTGCTGTTTTCATATTCAAGATGTTTTGTAGTAGAGGGAGGTCCAAACCCCCTCCTTCGGAAACCAAAAAGTCCCCGAAATTTCATTAAAAAAATTTGGACTAACGTAATATCCAACGTCTAAGCAATGGATGCAGTTGATCAGACAAATCAATAAGTTTGTTGAGTACGGGTCCATATTACTCGACCTTTTATAGAATCATATTTGAAGTTTAATTTGTTTGACTTCCACTAGATCCAGTAATCGACCACAATAAACAGCCTGTTTGAGTGCGATAACGATAAAACGGTAGCTGTAAGGGAACTATACATAGAGGCTGAAATTACTTGTTTTACAATCGTGATAGAACCGAACACAAAAACATGGGATTGGTTTCATGAGAACAGTTGCTTTAAATATTCGCTAGGACAAATCCTCCCATAAACAACCAAAAAGCAAATCGGCCAACCACCAGCTTGATTTTTAAACATATGTCATAATGGCGATAACATTTGAGTTGTGGGTTCATTTTTAAGTTTTGTGTGTTACATATGATGCAGTTTATTTGCTTTCAGTAATAATTTGGCAAGCTTTTAAATTTTGTATAATCAAAATAAGGTTTTTGGTGGTTTTCTGTACCATTGTGTATAGTATGTTAGTACAAGTGCGATATGTTATATATCAAACGTTTGAAAGGTGCATCAACATGGAGTCATTATTTGCAGGCACTTCTTTATGGAAGCCATTGCCGAACACGGCCGAAAGAAGAATACTAACATGAAAATCTGGTTGGCTATTGTTGCTTTCGTTGAATTTGGCAAACCAGGGTTCTTTGCAGGACCGTTAAAAACTGAAGCGGTGTATAGTGAAAATTCTGAGATACATCTTACATACCTTCCACACATTGTTCAGAATGTTTTCTAATGCGCTCCTCTGCTTTTAGGATTATGATTATAGCAAATTTTAGATTATTTATTTTTACTAGAACTTCTTTATTTATAACCTGTGAACAAATGCAAATTCTTGGTAGGCCGCAGTGTTAAGTGGTGCAGTACATTCCTATCTATTTAAAAATTCTAAGATGTATTAGCAAAAATTTTGTAAAAAGAGATCGGCAAATTGTCAAAGTTTAAAATAATGTTATAAATTTAAGGTAGAATTTAAAATAACCTTATAAGTCAAAGGAAATATTTATGAATTATATTACTTTAAAGTTTTCAATTGCTATTGTTCACCTTCACCTTTTCAAAATATAGGCAATCATTTCACCTTTAGTTGATGTACTACTTTGTATTCAGTTTGTTGTTGTTTTTATTTCAGGTAACCTAATGCAATTCAGCTCAAAATAGATGACTCCTACGCTAATAAAAAAATTCTAACAATCGGATGACAAGTCTCTTGGGAATTTTGACGACTATGCGTTAAATATCACACTTGACATGGTACGCAATGTTCTGCACAGTGGCATTTTGGATAGTACTGTGATTTTTAAAAGTATTATCCACATGTATAATATACATACATATACATGCACTTATCATATCAAGATTCTCTAAATTATTATAAAATATATTTATGTAGTTCTGCCTTTTTAATAAATTTTTTTATATTATTTATGTGTATATATATATATATACTTTTTTATATACTATATATTTACCATTAATTTTAAAAATATAGAGGTTTTCTTTATCCAGTTAAAGTTATATCTCACACTAAAATTCGTATTTGAAAATTTGTGATTATCTGTTTGTTAAACAATAAAACAGGAGGCACATAATGGAACGAAATGGTCGAAACTCTAATTGTATCTAGTTTTTGAGTTAAAAATGTTTAACCATACACACACAATGAAAACCAAACAAACAAGTAAAAATAACACAGGAGTAGGTACTTTTGTTCAAACAATTCACTAGTTGTTTAATTACGTTTAAAAGAGTCCACAACAACAAACAAAAACTTCAAATACCTATAAATGGATGTGTTGTAATACTAAACAAATTAAGTTTTCCAGTTCCGTAAAGGTTTGACTTGAAATTTGTCAAACATGGTTAATTATCGTTTAACAACAATTTTAACATATACTCGTAGAGCTAAATAATTCAAAAATCTTACTTAACAGATGATTAAACACAAGTTGGTGTATGAGACGCGGTCGCTTCATTGAAATCCTTACTGCGGGAGCACATCTCACAAACTCGCTTAGTTTCTGGATTTAGAAAAGTGCAAAAACGACAACTCCATTCACTTTGGCCGCTCATGGATGACTGAGTAATCGCAACGGATTGCTTTTTATTTTTCGCTCGTACATTTCTATCTGTTTGAGTTTGGTTATTGCCATTATTATTGTCATGCGCTGAGGATGCCACTGTATTTGAAGTTTGTTTTAGAGCCGACTTTGTTTTTTTACCTGGTTGTTTAAGAATAGATTTTTCTTGCTGTTTTACAATGCCTGCGTTTAGTTTTTTCTCGATCTCTGTCACCGTAGTTATTTTATTTGCTTTGTCTAAAGTGCGTGCTTTGCTAAAATCGTTGTTAGTTTGTCTACTTGCGTTCATTAAGTCGACATTATTTGATCGACGTCTTTCGACAGTAGCTTTGGTGCAGCTTACATTTCCTCCACCACCATTTGATAAATTCATTGAATCCAAATCCAAGCCCTGAACAAGAAGATCGCCCCGTTCACCTAAATCTTTTGAATAGCCAGATCTTTCCAGATTTTTGAAAACATAATTCCACGATTCAAAGGAACCGACGCCATCTTGGTTTTTAGACGCCTGTGTTGGTGAACGTTGAGAAGGATGCTCGCTGTGGCCAAATATTACAAAATCGTCGCAATTCGAATCATAACTCAAGTCTGACGTTTCGTTTGTGTGAGTAGATACTTTTCGACGCGTCCCAGATACTCCATTTAAAGTAGTGGGATTATCCTTCAATTCCATGGTCTGCATATTTAATTGCTTTTCGTTTTTGTCAATTTCATCCTAATTTCAAAAATATAATTTTTCATTAACTATACATTACTATACATTAACATTAATAATAATAATAGCAACCCGAAAAAGCGCTTTGTTGGCTAAATTTGACAGCTAAAATAGTAAAGTATTGAACCCAAATCAATAAAGTGAGCATACTATAGCAATAGCAAGGAGAAAGATGCGTCAGTGGGCACCATTCAGAGTCACCCCTGCGGGCTGGGGCTTAGAATATGCCCGCGGTAGGCATACCGGTCGTAAGAGGCGACCAATATGCACAAAGGTAATGATGTGCAACTCGATGGTTGATCTACGGATATGATGCCTCCCACCTCTCATTACCCATCTTCTCTTTCCTTTCGGAAGGAGGGATGACATGACCTAGAAGGTTGCACTGGTCATACCAAATCGCTCCCACGACAGTCGGGCTGTACCGCAAGGGAGTACCGGAGCGTACCGGATTCATATCCGGCCAAGGACCAAGAACCTTCGGGGAGTGATTTTGTTGTTAAAACAACAACAACAACAACCATTCAGAGTTGGCTTCGAGCTTACAATTGTTTCACTCAGTTAATTTTTACCTACCAATATATTCGTGTTTCTTTCATATTTCGGTGCCACGTTAAGCTTTGAGCGATCAGCTTTTGGTAAGGGACGCGCATACACATAGCTACCATACATATTTTCAGATGATGGCTGCTGCGAAACAGATGGCATTCCTGTATGTGACAGACATTGATGAGGCATTACAATATCCTTGGGTTGTGCATATCCAGTCGGTATATTTGTTGTACGACACAATCGCCGATCAACCATTCGATCACGTTCACGCTCTAAATCTTGTTCACGATCATAGTCAAATGAGTTACAATGTGTAATTCCATGAAGCTGCGCATGGAAATCGTGCGATGCTAATGGAGCACGTTCATCAAATTCGATTAGGTGTTGGTCTGGTGGGAAAGAACGTTGCCGATACGTCTGAAAGTCCTTGGCGGTAGACACTACAGACGATTGACGAATCGGCGGCACTGGGGGCTGATGATAATTACAATTGTGCGGCTTTGAAATAGTGGCATAACCACTGTTGTCTAAGCTATTGTATAGTTCACCTTTAATACCATTACATGTGACATTAGGTGTAGCATAATGTGAATTTAGCTCATTTGAGATATTATACGGTAGCGGATATCGGTTTCCAGACACATTGTAGGGATGAGAGTATGCAGAATTTATACAATTGTTGGCACCAATATTTGAACCACCTCCAGATGCAACTACTGCTGCATATGAAACACTACTACCACCCATACTGGCAGCATCTAAGCAATCATAAGGAGATTCATATACGTGATGTGAGGGTAACTGAAGCGGTGGTTTATAATGATGAGACGTGCACCCCTTTTGCTGATGATCAAATGAATGTCTATGGGGTAGTTGTGTTATTGGTTCACTATAATGTTCCAAACTTCGTGAGTGTTGCATTCCCGCTGCAGGCATTCCAAATGTAGAATGTTGACTGTGTTGATGTACTGAATCCAACTTTCCATTATATAACTGATTTGGTAGTATTGTCGAGGTTGCATGAAAAGCACATGTTCCATGATTATCACTGTACATAGGATGTTTTGTTTGTGATGGCATGCGATTATACAATGCACAATTTTGACATTCCGAAGCCTTTGGAGTTATATTCATTGTTTGTGGTAAATGTTGAATGCTAGCATAACAGTTATCTGAAATAAAAATATCGTCATTCTGTAAAGTGGCTATTTAAATTCACACGATGGAATACTCACCAGTATTTATAAGTTTTTCTTTTCGTAAGCGTTTTTCCTGAATAGCATAAGCCAAACCTTTGATTGCCTGTGAGGTCCCCCCTATAAAGGAAAATTCGAAACAATAAGGGTATTGAGTGAAACCTAAAATGTTGCATTGTCACCAAAGAAATTATAACAATAAGAAGGTCCAAACAGCGATTCAATGGTTGCTGTCGCGATGGTAGTTAATTCACCACTATAGCACGCCACTCTTCATAATTATAATTATCTAATTGCAATATTTCATATTTACCAACAAATTTCTCCCGATAATGAAAAACATCCTGCCAAGAACATGTTAGTCCTTGTGCTATAAGACCTGCATAGATGTGCTCCATAATTTGACACTCTACATATGCAGTCATTGCATCCCGTGACACATTTGTAACTTGATCAGGGCAAATAGGACCATCTAACACAAGGATCTCATCAGAAATTTGTCTATAACCCATTGCTTCGAAAAGTTTCCCAGCATCAAGTAAATTAGATTTAATTTCATGTTGATAGAAACCGGAATACATCTTAAGATATAATTAGATATATATTATTAATTACATTTTACTATTATATAATCAAACCTTTAACACTCTGAATTCTTTACGCCAGGGTTTCGTGAATAAATTATTAGCATAGTGGCTGATCGAACGAAATCCAATAATTGCTTTATAAGCATTAAACTCGTCCATTTCTCTTACCGATTTTCTAAGCACATGAGATGTTTCGGGTAGAAAAAACTTGCGATCGTGAGGTACAATGCACAGAAACTCCTTAAGGCAATCTATGGGCAAATTAAATTATTAAGTCATGAGAAGATTTCAATATTTGTATAAATTTTTTAGCTTAATATTTGCTTACTCTCCAGTTTTTTCCCTTCTTCAATTTTTTGCATACTGCCATCAGTTTCCAAAAATGTCCAATGAAGTTTAAGAATCTCCTCCCAGAGGTCGGGAAGAATATCGCTTGGCATGAAATCAGACATTTTTGTTGATAGTTTCTGAGTCGTAACAATTTTCTAAAAACAAAAAGTAACGTCATTATAAAAACTGTATACATACTTAACTTCTTTTTAAATGTCTATAAAAACAGCCACTAGAGTGGCTACATGTTTTTCCCCTTCTTTGGAGCAAACTTTTTTCGCACTGTAAACTACTGAATTACCATGCAAACCTGCCTACCTGTTGTTTAGCAGGCAAGGGTCTTGTTAGCTTATTTTTTTACTGGAACAATACCAATGCCAAATTAAGTTTTGAAAAGGCAGAAATTATTGTTAAGGCTGGTGGTACTGATTTTATAATTTCTTAATTTTTTGACGTTGATCGCCCTGAATGCCGCACCAGTGAAGAAATGAGGTCACAATAAGCCTTGAACTAAAACAAAACCTCTTATTATTCTATATTAAATTCATACTATGTATGATAAGGAAATGAAAAATATTAGAAAATGCACAAATGAAGGAAATAAGTGGCGGAAAACTTGTCATTGTATTTTATCGGGGGAATCCCCCATCTCATTTCACAATTAAGCGCGATCACAAGAAAAGACTCAAGAAATTGTTTACTTTTGACATGGAAGCCAAATTTAAAATATTTTTATTTGACTTCCTGACAAGATATTTTTTTATAAAAACATCTTTCACTTTTCATTCCAAATTATCAGATTCGGGTGAGGAAGGGTTTCTTGAGTATTTCTTGAAGTTATCAATCCACCATTGATGTGCAGTGTTGCCAGAATGAGGGATTTTGACTTTTTCCGGTGATTTTTCGACTGACAAACTGATAAAGGAATTTTTCGGCAAAGTAGGAGATTTTTCGAAATTGTATAAACTTATAAATTCATCGAAGAAATGGGAGATAGTGGCTAACAATAGGGCATTTAATGGAGATTTATTACATCCGAACGTAAAAGAATGGTCACTGACATTAAACCGAAAAAAAGAAATAGGTTAAGCGAGCAGGCATTAAATGCAATAGGTTTTATAAAATCTAATTTAAAGAACAAACAACCTAGTTGTGGTAGTTAAATTTTAAATAATAATCACTTGAAACGCTTGAAAGGAATATTCCTAACAAGGAAGGAAGCCGTAACCTAAATATTTTTACTTTTATGTATTTATGTTTTTATAAATTCTTATTTCAATCTAACTAATTTTTATTTCTTTTTACTAATTGCAAGAATATAAATTCTTATTTTCAATCATACACACCTTTAATGTAGTAACTTCAACCAGGGATGGGAACTTTTATTAATTTTAAAATTAAAATCCAAAGAAAAGTTATTTCTGGACTTTTATTCTTAAACTAATCGGACAACTCGGACTGTTATTTTTACTCGCCAGCAATAAAAGTTATCTTTGTCCTTATATTTTTTAAGGACAGATAAAAGTCTGAACCAAAATGTATTGTCATATAGTTATTAAAAAACATGAAATTTTTTGTATTTTCTATCTAAATGTTAAACAATAAAAACGCTATATATGTAACACCTAACAATGTGTACACTTCTGCTTTTCCCTATAAGGTAGTTGGGGTCTAAAAATATGTGTTTATGTATGAACACATGCGATTACGGGGATTTTTGATATAGATTTGAGCAATTTTTAAGATCGGGTTCTGGCAACACTGTTGATATGTAGTGAAAACACACGTTCATACATCTTAAATACAACATGTGACGGGGATTGTATACATATATACATATACATACATAAATCACAATAGCGCGGTGGTAAGTGTTTTGAATAGAACGTGGGCGACACCGTTTCGAATCCAGGAAGACAAATTTTTATTTTTTATTTGCTAATAAAACATAATTTTTCCAAATACATATATACATAAATAGTTCTATACATATATATACATACATAAATAATTCTAAACAAATAACATTTTTTTTAAATTTATCAAATTTTTTATTTTTTTTCACCTCCATCTGAGAATACGATATTGAAGCACTGTAACAGTAACACTTTACCACCTATTGTGAAAATTAATTAATTAGGTATCATTATTCGAAACCATACTTCAAAATATGAAAAAATAAGTTTTAGTTGAAAAATAGATATTGGAAAATAAAGATATACTTTGTGAAATATGTATATATATTGTATATTATTTGAAAATGAAGAAGTATACCACAATGTTTTTATGCGGGCACATTTATAAAACAGTAGTTTTTTTGGTTATTTATTTTTCAATTTTAATTGGCATTCTTAAGATTAAAAAAATAGTATGTCAATAACGCTGTACGTGTATGTACGATATTCTCAGGTAATTTCGGGTTGTAAAATTTGTTTGTTTCCCTAGGTTTAAAGAACGATTGCCTCTAAATCATTGGAAATGCTGCAGATCCAAGAGATGGCTTAAAAAAATTTAAAATTGGCTCAGATGAGTTTACAACATAATACTTGGTAATTGTTCTCGACAGCCACCGAGTGCTAAAATGCGCCCAAAAATGTCGGGAGGGATATCAAAAGACACGTTTCGGTCCGAACAATGCTAATCCGTTTCCGGAGATCAAATATTTATATAAAATTTTGGGAAATATTTGCCAAAAACCGAAAAATGACCCAGGTTCGATCCCAGATGGAGAGCTTTGTGAAATTGTTACCTCCAAATGGGAGTAAATAAAAAAACCATCGTTTCTCCATTTTTGAAGGGAACTCTTTTGTTGGTCCACCCTCTGTTCAAAAGTTATTTAACCTTCCGATTGCAAGTGGGATGATGCGTCATCTACACTACTTGGGGAAAAACCGTAATATCTTTTGTTTCTGTTATTGTTTCTTTCCCTCGATCAATCTATTCTCTAATTAACTACATTGTGGGTAGTTAGTTGCTTGAATTAGCTTGTCGAGAGGTAAGTCATACGTTTTGGTTTTGTTAATTTTTAACTTTTGCGTGGGGTTAACATTTGTTGTTGTAGCGCTACTTAGCCCTACCTAGGTTACCAGTAGCCCCCTTAGCTGTTTACGTGCACTTTTTTGTGGAGCTAACTTTGATTTTTGGTTTTAAGACAAAAAACGCCTTCGCTTTTGGATCACAAGTTTGTAAACTACCCTCAGAGTCGCTGAAAGTTCTGGTGATGACAGTGATTCTAAGTAGCGCTACAACAACAACAACAACAGTGAGATATCTGATAAAGAACACAATTTATCGGTGTACATGGATAAGAAAAAATTGGAAAGAGGTTCGATTAAATGAGAAGAAAAGTAATATCAAAGTAATTTCAAAGTTAACACAAAAAAATGGTTTTATTTCGCTGGTATTACATTGAACACAGCTGTGCCTGTTATACTTGCTACACAACGCATAATATTCAAATATTATGCGCTCAGGATTAATTTACTCTATGTTCGTATGTACATATGTATATTTAATTAAAAGAAAACAAAAAAATGTTTTATTTTTTAGAAAACTTTTCTTTTAATAACTTTCAAAAAGCATGGCCAAAAAAATATTTCCTGGACAAACGTGGATAAGCAATAGACAAACGATTTAACAATTTAAAGAAAAAAATATTTTTTTTTTCTTTTTAGAAAGCCCTTTTTATACCTTTCATGAACATGAAATGGTATTATAACTTTGGTCCGATGTTTGTAAGTATGAGAAGAAGAAGAGATAGACCCACCAATAAGTATATAGAAATGATCAGTGCGACGAGCTGAGTTGATTTAGCCATGTCCGTCTGTCCGTCTGTCTGTTTGAACACAAACTAGTCCCCCAATTTTAGAGATATCTCCATGAAATTTTGTGTGGAGCCGCCATTTTGTATTATATTAATCATTTGTCGGAACCAGTAAGATCGGCCCAATACAACGCATAGCTCCCATACAATCGATTGTTCCGATAAACGGGTTTTGGCCTATAACTCTTGCAATTAAAAAGCTATTACAGCGAAATTTCGCAGGTTTAGTACATTTTATATGCGTAATGTGTGTAGTGAAAATCACCTAGATCGGATCAACATAACATATAGCTCCCATATAATCGATAGTTTCGATAAATGGGTTTTGGGCTATAAATGTTGCAAATAGAAAGCTAGAAACGTAAAATTTTGCACGTTTGGTACTTATTATATATGTGATGTGTGTAGTGAAAATCGTACAGATCGGACTTACATAACATATAGCTCCCATATTACCGATTGCTCCGATAAATGTGGTTTGGCTATGTATTTTTAAATTAACAGTTTTGGAGAGTTTGTAAGTAATTGTAAGTAAGTACTTAGAAAAGTTGTGCGTCTTCATGAAAGGTATAAAGCCTTCGGCACAGCCGAAGACAGCCCTTTCCTTACTTGTTTTAAATAACTCTTGAACAAAGGGTGGACAAACAAAAATTGTTCCTGCACAAACGTGGCCAAACATTGGACAGTCGAATAACATGTCATTTATATATATATGTATGTACAGTCAAACTCTCTATAACAAATTACAAGGGACTGGATATTTACTTCGCTATAAAGAAAATTCGCTATATAGAAAAAAAAACAGAGAGATATGGTAATGATTCAAGTCGCCACTTCCATAGTTCGGTGGTTCCCCAAAATACACTTTCAATTTTGTGGTAACAACCCCAATAACACACAACAAAGCGACGTCGATTTCTTTTTTGTTTGCGTGCGTTCGGTTTGGCCTATCACTGAAGTACGTAAATATGTACATAATAATGAAAAATTATTTGAATAAACTCGTTATATGGAGGTTGAAAACGCTTCAATCTTGAAGTTACGGTCGCAAAAATGCTTCGTTATACAAAGTAGACCCAAAACACAGTGTTCTTAGAATGGCTCGCAATAAAGAAACTTCGTTATATAGGAGCTCCTTATAGAGTTTCGATTGTACATTATTATTCACATTCGCAGGTGCCAACTTTAGACCGATTTTTTTTCTTTTAAATAACTTTTGAATAAAGGGTGGGCAAACAAACATTTTTCCTAGACCAACTAATGGTGTATCATCTTTTTATTTACTTCCACTTGGAGGTGCCAACTCCACAAAGCTCAAAAAGGGGCGTGATTCATGGCATTTATGCGCTTCAAAAAAAACACTTAGCCGGCCCAACCCGGCTACGTGGTCCGCAGCATTTCGCCAAAAAATCACTTCTGCATTTTTCGACACACCCTTATTTTATGCCTATAACAACATAGGAATGACTAAAAATTTTTAACTTTGATTGCAAATATCTTGCAAAATACTAAAAATAATAAATACTTTCCGTCCAACGTCAACTGTCGGAAGGGATATCAAAAGACGCGTTTTAACCTCCGTAACAATCTTAAGGGGGAAATTAAATATTTTGTTTCAGTGAAACGTTATTTAGCCAAGTCCAATCACAAATTGGGGACCAGACATATCCCAGTTGGAAAATTGTCGAGCGCTTCCCTTCAGAATGCATTACAGAATAGCTTCTTAGTAAGAGCTATGCACCTTCGCGCAGCGCTTCACAGATAGCAATTCTTTTGACGCTTCTCGAGAAGCGAGGTGGTACGGTGTCAAGCATAAAAACAGTTATTATGCGCTTTGTTTGTCTCAACTATGCAAGTATACAGTTATAACTGCACAAACTGGAAAGTGTCGCGTCATTTGCCATTGAGGCGTGTATGAAGGGCTTGAAGTGAACTGCTTGTATAATCCATTGCTACAGAAGCGAAAAGGGAAGGCCTTGCATCGTGTCCCCTTTCATTCCAAAAATGAATAACAAAAGAATCGAAGTGGCCGGAGAAAAGAGCTGCTGTAATTGATTTTTTCTCTTTTTTTCCCAACAGGGGTGGTACTTATGTGCAGAACACCTTTCGTCCGCGATTATGGAAAATAACTCTCAGCCGGTTTAACACCGGCTCCGCGATTTCCAGTGCTTCCGCACAGAACACCCTTTTGCAGTTATGACAACGTGTCTACAAAAAACACATGAAAACAGCCGAAAATATTCAATTGTAATTGCAAATATCTCTTGGCCGAAATAAAATATCGGATTTCCACCTTCAGATTGTTACAGAAGCCAAACGCCTTTTTAGCACTCGGTGGGGGCCTTAAACAAGACTGACACATTTTAATAGTGGTAGAAAGGATTTTGTTAATATAATTAAAGTAATAAAATCAAGCGGCCAATATTGAACAACGTAAAGTCATATTAAGGCTATGGCAAACACTTTTTGGCACACTTTCTATGAATAGATAAATATTATAAAACTAAAAAATACATCATGATGCAACCGGTGCACAATCTGTAACAAATGCTCGAATTAATGGGCGCCCGGTAATAGGCTGTTCCCATTATTATTTTTGGTATTTACAAATAAAATTATACACATACATGAATGTTTGCTTGTACATGATGTCCGTCAATTTTTATTAAATGAAATCTACTTACTTTTTGAATAAGCCGCTACTAGTTGCACTACATACAGTTAAGCCTTTATTTCGTTGCCGATGATTTTCATCGTCATAAATATCGACAAATCAGAGATCAAATATGGATATTTGTCAAGCGAATGGCAATGAACTAAGATTACCTAGTGCAAGTTGCGACCAGCATTCGCGTTAAAGATATGGAGGTTGTTATATAGTTATTTTTAAACTTTTTTCGCTGTTTTTAGTTTAGACCAGTCATTAATAACAACTTCTACACTCTTTTCTACAAATGGGCTCCAAATAATTTGTATACAATAAATTCACTTTGTTTCGTTAGAGTCCCCAATTCACGCCCGAGCTAGATTGCATAAATATTTTCTTTTCTTTTTTGACGCAGCACTTTGCAATTCGTTTTGCGTACAAAGAAATTGAGCTTCGAAATTTCCTTGGTGGTTCGAACGTATTACAAAAGACCTTCGGGATTAATTCTATAAAACTTTTGTATTGCAAATGAATAAATATTTAATTGCGTTTTTCTGGATAACTTTCCTACTTTTGTTGCTGTCGCGACCAAAATTTTGCACTTTGTCATTTCCCTTTACATTACATTTATCTTACTTTCCCTTATTCTTGAACTGTGTAGGGCTGCCATTATTTCTTCCATGTTCCATCCAATCGCGATTAGCAAATCTATTACAAAATGCAGGGTGTTCCTAAAGTTTAGTAGCCGTAGTTCATTTATTGCCCCTTAAATTTAGAACTGTTATTTCTTTTCGAGAATGTGTTCCTTGAATACTGAAAAAATTTTGAAATAGTTCACTTTAGTTTACGTTAACAAATTTTTGGTTGAGTTCGTGTGTACTTTATAATATCCTCTGGGTAACACTTAACTTTCAACGTTAACTGCTAAAACACGTCCAAAAATTGAGAGGTATCAACAGATGCACTCTGACCTCGGTATCAACAATACGCAGGAGAAAATAAATATTTTCTTTCAGTGAAAAGTTATTGGAAAAGAACCAAAAAATATCCCAAAGGGTGAAGGCGTGATCCAAGGAATTTAGGTTTCGTGTAGACGCCTTCGGCCGCACTTAAAAAAATAATCCTTAGGGGACCCAACATCTGGTACGACGTTTCCAGTATTTCTGTGCCTAGCACACTTTTGAGAACATCCTATATCGACCTTCCCTCTTCGGGTTATTGTAACCCAGGTCAAAACGATTCGTTGGATATCTTTCTCGATATGTACATACATATGTACGTACTCGTTTCTAGGTTTTCCAACACCGGACCAGCTTAAAACGTAACTATGGCCTTAGCGCGACATGGGGATCTGGCGCGGCTGACGAATCCACTTAACCTCAGATTTTAATATGAATAATTACAAGAACAAGAAAAACCAGAACAACAAAAAACACAAAAAGGAGCGAAGGACGCCTTTTATTTATTCTAGGAAGTCTTCTCCAGAGTGGATCCAATGCTCTCCTTAAAGCACCCTCAAATTGGGAGACTACTGTCGAGCACCGCGGGAACCGCGAAGCAATCAAAATGGGCAATCAGAAAGAAATCATTCACACTCGCACAAAACCTGGTACGCCCAGCAACACTAGCTCGAATCGCCAGCCCAGAGAGGCAGACACAAGCAAGCACCACTCGTGCAATAGCTCCAGCGGAAGTCACGAGGCCTGGAAAGCTATATCTCGCCTACCATGGTGCGTAAGACGGTCCCTCCAGACACCGTGCACCAACTAATGGCCTACTGCCGGAGGAAGATACTAGTGATCGGGCGTGAAGCAAACTCCCACACATAAGAGTAATCGTAATCTCCTGACAACGAGGAAGGCCGTCCGCAGACTATTCAATAGGGCAAAGCGCCCAGCCAGCTGTGAAAAATATAAAACACAGCTAACGATATACAAAAAAGATATAAGGAAAGCCAAAGAGCCCGTTTAAGGTAGTTCTACGAAAGTATAGCTATGTACTGTGGTATAGTAGTTTTATTGGATTATGGTCGGCAAAGTACGGATATCTTTGCCATCATTGTGGCAAGTAAAAAGCAAAGATTATTGTAATATTGCTGCAGCACAATTGTTGTTCGTATTCATCGCTGTCTGAGAAGTAATGTTCGGCCAAAAGTTCGTGTGATGTACGGCCAAAGCTGCGACCAAGATTGCGGAATGTTCGTGTCATGTATTTTGCGCTTAAGGCTGGAATCATTGGTGCGTTAAGCGCCAAATACATTACACGAACTTTTCCGCGAACATTCCCGTTATGTCATGTTTGTGCGAACTTTTCTCTCGTGTATGGTGGTGTTTGCCAGTTCGCGCAAAAGTTCGCCAAAAATCAAAATATTTTAATTTTTGGCGAACTTTTGCGCGAACTGTTCGTGTGTGTATGGCGAAATAGCTCATAATCGTAGTAATTTCTGAACTGAACAGACGTGCGCGGAAAAGTAAAATGGACAATAAAAAATTTCTGAGTGAATTTATTGAAATGTATAAATCTTTGCCATCATTGTGGCAAGTAAAAAGCAAAGATTATTGTAATAGGATTAAAAAGAATAATGATTATGCGACTTAAATGGAAAAATTAAAAGAAGTAGATCCTGATGCCACAAAGGATACATTCCATTCTTTGCACCAAATTCTTTTTTTGCGATTTTCTTTCTTTTTTTTACGCTTAATTGCCACAGCGAGCAATATTGCTGCAGCACAATTGTTGTCCGTATTCATCGCTGTCTGATAGAGAACTAATGTTCGGCCAAAAGTTCGTATGGTGGATGGCCAAAGCTGCGAACAAGATATCGGAATGTTCGCGGAAAAGTTCGTGTAATGTATTTGCCGCTTAATCGGTAACCTTATAAAACAGCTGTTTTGACCAACCTAATAGGGCCCTTCACATGATCACACTGTGTGACAAACATGATGTGATGAAAAAAAAATTGCTTTCGTTTAAGCGGTCACACATGTTGTCATACTTCATTTCTCTGTTATTTGTGAACGAAGCAACATGGCACGCGCATTGGTTGCAGCACTTGTATTGGACATTTTTCATAGGCAGCATTCTTTTTTATTTTATTTTTGTATTCTTCACTTTTAATTTTCCAGATTTCTGGATAGCTTCGATATACTTCGAACAACTCCTTTCAAATTTCTTTGTTTGCCCGCGATGCCATTACCCTCCAATTTTTGCTTATTCACTGAAAAAATACACTACGTGCATGATGCAAGCGCTTACACTATCACACATGTGTGTCACACCATCATGTTTTCTAAAATTTTAGAAAACCATCACACATATGTGACACACACGAATTTCTTATGTTTTAAATGTTTGTCACACAGTAAGTGTGTTCCAGTTTGCTGACCTGGGTCGGATCACGGTCATAATTTAACAGGAACGATGCGGGTCAGCTGCATGAGAGTTGTTTGTGTAAATACAGTCGAACTTCCATAACTCGAATCGCCTAAATCCCACAAAAAAGTTCGAGTTACGGAGACTTCGAATTATAGAATTTTTTAATTTTTAGTAAAAAAAAGTCAATTTCATACATGTTTGTATTTTAAACTACATTTGAATGGCAATTTTTATTTTAAAACATTGTTTTACAAAAAACTATTAAAGAAAGTTACAATGCAGGGAAATATTCTGAAATTAATGACTGAAAGTTAACTTTTTTTTGGTTGTTTTCGGCAAAAAAGGACTCCAATGTGCTTAAAGCCTTGTAGTGTTCATCAGTAGTAGTGTCATTGGTTATCAAATATAAACTCAATGTTCGAAAAGAGTTTTCTACATCAATTCTGGAAGGCTGATTAATAGTTTCTTCCTCCAAAGACTCTTCATCACTCTCGATTCCTGCTACGTCTACGTTTGCATCCTCCAATTCAGGGCAGTATTGCTCCACAATGTCATTTTCTGTAGGGAAGCCACTTGTGCAAAGCTCGCTATCTACTTCAAAATAATCTTGAGGACTGGCATTGGTTGTTATATCGTTTGCCTTTAGCCACGATTCGTACATTCGATGTACAAAAAGGAATTCCCCGACCTACAAAGCAAACTTCCAAAGAAAGCATTTCATGTACAAAAATTGATTTCCCCGAATTGTGAAGCGAAATTCAAGTCAAATATGCGTTACTTCGAGTTATAGAAATGCTTTATATGGAATGTGTATGGATTTTCTTTTGAGTTATGGAGAACTTCGAGTTATGGAAGTTCGAGTATGGAACAAAATTTGTATGTAAATTCTTTCTTAACGCTACTTGCCAACCATTTTCGTTCGAGTTATAGAAAATTCGAGTTATAGAAGTTCGAGTTATGGGAGTTCGACTGTAAGTGTGTATACATATGCATGTTTGTGCTACTAATCAAATAAGGGTTGGCTGTCAAAAAATCTACTACTACGGATCCGAAACTGACCCAGAAAATTATCAAGATCACAGCGTTGTTGTTGCATTTACATGCAAAATTTTATTCAGGTCTGGGTTTGTGTTTAACTGGAACACGCCAAGTGTGATCATGTGAAGGGCCCTAATGAGAAACGAACAAATCGATTATCGGTGCTATCTGCGACTTAAGCGGCAAATACATTACACGAGCATTTCCGCGAACATTCCCGTTATGTCATGTTTGTGCGAACTTTTGCTAGTGCTCGTGTGTGTATGGCGAAATAGCTCATAATCGTAGTAATTTCTGAACGGAACACGCGTGCGCGGAAAAGTAAAATGGACAATACAAAATTTCTGAGTGAATTTATTGAAATGTATAAATTTTTGCCATCATTGTGGCAAGTAAAAAGCAAAGATTATTGTAATAGAATTAAAAAGAATAATGATTATGCGACTTTAATCGAAAAATTAGAAGAAGTAGAGGTAATCGTTTACGTGGAGTACCGAGCGCTAATACGCGTCCAAAAATGTCGGGAGAGGTATCAAAAGACGCTTTTCCGTCCCAGGAGCATGAATATAACTCCGCTCAACCAATATTTTCATTATGTTCCATGTTTTTTATGTGCAGAAAACCTTACGGCGTAGGCGGCCTTCGGCCGCGCTTCAAAAAATAACCCTGGGCTACGCCATTCCAACTCCGGGTGGTTGCCATAGCCGTGGCTACCGCCACGGTGATGTCCTTCCGCATGCCACTCTTTTCTCACAGGGTAATGTAATTACAACCACATGAAAATGACAGAAAATTCTGAACTTTGATTGCAAATATCTCGCAAACTACTAAAAATATTGGTTCAGCGGAGTTATATTCATGCTCCTGGGACCAAAGCGCGTCTCCTGATACATATCTCAACATTTTTGGTTATGTATTAGCGCTCGGTACCCCACGTAAACGATTACCGAAGTAGATCCTGATGCCACAAATTATACATTCCATTCTTTGCACCAAATTCTTTTTTTGCGATTTTCTTTCTTTTTTTTACGCTTAATTGCCACAGCGAGCAATATTGCTGCAGCACAATTGTTGTCCGTATTCATCGCTGTCTGAAAGAGAACTAATGTTCGGATAAAAGTTCGTATGGTGGATGGCCAAAGCTGCGAACAAGATTGCGGAATGTTCGCGGAAATGTTCGTGTGATGTATTTGCTGCTTTACTGACCTATTCTGGGGCAGCTTGTCAGCGTGACTAATGACAATTGTTATACCCAATGCAAAGCGCAAAAAGTACGTGTGTCACGAGAAACGCACGCATATAAAGGTATGTCATTCATGCTGGATCGTTTCTCCGAGGCAATAGCCATTGCAATTGTCACCTCCTAGTTTGTAGATGACAAGCAAGCTGAGAATAGCACCATTTTTAATTCTTTGCGATCGTACGTAACTGCTAATACACCTCCAAAAATATCGAGAGAGGTATCAAAAGACGCATTTTGACCTCTGTAACAAGAATATGAAAACGGAAAACAAATATTTATGGTATTTGTTTCCTTTGGCACTCAACTACTAATAAATTAGCTAAAAATATGATAGGGGTATCAAAAGACGCGTTTTGACCTCAGCATCAAGGATCCGAAGTCGAAATTTAATTTTTTTGTTCCAGTGAAAAGTTATTAACAAAAAACCAAAAAATTACCCAGGTCAAATCCCGATTTAGGGGCCCGATCCATGTTTTTTATGTGCAGAACACCTTTCCGAGTAGGCGGCCTTCGGCCGAGCTTCAAAAAATAACCCTGGGCTACGCCATTCCAACTCCGAGTGTGTGCCATAGCCGTGGCTACCGCCACGGTGATGTCCTCTTTTCTCACAGTGTAATTTGTGATTACAACAACCACATGAAAATGACAGAAAATTCTGAACTTTGATTGCAAATATCTCTTCACTGGAACAAAAAAATTAAATTTCGACTTCGGATCATTGATACTGAGGTCAAAACGCGTCTTTTGACACCCCTATCATATTTTTAGCTAATTTATTAGTAGTTGAGTGCCAAAGGAAACAAATACCATATTTATATATATTTTTATTCATGTGGTTGTTGTAATCACAAATTACACTGTGAGAAAAATATGCAAAAGGGTGCATACCGTAGGTGTTCTGCACATAAAAAACATGGATCGGGCCCCTATATCAGGATTTGACCTGGGTAATTTTTTGGTTTTTTGTTAATAACTTTTCACTGAGATAAAATATTTGTTATCCGTTTTCGGATTCTTGCTACAGAGGTCAAAACGCGTCTTTTGATACCTCTATCGATATTTTTGGAGGTGTATTATAAAGTATAACATTTTTAAAATAATTCACGTACTCACTACCCTTACATTGAGTTAAATAGTTCCACAGGGTTCCTAGATCGCTGGAAAGGCAATGAGAATCGCAGATTGAACGCACTTGTTTCATGTGAAATACTAGCTAATGTGTAGTGTTGGGCAGTATCGATTCCAAAAGTACTCAGTACTCGATGCTGAAAAGTATCGACAGTACTCGATGCTTAAAAGTATCGATACTGAGGACTACTACTACTACTACTATTACGACTAAATACCCGAAATGTACTCAGTGTCTAACAACTACTAAGTAGTAATTACTACTAAGTAATACGAAGTACTCAATACTGAAAATGTACTAGATACAAATTCCACGAGTTTTATGTGGTGACGAATAATTCTCAATTTTATATAAAGGGGTTAAAGGAATACAAATACCAAATAATTATAAAAACATATTTTTATTAAAAACGTCTGACGTAACGAGGTGGTATTAAGTTATCTAGGTAAATACATACAATAAAGGTAACAAAAAAATATATACATACAAAAACAAAAGTGTGGGAACCCGGAACAGGCAATCACCCGGAGTTGGAATGGCGTAGCCCAGGGTAATTTTTTGAAGCATTGAACATAAAAAACATGGATCGGGCCCCTAAATCAGGATTTGACCTGGTTATTTTTCGGTTTTTCGCAAATATTTTCCAAAATAATGAAAATATTGGTTGAGCGGAGTTATATTCATGCTCCTGGGACGGAAAACCGTATTTTGATACCCCTCCCGACATTTTTGGAGGCGTATTAGCGCTCGGTACCCCACGTAAACGATTACCCTTTGAACTATTGATCCAACTTACCTGGAGCTGGAGTATCTCCAATAACAATTATTTCCTCTTCTGAAGAATTTTTTTTTTTGCATTTCCAGTAGCTGCACTGCAAATGCTTCCTTAAATTGGTGGTATTTCCATTATGCTTGAAGTCTTTTTTGCATATATAACACTGAGCCAAGGCTCCGTTTTTTCTAAAATATTCCCAGACAGAAGATTTAGGCTTCATTATTCAATAATTTGCTTTTTGCGATACTTCTTCTATTAGCAATGCCGAGATAACAAATTTTGTAGTAATATATAGAGTTATACAAAGTAGCGATACAAAAGTAGTAAATACACAAAGTACCCGATGCTTAAAAGTATCGATACCAAAGTAGTAAATACACAAAAGTACTCGATACTGCCCAACACTACTAATGTGTACGTAATCTAAGGGCCACTTTCATAAAAGCCGGTTAAGCCTAATCGGTGATTAGTTTGCAGCTAACCGTTCAAAATACGTCAATTAAACTCCGGTTAGCGGCTACCGGCTTTTATGAAAGTGGCCCTAAAGGGTTAAACTAGTAATGGTAGTGTTCTTGCTTTAGAAATGGTACATACTTGTGAATATTCGACACTATAAATCTATCGGAACTATTGATAGTTGTGTATCTCTACAACATACCATATGGCAAAAAAATAATAAAATTTAGCGATGTTGGAAATAGTATTAGGTTTTCCTGAAGAACGTGAAAGTGGATGGCTAACGAATCGTTACTTCCCCAACAAAATTGGTGGAAAACCAGCGTGGCTAAATCTAGAAAATCTACCTGCCAGTCAGGAGTTGACTTGCGATGACTGCAAAACACCTAAAGCCTTTTTGTGTCAGGTTAGAAAAATATAGAAGTTCAATTCAATATCAGATTTGCCAACGGGTGTCCAAAGACTCGTCTTGACATCAGCGTAAAGAATCGCAATATTTGCAGAAGTTTTGAATTTTCATGTGGTTGTACGATGGGGCTCCGACGACTCCATGATGCCTTCTGCGCAGAAACACTGAGGATGGCGTAGCCGGTGTTGAACCGCTTTATAGACGGTATCTCGTGGGGAATTTGTCTTTAATTTTCATACGCTTTTCGGCGCCAGCAATGTGAATCTGACTTTGGAGATCAAATATTGGTATTATTTTGGAATGCCTACAGTTTCGTTGTTGAGTATGTTTTCCATATAAAATTAATCTTTTATCCTGCGGTATGGTAGAAATCACTTAACACCCTTGACGAAAACAATTTTGGAAAATTCAGGGAAATTTTTGAGCGAGTTATAACTTGTAAGAAGATTTAATGAATAACTTTTAAAGTTTAATTAACTTTCCTGAGCTTTGTGTAAGATTCGAAGTTTCTTTTAATGTGGGCTCTCTTATGGAATGTCTTATATTTTAAATGAAAATTATTAGAAATAAAGCTTCTAATTATTTCGTCGAATGGAACCCAATTTAATTTCACTACCATTATATTTGTATATTTGTAAAAAAAAGAAAAAAATAACCCAGCTCCCAAGATATCCGCGCATCCAGCCTTCACAACCTTAATCCAATGATCCTAATAAAATCCACTACAACCGAAAACATCAACACCATCTACAACTACATTCGTGCTATCAACGCGAAAATAGACCACAATTTTTATTTTACAGATACAGCCGATAGCCCTGGGAGCTAGTGCTGTTCTTTTTTCAAAATTATAATTAATTATAAGTTTAATTAAATAAATAAATAACCCAGATCCGGTCCAAAATGGATCCGCGAGATCCATGGTATTTATGTGGAAAACAACTGTACGTGTAGGCGGCCTTTGGCCACGCTTATAAACAATAACCCTCAGCCGGCCCAACAGGCTACACGATACCCAGTATTTCTGGGCAAATCACTAAACTTTTCGTAACACCCTATATCTGGAAATGGCACACAATTTTCAACTTTAATTTGCAAATATCTCAGCAGAATAAATAATTTATAATAATAATTTCCCCAGATTATTAATACTCAGGTCAAAACGCACAAAAAAAACCCGCTCAGCACCACTTCCCACTTCTGCAATTTTCGACATACCCTATTTATGTGTCTGCAAGAATCACGAGGAAAGCAGAGAATATTGTTAATTTTGCTTGCAAACTACTTCAAATAATTGTTCTGCAGGTCCGGTTAAGATTCCTGGGACCGATACGCGTCCCCTGAAACCTCTCCCGACATTTTTGGACGTGTTTTTGCACTTGGTGGCGATCGTAAACAATTAACCAATTTTCCATCATCCCTTGTCAAGTTTGCACTAAACAAAACGCTAAGGATGGCGAAACCCCGAAACCCGTTACAAATCAAAACTTGACAACGGACGACGAAAAATCTTTCTAATATACATACATCAATTTGTTATTTATACATATTTACCAATCTGTAGATATATGCCCCATATGAAGATGACCACAGCTTTCATCGAACGATTTATGTTTTTATTTGCCGATCGGTTAGTTGCCAAAAAAGTAACTCTTCAAAGTAAGTTGCTTTCTGTTCTTAGTATTAAAAATCTATTTTTGCATATTTCGAAATTTCAGGTATTTAAAAGTATATAGATCCCAACTTCCGAGGAGAAATGCGTTCTATTCCGACGAGCCACCGATAGAAGAAGGAAATCCATTGGTAATTGCAGAACGACATTTCATTTCATTTATAAACAAAATACATTAGTACAATAAGATCCTTAATGGTCTTTTATAGGACATTGCTCTCAATTTATTTTATACTTTACATTACTTATTTCTATAGCCTGAAATACTTCCAACAAAAAAACTTTGTGCAGCGTGTGGCTGTTTAGGACCATTAGCATGTAGTCGTTGTCGTAGGGTTAATTATTGTTCTGTAAAACATCAACGAGCTCACTGGCCGCAGCACAAGAAACTTTGTAATACCGAGCAACAGAGCCAAACAGAAAATGACAATACATTTCTATCCGATATTATGTTCCCAGAATGGGAAGTACTTATTGAGCCAATGGATGGTGATGACGAGCCTCAAAGAGATGACGATGAAGAGGCTCAAAAAGATGACGATGAAAATGCAGAAAAACTGCGTTTAGAAGAATATAAAAAATTAGAAGCCTCTGGAAAAACTGGAACATTAAAAGATGTGGCAGATGCTGAATTGGATAAGTACGCTAATGAATCTGAGATTGTTGATGACATATTTTTCTCGAAATTTAAAAAAGAGGTAGACAAAGAGCCTGAGCAAATTTTGCGGTATAAGCGTGGTGGAAATCCACTCTGGATCGCGGATGTGAAGCAAACTATCAGCCAACAACTTCAAATTCCGAATTGTGAGCTTTGTGGTAGCAGACGTCATTTTGAATTCCAAATAATGCCGCAAATGCTAAATTTGCTGAAAGATGATCACCTTGATTGGGGTACATTGTCTGTATATACTTGTTCGATAAGTTGTGCCATACCAAAAGATAAAGGTTATGTGTTGGAACATATAATAAAACAGGATATTATTTCAAATGAAAATCGAATATAACAGATAGAATAAAGTATATTAAGCTGTAATTTTTGTAACATTTTTATTTACTCCATACAGATTCTTACTTTTTTTTTTAATAATAAAACCACAAATGTTTTGTCAAATCTAAGGTAATTTGCTATTCCGTAAAAATGCGCAGAACAACTCGAAAATTTACATTTCAATTCAACTTTATTATCGGAAAGTGACGATGTTTAGAAAAGTCAAAGTCGGGCTGGGTTTTGGAGTCCTTCTGATGACCTTTTGCTAATACGTTCATGACTACGTAATTTACTTTCGCAACGTGGATCATGTCGAGAATCTGTGTTATAGAAATAAAAAGGGATATGGAAGAAAGTTTTATTATTAAGAAATATAAACAAAATATATTCAGACCACAGGAAGCACTAGAAACGGTTATACAACCAACCCATTCTGTAATCCCTGACGTTAAAGAGCGACCCGAGTAATTCTAGAGAAACATAAATGTATCATGAAATCTACAGTGACAACAGCAATGACCACGTCTAAGGACTGATAATAGACTGTTTAATTATATTTCACACCAGATAAGATATGGAACTTAATTACATCGCTTATTGCACTCACTATTACCTTTGGTTTGATACTCATATTGTACTAAACACATGTTCAACATCTAGGAGTTTTTGAGTGATGCGCCCAAACTAACAGACAGACACAAATTTTAAGATAGATTGATTTTGCTTAATATTGATCATCGACCTGTTACAATTTTTCTATATATGTACATATATATGTAGATATTTTAAAGGATAATATGCAATTTTTTTATTTTTTCGTTAAGCTTGTAGCAATACGTCACCGTGATAAGATCGGGAAATAGTGAAAAAACAGCCCTTGAAATAAATCTTTGCCTTGTTAGATAGCTAGCGGAGGCGTGTCATATCGCCCGATATCTCTCCTCTGGCAGTAGTGAAGAGCCTGGAGGGCGCTTTGCTGTGGTTTTAACCAACCAAAACACTCACCGAAGGTTTTTGGGAATGTTATCACAAGTCATTTGCCGGATATGAACCCGGTACACCCTTACGGTACATGCGCGACTGTCGTGGGAGCTATTTCAGTGTAACCTTCTGGGTCATCTCATTCCCCCCTTCAGTAAAAAATAAAAAGGTTGGTGAGAGGCATCATATCCGGATTTTAGTCGTTCCTTACTACAGGCATACCTTAGATATGTCTCCGAAACACAATGTGATGACAATGCTAAGTGAAGGAAGTGACGACTAGGGTGGAAAAAACATTCTTACAAGAACAACAAATTAATCATTCTCAAGTCGATTACTACTGCAGATATATATCAATATTACAGAACTAGTGGATTTATGTACTGTGTTTGTCATGATTCCATAACCATAACCATAAAAAGCATAATACCTCTTGCTCAGGATTTTGTATAGATTCCAAAACATTCCTTGCTTGGTCGAAATGCTTCGCGGCAATTGCATAAATTTCTGATGATGGAGGTCGCATCATATGGTCTCTTATACTTTTAAATTCCGCATAAGACACTGGAGGTGGACTAGTTAAAGTTGCAAAAGGTCCAAACCTTCGATTGAAACGAATTTCCTCATTATCAAATTTTGACATCGGTTGCCTTATGCGACCGTCTTTTGTCAATGCTCCTAATGCTTTATAAAATCCACCACACATACTAAGTAGAGCATGGTAATATACTATCTCCTGTCTATAAGGTTTCTGTTGTTTTTTATTCTTTTTGGGTTTTGGCTTCCGGTTCTTCGAGTTGCTGCTTCCCTGTAGTTTGCTTTGATGCTCTGCATACTCTTCCTGTACGAGCAGATTATTCTCGGTGCGCGTTAGCGCTGATACAATGAAGCCAATCAACAATTCGTAAGGATACCTATAGAATAAAGTTAATCAAATTAAGTATTAACGTTTTTAAAGTCAAAGTTTTTAAGACCTACCAATAAATATAAAGGAATTCGTGTACAGAGTACAGCTCTAATTCAAACCCGGACATCAAAAATAACATCATTGCGCGAAAACAATTGTATAATACCCATGTTGCGAATTGGGCGCTATGCTTCAGTGCAGTAGCATGCACCTCGTTGTTTTCAGCAGCCATTTCATTAGCCATAATAGTTAAGTGAGAATCTAAACGTGCTGCTTCTACTTGAATATTATCGAAGCTATCAATAAACCGTGCCAATTTGTCACGTTGTCGAGCTCGATTGAAACCACATATGCGTATAAATTGTGTGAATGTATTAAAGCTCACACAGTACCGGAAGAACGTATCTAAATACATTTGAATTTTAGGGTCAGTAGCCAATGGATGTTTTGGATTTAGAATTGGCGGTGAATTAAAGGCTCGAACAGAGTCCCATAGAAAGTCTTTGATGGGAATTGTGCCAAAAATCAATCTCCGGCTAGATATAAATAATCCTTGAAGTACACTTCGTGAGAGCACGCACTGTCCAGATTTCTTACTGAATTCTATAAAAAAGTTCTAAAAAAATAGAAAAGGTAAATTAAATATTTTACAATTGCAAAAAGAACTCGGATTAATTAGTTACCAGTGCAGAGTAGTAATCCCGCATTCGTATTATTTTACAAGCAAACTTTAATCGATGAACTAATTCTTCCAGAAATATCATACTGGATGGACGATCACGAATTTTAACATTTCGAGGAAAAGTTGGGGGTTGACTCCGATCATGTATACGCGGTGAAAATCCTATGGGATTAGGTGATTCGGCTGCAATGCAATTAAGCATACATGTATGGATATTTACTTTCACTTCGAATGCAATGCTAACAGAACAATATCATATCAGCAAAAACATACTTACAGTTCGCCAAAGGTTGGATGCCTTTATCAATAGTTCGCTTTATTTGTGGTATTAACTCGAGTGAGGCGTTTAAATTTTTATAAATTTCATTCATGTTAGATTCTGTTGGTGAAGTTGTCATGACACAATCGAATTGAAAAATAGATTGGTAAAAATATCTCATGAAACGTAGCCGATGTACAACTGTCATCGTAGATTCTGGTTGTGATTCAGTTTTGCTAAGTCGTACTAAATCATCCTCGGCTTCTTTTAGTTGAGATGCCACTACACCTGGTTGGCATGCCTCAACAGCCAATAGAGATGAATTTCCGTATAGTTGAAAATCTTCTTCCTCATTGACGCTACTAATAATAATGATATTTTTTATAATAACTATTAGGTTTCTAATGGCATGGCAAAACCATCGTAATGATTTATCTTTAATGCTACTTGGCTGATGTAAGTATAGGCATGTAAACAATACTTGATCCATAGAGTTTCCTTCCAACCAGGATACTAGACATGCAAATAGTGCATCGAACGTTCCTATTAACTCTTCATTGCTTAAATTATCCAATTTCAAAGCACCTGCCTATATATTTGGAACATACCCGATATTAAAACCAAATTTCGGATGAGTCAAATCAATTAGTTACCTCCACTGCAGATTCAAAAGTATGTGGTAGGGCATCATTCTTATTAAAGCCCATTCCAACATCCATTTTAGGATCCATCATTTCAATTGCAGACATAGCCTCAAATAATCCAAAGAGCATATCCTGCGCTAATTCTCCGAGATTTAATTCTGAACATGCGTTAAAGAATTCTTTGGTTATGTCCACCCAACCAAACCGCGGATATTCACCAGTTTCTTCATTAGTCCTACCAGTTTGCTGTAGATCTCCATCTTCCTGCCCACTGTCGTACTCAGATATTTCTGTAATGCCAAACTCATCAGAGTTCTCCTTATTTTGAACATTTTGTGAGGCTGCAGCTGCAGCTGCGGCCGCTGTAGCTGCTTGGAATCCCGGAGCGTTTACTCTGAAAACAAAAAAAAAATAGGAAATTAGTATAGAGTGAATAAGTGTGAAGTGTAAAAACAAATATTTTTCTGCAAATCATAACTCACATTGTGTTCATTTGAATCCCCTTTGACCACATTCCGAAAGTTCCCTTAAAATACTTTCGATAATTATACTTTTTTTGATGATTTCATGAATATTTCTATTTAAAAACCAAATTTAAATGAAAAATGAGCACATCATTGTCAAAAATCTCTGAAAATATCACGTCCGAAATTTGGTTACAAAGAAAATAACAAAAACTTTACATATATTTGAGGAATTTATGCTGTTTGGAGTATTTTCTCAGACATTTTACTGTTGGCAATGCTATTTACAGGGCGCTGGATTAACTCTAAGGGCCGTTTACCAATTTCTGCTTATGATAAACTTGGTAATTGTTTCCGACCGGGGCCGAGTGCTAATAGGCGTCCACAAGTTTCAGGAGGGTCTCAAAAGACGCGTCTCGGTTCCAGCAATACGAATCCGGAGAACAGTTATTTGGTATTTGGGTAATCGTTGCGGTGGACTACCGAGCGCTAATATTTACACAAGAATGTCGGGAGGGGTCTCAAAAGACGCGTCTCGGTCCCAGGAGCATGAATATATGTAACTCCGCTCAACCAATATTTTAATTATTTTGGAAAATACCGAAAAACCGAAAAATTACCCGGGTTTAGGGACCCGATCCATGTTTTTTATGTGCAGAAAACCTTTCCGCGTAGGCGGCCTTCGGCCGCGCTTCAAAAAATAACCCTGGGCTACGCCATTCCAAGTCCGGGTGGTTGCCATAGCCGTGGCTACCGCCACGGTGATGTCCTTCCGCGTGCCACTCTTTTTCTCACAGGGTAATGTGATTACAACAACCACATGAAAATGACAGAAAATTATAAACTTTAACTGCAAATATCTCGCAAACTACTAAAAATATTGGTTGAGCGGAGTTATATTCGTGATCCTGGGACCGAGACGCGTCTTTTGAGACCCCTCCCGACATTCTTGTGTAAATATTAGCGCTCGGTAGTCCACCGCAACGATTACCGGTATTTGTTTCCTTTGGCAATCAACTACTAATAAATTAGCTAAACATATGATATGATAGGGGTGTCAAAAGACGCGTTTTGACCTCGGTATCAATGGTCCGAAGTCGAAATTAAATTTTTTTGTTTTAGTGAAAAGTTATTAACAAAAAAACAAAAAATTTCCCAGGCCAAATCCTGGTTTAGGGGCCGGATCCATGTTTTTTATGTGCAGAATACCTTTCGGCGTAGGCGGCCTTCGGCCGCGCTTCAAAAAAATAACGCTGGCCTACGACATGCCAACTCCGGGTGGTTGCCTGAACGGTGGCAACGTGCCACAGTACGCACACTTTTTCACTTTTTTGGCTCATCCTAATGTGCTATTACAACAACCACATGAAAATGACAGAAAATTGTGAACTTTAACTGCAAATATCTCTTCACAAAAACAAAAAAATTAAATTTCGAGTTCGCAGAATTGATACCGAGGTCAAAACGCGTATTTTGATACCCCTATCATATTTTTAGCTAATTTATTAGTAGTTGAGTGCCAAAGGAAGCAAGAGGATTGTCATTTGTCATTCCGGAGAGGATTCCAGGTTGAAACTATCTATCTCGACTTCTCCAAGGCGTTTGACAAAATTTCACATAAAATCTTATTAATGAAACTAGCCTCCTATGGTCTCCATTCTACGTTCTTCCGCTGGATTGAGTCTTATTTATATATATAACAGAAATAATGTTGTAAACATTGATGGAGTTCATTCGAAGCATTTTTCGGCTACCTCGGGTGTGCCTCAAGGCAGTATTCTAGGACCATTGTTATTTATCTTATTTATTAATGATGGTAGCTCTTGTTTCTCGTTTTCTAAATATCTGCTTTATGCAGATGATATGAAAATATACTCTGAAATTACTTGTCTTGATGATGCCACTGCTGTACAAATTGAAGTCAATAAGCTTTTCAGCTGGTGCGTCAAAAATCGCCTTTTCCTCCATATAAATAAGTGCAATGCTGTAACTTATTATAAGTTACAGAGCCCGCTGAATACATCTTATCATATCGGTTACTGAGTTTAAGGATCTTGGTGTATTTTTTGATTCGAAATTTACGTTTTCAACACTCCTCACACTTCAATGATCCCTATACTTTTAAACTCTTATACACTACTCTGGTTCGCTCCAAGCTGGAATATGCAGCTTATATCTGTAGTGGAATTCACTAACTTCGACTACGACATTCGCAATCGACATTTTGTCATACCGATATTTATCACGATATTTGGTATTCACTAACTATTTTTTCTCGATTTTCGCTTATTCGCAATCAGCTGTTTCGCAAACTAAACGACACACAATTTGCAATTGTTTTCTATGTCGTTAAATAAAATGCAAATAATTTTAATTTTTTATTAAAAATTGGAATAATAATACTACATCCATATTATTATCATTAAAAAATGGCATTTGAGAACATAGAGTATGTTTTATAGCGAGATGAGAAATCCTTTGCCCGCATCGTTATAGATAAGTTAGTGAATCGCATATTCGATAGTGCAAGCGACCGAATCGCTAATGAAAATCTCGAAAAATCGAACCGAATCGAATCGGTAAAAGTTAGTGAATTCCACTACTGGAGGCCTTACCATGCCGTTCACACCAATCGTTTGGAAAGGGTACAAAAGATCTTCTTGCGTTTTGCGCTATATTCGTTTCGATTCACGTAGCCGATTCATATGAGGCACGATGTCAACTGCTAAATACGCCATCGTTGAATAATCGTAGAATTTTGTTGGCGTTATTTTTCATCTTTGACATTATCTCTGGTAAAATTGACTGCCCGTCACTTCTGGAGAGATTGTCATTAAATACCCCATTGAGGAACCTTCGTCGCTTTGAAGTCTTCTTTATTGGTCGCAGTAGAACTGTCTATAGTTCAAACGCACCGGTCAATAGAACTTTAGTGGAGTTCAATTAATTCTCAAATTTTTTGCATTTTGATTTCTCTTTGCCTAAAAATGTTTTTCGCAATGTTCTAAATAATTATTTATTATGTAATAGTTTTACTTATATTAGCTACTAAGGTGGATGCCTATTTATTAGTTATACCTTGGTCTGTATAAGCATATTTGTTATTAGTCTGTAAGGTTTTTGTTACCAATAGACTCAATAAATGAAATGAAATTACCAATTATTTTCAGCAATTTGGGAGATATTTGCACTCAAAGGGAACAAATGCTGAATAGCTCCAACTCTCTGATAAAAAAACCAAAAATTGGGCTCGGTAGACATTGTGGTCGTGACTGCAACTGGCAATGACACCTAAGTCCTGGTAACTCGCCCATGTAACATTACAATTGAGAGCGGCACCGTACAGCACAAATTCATAGTGGCAGGCATTGTTGTTTACATCAAATTTGGCGTGGATTTCTTAAGCGAGCAAGGCATCAAGATAGACATGAAAAACAAACTCAATTTTGGATATGCAAACAATTACTTCAATAATGGATATTATGGGACAAACAAATTGTGGGTTTTTGATGCATCAAACAAATCAAAGACGAATTTACTAGTTGGAAAAAACCTAGCTATGGCAAAACAAAATGGATACTGGTAAAAGTACTTAATAAGGTCCAATCATCCATGCAACCTTTCAAAGGAGACAATGCCAAGAGGTCGAGGTAGTTATCAATTATCGAGAGCTGCGAGGAATTGTTTATACTAATCTTTCAGACGAGACATTGGCATGACCGGATAGACTGGTAGGAGACCATTAAAACAAGGCAATACAACTTATTTTAAAGTACTATAGCATATTTGACAAAGATGGTTCCAAACCAGGTCGGACTTAAGTCGTGATGCACTACGAATCAGCCAAGCTTCTTATTCAGGAGATGAGTGATAACGGCGTGATCAACCCATCAGCTAGTCCATGCAGACACCGGTAATACTACAAAAAAGGAAGAATGGAAATATGAGGTTCTGTGTGGATTACCGAAAATTGAACGACTTAACTAAGAAGGATAGTTATTATTGCCAAGAATCGACGATACTCTGGGTAGTGTACCCAGTAGTCTTCATGAGCTTACCAGGAAAAAACGGGGTTTGAATGGAAGGAGAAGGATGAGGTGGCTTTCCAAGCATTGAAGGAACGACTATGCACAGCCCCGATGTTAGCATATCCAATTCCAGGTTCAACGTTTATTCTGGATACAAATGTGAGTGGGTTTGCTATAGGAGGTGTTTTGTCCTAGATTGCCGATGGACATGAGAAGGTAGTTGCATACTATGGTCGAACAATTGGGAATCTTGAAAGGAACGGAGAGAACTGTTGGCATTGGTAGAGTGCTTGACATATTTCTACAAGTACCTCTATGGGAAGCGAATTTATAGAAGTCCCTAGGAAGAAAATCCCCGATGTTCTCAATGAGTTACATAACGATCTAAGCAAAGGCCATCTCCGAGTTACCAGGGCCTTAGAAAAAATCAAGCAGAGATTCTATTGGGTTCGTTGCCGTCAGTCGGTTGCCGAGCGGATTGCCAAGTTATGTGGACCAAAAATGTCTTAGTACAATATGGATGCCAAACGAAAGGTGTCAATGAGTGCTGTAATATGCGATGTGATCAATTGAAATATCCCAAATGGTTTTGGAGATATCTTGAAGTTATCGACGAATATTTGCCAAAAAATGTGTTAGTACAATATGGGTATCAAACGAATGGTGCCAATGGGTTCTGTTAAATGCGATGCGATTACGGACGGAAAAAGAGAAAAAAAAAATAAATTATACGCATACGAAGTAGCGGGCACCAGCTAGTAAATAAATATAAACAAATTTCTGTTACTATTAACAGTGCAAGTGTGATATGTTATCTGTCAAACGTTTGACAGGCACTTCAAAATGAAGTTTTTTGTTTACATCTGAGGCACTGCAATACCAATATAGAATATAAAAAAACAGGTGTTAAATTTTCTCAAAATTTTGACGTCTATGCTTAAGATATATGTTAAAATGTTAAAAAATTTTATGGTTTTTAATAAACAGTTTTTGTTCAAGTTCTTCAAACAAAATTTGGTTCAAAAGTAAACAAAATATCATTTGGCGCCAAAACATATTTGCTTCTCTTTGAATCAAACACGATATGGTTTATTTTTTTTCTCAGTGCAGCATTAAGCCAAGTTTCAATAAAAACAAGGATGTCATAATCCAAATTGGCGCTCATGTTAAATATTGTTTTCTACTTAGTTCTTAGCCCAGATACATTTTGAAACTATATCTTTAGTTGTCTGAGGCCACAATCGTCACAATGGTCTGCCACTACGGAGTTTTTTGTCGGACCCCTCTCTTGCGAAAACAATTAAAAGATCGTACTTTGACGTTTGTGGGCCAGATGTCCGGATTTACGACCTTCTCAAAGAACTCTTCGGCCGCTAGCAATTTAAAGCTTATTTTAGAAATATTTTCAATGTTCTCTGACGTTTCTAAAGATATTTAAAACAACTTGTATACTGATAGAAGCGGCGAAATATACTCTTTTCAAGGACATCAAAACTGTGTTGATAGAATAAACAGAAACAAACCTAGTAAAAAGGGGTTCTTGACCCCCATCTTGAAAACTGTACCTAGCATTAAAAAAGTAAGTTTACAGTTTTTGTCAAGGTACCTACCGAAAATACTTGAAATCAGTTTTAATTTTAGCTGCACCAAAAATACTGTTGATTAGTGTAATAGTTATCTTCAAGTTTCATTTTTTTAGTCGCAAGTAAAACTTATTCCTGGAGGGACTATTTTATTCCTCAAAAACAAAAAAATATTATAAAATAATCAGATAGTGGCATATTTCCTCTTCTTACAAGCTTAATGGGCTGTGAGTGAACTATGGAAAGAAATTAGCATTTAGGTAAATAAGGACCGCCCTAAAATAGACATCCAACAATTGTGGTTCCCTTTTAGTTCTCTAATACATAGCTTACAACTACAACAATTTCTTATTAAAAAAGTTATCTATTACATAAAAATGAAAACTTAAAACTTTATTTTCTTCCATACAAACTCAATTTTTTCAAGCTGAAAATCTCTAAAATAATTTATGGCAGGGACCTGGTATAGAGCTATATTACATCAAAAACATTCTTAAGCAAAGAAGTGAGGGTTATCGGAAAAGGGGGCGTGGTACCTGCCAAACAATCTTAATTTTTCCAGCTGATTATCTCTAAAAGAGATCTGGAGATACACGATATCAATTCAATAGTAACGAAAAAACTGGAGTTATACGAAAAGGGGAAGTGGCACAACCTACTTCTTGGTGGTAGGAACCTGAAAACCATTGTGGAGATAAACTACACCAATACTCTTACTTACTCATCGTCTTAAAATATAAATCTAACCGCCTAGACGAATTTGGCCTTTCAATACTTAGTGAAAATAAATAGCGGTCGAAATAAACAGTTGGCAATGTTTAGATCAGAGCCGGCCAAAATAATGCGCAATTTTTCATGCCTATACTCGGAGTATAGGCAAGCAAATGCAGTCGAAACATGTACACACGGTATGTGTGATTGTATGCGTTGGTAAATAAATTGCGCATTATTTTGGGCGGCTCTGGTCTAGATTATCAATATCTGGGTGGTTTTATTGATATTTTGTTTAAAAAAGTGAGTGATTTGGTAAAAGTGATTTAGTGTGTCGGCGAATATCAATTTACATTGGAATAGATACATAGTTTATCATTCAATTGCACCTTTTTTTTTTAAATGAACTTAATAATAAAATTTATTTTGGGCAGAACGAAGGTTGCCGGGTCAGCTATGTAGTTTTTAATAAAGCTAAATAGTAATGTACATATGAGCCCTTTAAAGCACAAGTGGTATAACTCCACTTTTTTTTTTTTGAGTTAGGCATGGTACTGTATGGATAAAAATGTATTCTATTTAATGCAATAACGTGGTAGCTTCTAGTTCCCATAGCATCCTCATAAAAAGCAGAAATTACCTTTGGGGTCACTCCTGGTCCACGTTTTGGTCAATATTTTCGGAGCGGACTCACCTATGTACCTGAAAACCCCTCCTTTGTAAAACCCCAAGCAACCCCTTTAATTTGATACCCATATCGCATAAAGACCTTCTAAGGTAACCCCGTCTCACATTTTGACCGATATCTCGAAATCTCGTATAATTTTTAAACTTTTTTTAACCTAGAATCATGCCGAGCATCTAGAGAGTTAATGTTTCAAAATTTCATTAAAATCGGTAGAAAGGTTTGCAATTAGAAAACGAAACAGATTTCAAACTATGTTTAAGTTAAATGAAATCTTAAAATCGTTTACAGCACAAGTGGTATAATTAATTTTCGGTGCTCGATAAAACAAGAGTTAATGGACAAAAAGTTTGAAAAACATCAATTTAAGTTAAAGGAGACCTTTTTCTGAAGTTTTATTGAAAAAAGTAGTCCAAAAGTTCAATACTGATTTTTATATACAACTTTTAGCAAACCCTTTAATATCTCGATAGAAGAAAAAGTGGAGTTATACCACTTGTGCTTTAGAGGGCTCATACATATGTAAAAATTATACACAAGAACATACATTCTATATTATGACTCATGAACGTTTATGGTGCATGTCAACTTGTTTGTTATAACTTCCGTTTCCACCTGCAACTGCGCATGTCCACCCATACTCGCCAATTCCACGTAGGCATCAAAGATGTATTGAGTGAATATTGAGTTTTTGATTTTCACATTTAGCTCACAGAGCAGCTCAAATGCGTTTGCATCACAACTTCATACAAAAACATTTAAAAGCTCCGCCCTACAATTCGTTACAATTATATTCCCGCCAATTATTATACATCCAATATTAATTTCATTTTTCTTATTGGAAAATAAATAGATTTCCTTTATCACAGACTCAACTTATTGGAGGTTTTCCGGCATTTAAATTTCAAAAATTTTAAATCTATTCTAAAACTTTAAGCCGTGTACAAAAGAATATTTATTTTTCTTGTTTGTTTAGGATTTCTTCAGGAGTTACTTCAGAAGTAGAGTGGATGTTGAGTAGAGCCAGCCTCTCCTGCCCCATTGTACTTCTTAGATAAGTTTTTAACCTTCGAAGGGAAGAGAAAGACCGTTCGCTAGGAGCAACGGAAACTGGAAGCGTTGCAGAAATTTATATATATCGATGTAAAATAGGGAAAAAAGACACGGAACAATTATTTAATGCATCAATGAACGTGCTTGGTCGTTCCTCCTTTGGGATTGGAAAATATGTTACGCTGTTCAAAAAAAATGGAAAAACTCTATATAAAAGACACTTATAAACTTCTTGTGTCAGAATATCTTCTACTTTTCTACTGCTAATTTCTGGAAAATTTAAAAAAAAAGCGCAACACTGGCTTTGGCAAAAAATAAATAATTGTTGCTTTATTTCTTGAAGAAAAACTGAAGTTTCGGAAAAATAAAAGCAAAAAAAATAATAAAATAACATTGAAATTTATATAAAAAGCGGCAAATTGCAATTATTCAACATGCAAAACGGAACGTCAAAATTTCTTGGTTATTCATAACAATTTCATGGTCAAGAAATAATTGAAAATATTTTTGGAGCATTTTCTTTTCAACAGCATATCGGGCTTTTATTTTTAAACTTTTTCAATCCTTTTTTGCCAAACTAGCTTAACTTTTTATAATCACCTGCCAAGTATAAGTACAATCTAATTGTAGCTTTCCCTGATAATTCAATACGACTGCGTTGTGTACTGCTAGGTAATTTTTGGTAATTTTTTTTAACCGTGACTACAATAACGAGAGACACTCATTTCTACGATTTTTGCCCGCGGTTAATTTGAATTTCAACAGAGTTGAGTTCGAATTACTCTTGCTGTTGTTAACATGCTATGTAGTTGAGATGCTAAGTTGATCTTATGCAGAGCAAGTCTGATAGTTTTGCGCGAATTTCTTAAAGCGCCAAATGAGTGAACCGTTGCAGGAATTTAGTTGTGACCTCTAAGACTTGCTCTGATAATTGATTAGCGACTACCAATAACTTTTCTCAGTGTGAAATATTATTTAATTTTATTCTTTCGTATGTTCATTATTGCAATGAATGATAATTTCTTAACAGGGGGTTTAAAAGTGAATAGAGTAATTATTCTAGTACAGACGTATATTTTTTAATTTTCGGGAATTTCGGGGGGTTTGAACCCCCAAAAAAGTTCAGCCTCGTCTTCAAAAATCTTCCTGTAGTAGCTTAACCTGAACAAAAGTTGGAACGAATTTCATACACATATTTGGTATGTCGCATAATCATTATGTACTGATTAAAAAATCACATCTAAAATTTACTAGTTGAAGTATAATTCAAAATTAAAATATGTGATTTTTTCAAAACATACGGACGCGAAAAAAGCTGTATATTTGAAAAAAAAAAACAGGTGTAACTTTAAATTTTTCTGTCGGTATTCAGTGGCATAAGTAAGTTTTGTGTCGTCTTTCTATTTCATTAAAAACATTTATAAAAAGTGCTCGTATCGAGATATGAAAGGATATTAGAAATGGGAAAGTCCGTATGCACATTTTTTTTTAATATTTCTGTGTATATTAAAAAAAATATCTCCATACTCGAGGCTATTTTATAGAGGTTTGCAGAAAACTATAGATTAGTTTACAAGATGAAGTGCAATCAGCTCATTTTAACTACGGACAAGTTACCATTTCTGGTGCAGTGAAATAACGCCCAAGGAAATAACGCCCATGGGCGTTATTTCCCACTCAAAAAGGAAATTACGCCCATGGGCCTTATTTCCTTTTTAAAAAGGAAATAAAGCCCATGGGTGTTATCACCTTTTGCTGATGGGTGTTATTTCCTTTTTCGAAGATAAATAAAGCCCACGGACGTTAAAAACGAATTAAAGCAAGCTGATTGAAGAATTAAGTATATGGTTTTCTTTATTTCAATAAATTTGAACATATTTGTTATGTTTTTATAAGGCGGGGTGCAATATCGCTTTGTGAAATAAGCCCTTTAAGGCCTTATTACACTATTGAAAGTGAAATAAGGCCTTTATTTCAAAAAAGGCTTTATTACACTTCGAAAGAGAAATAAAGTCTTAAAGGCCTTATTGCTCTTTCATTTTTTTTAATGAAACAATAATATTCTAATTCTTTTTGTATTTTATTGAATAGTTACACACAAATTTCACGTTAACCAAAGTGGGAAACGTGGCACGCGGAAGGACATCACCGTGGCGGTAGCCACGGCTATGGCACACACCCGGAGTTGGAATGGCGTAGCCCAGGGTTATTTTTTGAAGCGCGGCCGAAGGCCGCCTACGCGGAAAGGTGTTCTGCACCTAAAAATCGTGGATCGGGCCTCCGTAACTATAATCCGAAGGGGGAAAAGCAATATTTTGTTTCTGTGAAAAGTTATTAGTGAAAAACCGAAAATTGTCCGGGGTCAGATCCCCAATTCGGGGCCCCATCCACGTTTTTTATGTGCAGGACACCTTTCCGCGTAGGCGGCCTTCGGGCGCGCTTCAAAAAATAACCCTGGGCTACGCCATTCCAACTCCGGGTGTGTACCATAGCCGTGGCTACCGCCACGGTGATGTCCTTCCGCGTGCCACGTTTCCCACTCTTTTCTCACAGGGTAATTTGTGAAAAAAAAGCTAATCAATAGTTCGTGTTGCTCGCGTAAAATCCTATGGGCGTTATTTCTCTTTTAAAAAGGAAATAAGAGCCATGGGCTTTATTTCTTTTTGCAGATGGGCGATATTTCCATTTAAAAAGGAAATAAGGCCCATGGGCGTTATTTCCTTTTTGAATGGGAAATAACGTCCATGGGCGTTATTTCCTTGGGCGTTATTTCACTGCACCACCATTTCTACTTGTGTTGCCTGGTTATATGGAAAAACCGAATCATTTACAATAATCAGTGACCAACTTACCCACAACAAAGAAGTTGTTTACTTTTTTATTATCGCAATTGTACAATTGGTTAAAAAATCAACTTCTTTTGACAAGTTGTACATATTTTCCGATGGATGCTCAAGTCAGTTTAAAAACAAAAGTATGGGAAGTAGACCGAACACAAAACTTAATTTTAAATAAACCTTCCGATTTTTATACGTGAGCAAAAAAGCAAAATATTATGAGTTTAATCAATATCCTCTATATGGACTCTTAAGAAATTGACTTGCTCGCAAGCCCATTATCTGAACGTGGTTTTCACTTATTAGAATACATAAATGGACTTCAAGGGCGTCACAGTTTTTCTTGTGAAGACGAAAGAAATCTACTTGCCCGACGTACGGCGTTATCAATTCCATATACTGTTTAAATTTTGTTAGTTATTATGATTGTTCAGTCTCATTGTATTGAATATTAACTTAAACATCTATCTTTAACTGAAACATAAACTTTAAAAATATTAGATGCATTTTATTTTTCAAAAATTTAAAACAGAAAAAGTATGAAAAAATTTGGATCGTCCGTACAGGAACGTCCGTAGAAGTTGAAACAGAGATATCTAAGCTTATTCGCGCTTTGTGAAAATTAAAATAGGCATAGTTAAAACTGCCTTTATTTTTTCTAAAAATCACTCATACCTTATTTTTTTGACTTCTATTTTAGGAACGTCCGTATAGCCACTTTAAATGTCTGCAAGTAAGTAGGTTAACAACTTCGACAAAATTTTGATATGTTTTCGGTTACGGAGCACTGATTAAAATACATTACAAAAAAATGACAATAAAAAAAAGCAAATATGGTTTTTACAAGAAAAACTATGTCTCCGAAAGCATGATTCAATTACTAGAGGTTGGCTCTGTACCTGACGTTTAATTTTGATACTCCCATTTTCTGGGCTTCTTTTTGTTGAGCAGAAAAGGTAGGAGTATGTTTTGAATTTGTCAAGGAAATGGTATTAGAAAAATCAAAATAGTAGAAAACTTGTAGTAAACATTTCACAAAGTTAACTAAATAAAACATCAGAACTTGTCATCACATACCATCACTGTATAAATCAGTGCAAACTTTATCTAATATCAATAAAAAAACAATAAAAAGGGGTCACTGCTTAAACAAAACTTAAAATAAAGATATATGCACATACGTATCTACAATCAAAATATGTACGCATCTTTGCCCTCTTTCCAGAAGTATAAATCTGCTAATATAAAAATGTAGGTAAGACAATTTTCGGCTCATTCGGTTAACATCCATTGCTAAATATTGTGGTTTCGGTCAAAATTCGAGCCTTCAATGGTTAATACACTAAACTTATTAACTCAAGCTAAGAATAATTGCACATTTATGCTTCAGACTAGAGGGCGGAGTTTTTTAATAATAAGGACGAACTGAATTTTTTTTTGTCAAAAATAACAGAAATCAAAATCGACAGCAGTCGCTAAATAACGGAAATCACGTTTTAAATATACACCATTAGATATCCCAAAAGTTGATCTAAATAATAACGTAAATGAATACATTTTCTGAAACCAACCTTTTTAAAATTTTGGTAATACAATACATTTTTAGCTGATATTTTTAAATAATTTCTATAAAAGGCAACCCAAAATGTAAATGACAATCTTTCAGGGAGCAAGATGGCGCCAATTGTCAAAATCTGTCACTACAGAGCTAACCACTAGTATGTACTTAAATCATGTCCGAAAGGAACGTCCGTGACGCAGGAAACACAAATACAATAAATACAAACTAATTTTTTACAATTGATTTCTTTTTAAATGAACAAAATAGTCCTGGTTTTCTTGCATTGATTCGTAAACAAAAATCGTAACATTTTTATGAATCAACTCAATGACTTTGATTTCACTCAAATGTGTTGAGTTGTCGCGCTGTGCAAACACGGAAAATGCTTATCAAATGATAACGCAAAAATTACCATTTCAGTACACATTTTTACCTCCCAGTATGTTACTCGATCCACCAGTGGTATTTGTATTCACAAACTGCGCAAACATACTTCCCATATATGTAAATACATATATGTATGTACTTAATGCATAAATGTCTTTCTTATCAGTAGCGCGGGTGCGCTCAAACAAAATCGAGTGAAATTTTCATTTTAATAAGAGCGTTTTTGATTTTACTTGAGTGTATTTCGATATAACTCAAAGTCACATTTGGTGGTGGAATATAATCTTGTCATGGAACAGCACTACCTACCTAGTACTA
The DNA here is from genome assembly GCA_951509765.1 of Sphenella marginata. Classification (NCBI taxonomy): domain Eukaryota; kingdom Metazoa; phylum Arthropoda; class Insecta; order Diptera; family Tephritidae; genus Sphenella; species Sphenella marginata. The sequence goes on from OX608083.1 coordinate 27,222,575, forward strand.
CTATTCGCTCTTCTTAAAATTACCAACTGCTGGGCTAAAGCTTATCACCCAACCCGGCATGGAGTGTTTTTTTTCTTTTGTGGGGTTGAATTGGTTTGTTTACTACAGCAAAATTTTAGTATCAAATACGGCGTCTTGTTGGCAGAACATTCCAACGGTACATTTAGTGGAAATCCAATCTTGCGCAAAAATACGATAAATATTATTTGAATTTCCTTTTTAGTTACTGGATTTTTACGAAAATTTCTCTTCGAATTAAGCTAATAAATAATTAGCAGTCAAAATGTAAGTATCAGTGCATAAAATATGAAATTAAATTTCACGTATAAATTACAATAAAAGTAAGTGCGTTTGCTGATAATATTGGTAGTGAAATATTTTATGACATGGGTTTTATTTCAAGTTTGTTTTTAGATTTTTAGAACTGAACTATTAATGCAAATATAAGCAAACAACAAATTATAACAAATCAAATAAACGTTAAGCTTTGTCCCCAATATTTTTTGTGAATTTCTTTGGTTTTGGTCGAGTGCGCGAAATATTCAATTTTTCCGTGCTTAATAATTTTGTAAATAGTTAAAGACACAAAAATAAGAACTTTTGTGAAAGAGTCAAAAAGGTGCCTAGTAAATTTGGAAATCGATATGAGTTCAGGAACTGAAAATGCAAGCTAATCATATTAACAAAGCTATGTCAAGATTAAGTATTATAACATGGATTTTAAGTTGGATTATCGATGCTGATTATAATCAGTTATCTTAATTAATTATTAATTAAGTTATTCCTCCAATGTCATGAAAATATATGGACGCGTGTTTAGTGCTTGCGATACAAAATAATTCAATCGGCTCATAGCCATGGCTCCATTCCATATAATGATAGGTAGCGAATAGCTAGTAAGTAATAAATAACAACAACTTTTTTGCTAAAGTTCACTTCCTTACTAGTTTGGCTTCTATGTCATAGGAATTAGAAACGACTGCCTTGTTTTCTCTTACGAATAGGAAGTTTTTGCTAAGATATCCTTATCTGTTATTGTTGAAATGGTACTTCAGAAAAAAAAACGACGTCAATACTCCATATCGCTTATCATTCAGATTTATTTGATTTCATATTGCAATTATAGTATCGTTGTAGTGTATCGCGAAGAACAGTTTGTTGCTTCTGGAAGGTTATAAAAATGTATCTAAATTTAGCTGAATTTTCAATTTCATTAATTTTAACGTTACTCGTGCATATACTTCAGTAATATTTAAGCCCCTTTGCTAAATATTCAAGACTTGAGCTCTTTGCAATTTCTTCAGTGAAATTCACTCAAGGAAAACACAAATTTTTGGCTGCTACCGGTCCTACTTTACTATCTGTATAATCAAAATTTATTGGAGGTATAACGACGGCTGAGCGGAAGATCACCCAATTTTAAAATATTTTTGAAAAACGCCTGAACAAAAATTCAGTTTCAATTCAATTTTCACGTTTTTGCTAATTTAGAAAAGAGGTAAACTCTGTCAGAGAAGTGGGTGGTCTGAAAACAAATGTTAAACAATTTAATAAGTTAAATTTCGTACTTCAATAAATGAGAACTGATTGAAGAAAAGGCCATGTTCACATTTTCAAAAATATTGTAGAAGCCGAAACAAACTTTGACAAAGCCTCATAGCCAAAAGCAAAAATTCTTGAGTAGTGCTACTAAATAAAACAGCTACTCCGAATTGAAATCGTTATTTTCTCGTCGTATGTTTCTTATTTCTGGTGTATCGTCTTTTGCCTTTTTGGTTGCAATTTAAGAAAATTAGCCATCTTGTATGAGCACTTTGTCGACAGTTCCTGATCATGAGATCAGACTGAGGTCGAAATGCATACATATGTATGTTTAAAACTCAAAACAAAACTATGAAAATACCGTTATAGGTTACTACAAAAACCAAAAAATTTACTTGCTGGTATTCCTTAGTACGTCTTTATTCATCTTTGGGTTTCTTGCACCAGTATTTCATACAGCAAAAAGTTTTTCTTCCAAATTGTGAAGAAATAGAGAAATAAAAGAGTAGGAATAGAGAGCAATTTTAATCGTAAATTACTCATAAAAAAGCATAAATTTGACAGTTTAACGATTGAAAATTTGCATTGACAAAAAAATTGTTTTCGACCGGTGTAATGTAAGTGTTCATCATACGCCTAGTAGTACGCAATCGGAAAACTACACCTTTTCCAACTGTATTTCGGAAAACACCAAAGGTATTTTAGAAAATAATAAATATGTTTCAGAAAATGTGAAATGAATTTTAGAAAATAGCAAATGTACTTCAGAAAACACCAATAGTATTTCAGATATTCCAATTGTATATATTTCAGAAAACCTCGAAAATATTTCCGATAAGATCAAATGTATTTCAGAAGAAGTGAAATGTACTTCGGATTTTCCAAATGTATTTCAGAAAACTTCAAATGTATTTAAGAAACCCCCAATTAATTTTCAGAATAGTGAAAAAGTATTTCAGAAAAGTCCAAATGTATTTTGGAAAAGCTCAAATGTATTTCAGTAAAGCTCAAATGTTTTTCTGAAAATGTTAAAGGTAATTGATGAAAAGTTTCCCTAGTATATCATATCATTAAAGCAAGATGAAATAATGTATTACATTCCAACTGACATGTCTCGCAATTCCAAAGCATCTGAAACAAAGGTAAATGAGTGCTGTATAGCGCCATCACAATCAGCTGTAGCAACGGTCTCCTTCGCCTGGCGAATAATACCTACCAAATACTGCAAGCGCCTTTCAATTACCCCTGGTCCATTCATATTAGGCAGTGTTATATCTTTTAGCTCCATTTGAATACTTATAGCAAACAATTTGCAAAAAAAAAAAAACAATTTATTTTTCACGCTACGAATGCAAATGGAGCACACACCTTTTATTTTAGTTTTGAAACTTTTTTCTGTACGCATGCTTCTTTTCTAAAATATTTTTGTGTTTTTCTTTTGGGGTTTTCTGAAAAACATTTGGCCTTTTCTGTTTTCGGAAACCTATTTAAGGTTTTCTGAAATACTTTTGAGGTCTTCTGAAATACATTTTTAAAATCTAAAATACATTTGACCTTTTCGAAAATACATTTGAGCTTTTCTGAATTGAAACTGAGGTTTTCTGAAGAACATTTGGAACATCTGAAATACATTTCTTCTTTTCTGAAATACAGGTGAAAAAGGTGTAGATAGTCTCGGATATAGTGGTGTGGAAGGTGTTCAATGCGAGAGGGCCCCATTGTTCGGCGCCAGTAACTTTCAACATTAAAGCCTTTAATAAATAATATTGCTGCAGCATTTTGTGTATTTAGCCGATTTTTGATGATATACCTATTGCTTCAAAACTTTTACTCCTTACAAGTTTGCCAAGGTCCAGTAGAAAGAGATCAAACCAAAATACGAACCAAATTTGGATAGTGACGATGCAAAGTCTCCGACCTTGAAAAAATATACTCATTTAGAGATTTGCAAAAAACTGACACAAATCAAACCTGGTTCAGTTTTAAGCACAGGCACATTACATTTATACATATGTACGTACTACATATGTACATACATATGTACGTATGTACATATGTAGCTTCTAAAAATAAGAAACGCCATTGAAATTCGCAGTACTTGAAATTATTATTTTATATTGTTCATTTCGATTTTCCGTGTTCCATAAGTGAAATACTTAGTAGTTTGGTTAAACATTAATTATTTGGCTCAGTTCCAAATTACGCCTAGAGGTATTTTTTTTATTTAATTGAAGGCACTTTTGAATTGGAAAATGTGTTGTTTTATGCTGAACAATTAAGTAAATGCATGCCTGGAATAAAGTGGTCTGCCTCTTCGCAGTAGCGGACATTGGCTCCTCGCTGAATCGGCTAAAGGCACGTCACGAAAGTCATGAAAACGCTTTCTTACTTTACAAGATAAAGAAAAAAATGTGTACATGTATGTATGTATGTATACACGTGGGTATATCAAGGGTGGTACTGTCAAATGTTCTATTTCATTTTGATTTGTTGTACTTCAAAACCCCGTAAGTTTCACTAAACACCTGTTTCACTAACTCAACCGTATTATTTAAAAGTAGATAGAGATTGTTTTATGGTTCCTGCAGTTTCAAATGAAAAATTGATAATTCTAAACTTACGTACATGTCAATCCGATAAGCGGATGAATTGTGAAAAAATGTAAAATATAAATAGAAATTGAGCCTTCGGGTTCCTATAAAAGAGTATTCTTTTCTCTACCTTTGCATTACTTTTGCGTTAACAGTTTAGGCATTCAACTGAAAATACATACATACATTGTTATGTAATCAACAGAATTGTGCACTGTACACAAACAATTTCGTACTACGTCACCATAGCGATAAAACCAGTAACTCCACTTTTCAGCCAAAACAATTTTTTCGTACCTCTGGAATGGTAGAGGATTTCTGCAATTGGTGAAAGAGAACGATATACTCACTGATTTTGAAAATTTGAAGGTTGTGTGAAATTTTCATTCAATTGAGTTTTCGATTATATAGGTACCTATGTATTTATTTAAAAACAAGTAAGGAAGTCTAAGTTCGGGTGAACCGAACAGTAAATACCCAGCGTTAGTTTTCATGTAAATTTATGTGATTTTCTTAATTTTCGATATCGAAAAAGGGGGCGTGGCTATCATCCGACCATCGCCCATTTTCAATAGCAACCTACCTTGGCCAGAGAGTAACCTGTATGCAAAATTTCTTGCAAATATCTCAATTTTTACTCAAGTGATCGTGTACACGGACGGACAGACGGACGGACATGCCTTAATCAATTCCTCTTTTCAACCTAAGAACTTTCACATCTGGAACTCTATATCTAGTACTAGTACGCTTGGTATAAAAAATAGTTCTATGTCCCATATACATATTAATAATATTTAAACCTTTTATGAACATGAAAAGGTATTCTAACTTTGAAAGTATGAGAAGAGATAGACTCACTATTAAGTATACCAAAATGATCAGGACGATGAGCTGAGTTGATTTAGCCATGTCCGTCTGTCCGTCCGTCCCTCAGTTTTGAGATATCGCGATGAAATTTTGCAAGCATTCGCCATTTTGCATAGGATTACTCATTTGTCGAAACCAGCATGCTCCGACTGATACAACGCATAGCTCCCATACAATCGATTGTTCCGATAAATGGGTTTTGGCATATAACTCTTGCAATCAAAAATCGAGGAACATAAAGTTTTGCAGGTTTGCAGGGATTCGAAATAGTAATTATTTAAAAAGTTGATTTATCGGTTTGGAAGCGATGTCAAATGTCTTCTGCCTGACATTATTCCAGAGGCTGTAGACGTACTTAATCGATTTTATCCGTTTCAAATTTCCACACAACTCTAAATTTCCGTCACAAGTTTTGCGCTACGGTATGCGAACCGTTCAATGCCAAGTTTTGTTATTGACGATGCGATTTTTCGTGACGAATTCGTTACCTGTATTATCAACTACGCTTTTCACAAACATGATCAAATGCCGTGTATTTTATAATAAGAATATCAATATAATAATAATTTTATTTTAGTTTTCGCTAACAACCCCAAATTATATGTTGTTTACTTAGCGACACATCGCATGAATGTCGATAAAAAATAGTTATCGAATATCGAAATCGTTATAGTCACCGTTAAGATAAAATGTCGATTGGGAATTTCGTTTTTGTTTGGGCGTATACATATAAATGTAGCCAAAAAAAAGTTTAAAATCTAGGCCTAAACTTTTAGCCGTGGTATGAAAAAATTGGTTGTCAATTTCCTTGAAAATACATAAGAGCAAGTCGATTACAGTTAAGACGCTAATATTCTAAGATTTAGTTTAATGATGCTGTTTCTTCAAAACTAGTTTCTATGCGACCAGAAAAGAAATAAAATGTAATATTATCTATGATGTAGCAGATACTCAAATGGGCCACTTTCAACAAATACAACTACACAAATATAAGTACCATATTTAAAATAATAAGATAAGATAAAGCATTACAAATACAGAATATGAACAACTCTATGATAAGAAAAAAGAAGTAGAACGCCAACACTGTGTTTTTTTGGAGGAGGGGTGAACCAGTATAACAATAGTTATTGACGGTCAAAGTTCATATTAAGCATTCATTTAATTCTGAAATCAAATCTTGTATGAAGATTTCAAGAAAGTAAAAAAAAAAAAAAAATTTTCAATTTAAGCTGGCAGATTTTTCATTTTTTTGTATTTTTTTGTAACTCTAGCTATTATATGCTCTGTTAGCGGGGCCTTCCTAGGGCTACCCCCATGAAAACGGTTGATATGGTTCAAAACTGTTCTAAGATATGCGCCAAATTGTTGGCTTAGAATGTTGTTTTATGGAGTTGGTATGAAACCAAAGCTATTGACTAAGGTAGTAGTTTCTACCACTATTTTTTGTCATTTCGGGTCATGCTTCATAGTATGTATGTAGTTATGTAGATTGTTTTATACATACGAGTATGTGTACTCCTTTTAATTTCGGCCAGTACAAATTTACATAATTGAACTTTTTCAATCTTCTGATTCATTCATTTATTTGAAGCTGTAAAACTACGAAGTGCTTTAATGGATAAAATTAAAGCCCTTTTATTTGTTAAATTTTTCTTACTCAACAATCCTACAACCATTCTCTAATGCCGCCCTTGTCATAAATAAGCCACATTTAGATCAGGCATGCACGTGATTACAGACCACGCTACACACTCAAATATGTGATTAACAAATTTTTGCGGTGAACTCCCACAAATATTTATATATTTACATGTATACATAGAACATATATATATTAGAGTATGTTATAACTTTGGCAACCATATAACTGATTTTCATACTAAAAATAAAATAAATGCCCATAATTGCGTCCAATTGGAAATTCTTTTATACATACATATGTTTAGTACTTTCATACATACTTACATATGTATGTTGGTATGTGTACGACTAGTAATTGATGAATATAAAAACTTCAACCTTCAATAGCATAAAGGAACTGCAAACATCCTTACGCATAGACATATCTAACATGTATGTATGTATGTAAGTATGTATGTATATAAAGAATTTCATGAAAAGAACAACATGTACATATGCGTGTATGTGTGTCCATATACTATCTACCCTGTAAAAAAACTATTAGTCTAGGATCAGTCCGGGACGAGTCGCAAAGGAGGATGCGACTAATACCTGTTCTGATCACTTTGTATGGGCTGAAGTGTTCACGTTTGTTTGAGCGTGCCCTATGGAGACGATAATTGTACCAGTTTATACCCGAACACGTAGGAAGGGACTAATCTACTTTCCACCCAAATGGGTATTTTAACTCCTTTAAGTATACTACAAAAACTGAAACTTACTTACACCCCTTTGAGTATGCTTCATAGATTGAGTTATAGCCAATTGTAGGCTAAAGGGATCGATCCCGGATAGCTCTCTTTAGCGATTAGTCAAATAATTTTTTGCAGGGTATGTATAAGATTAAAGGTTTCGGTTCAATTATTTCACATTGAATTAAATAATCCTTTGGAAAGAGAGCAGTCGTATATATGTATGTATGTACTTGTATATACATTTGTACCTATATACAGTACATGCGTATGTTTGTACTTACATATGTAACTACAACCCGAAATAAATAATGCGAGTACTAATCTAATGATGTTTAATGTGATGGAAAGGTTTGCTGGAACATTTTTCAATCTAGAAGAGTAAAGACGGATTCTCTCTTAGTGAACATAGCTATTCTTTAAATTTTTCTTACTCTTTTCACAACCTATCTTATAACTTTAAACTAGCTATTCTTGTATATCTGTACATATATCTAGACTATGTCGAAAACGGTTCAGCCGATTGGGATGAAATTATAAGAATTACTTATGTAGGTGTTGAGACAAAGGTTGCAAGGAAAATGGCAATAAGGGTATCAAATGAAAGGTATTTTCCTCCGTATTAAAAAAAATATGGATAAGGAGAATTACCACTTGGTGATGTCACCTGATATTATGTTGTATCTTTCGACGAGCTATTCAGAATATCTCGACAATGGCTGAACCGATTTGAATAAAATTTAGTATGTAGACAGTGTATCACATTATAAGAATTTTTATTCAAATAGGTGTTGCCACATAATTTATTTTTAAAGTAGTGCTTTGCACACAAGGTATATTAACTTCATTCGCCTAGCGGTAGAATGTAACGACGAATCGAGATACATAGATATTGACTCACAATATTAAAATGTTCAGGAGGATAATAGAAATTGATTGAGCCATTTACGTCCGTCCGTCCGTCTGTAAACACGATAACTTGAGTAAATTGAGAGATATCTCAATGAAATTTGGAATGCGGATTCCTTTTCACTTATCTCGGAGCGCTATTGAAAATAGGCAAAATCGGTTAAAAGCCACGCCCACTTTCTATATATATAATAGATATATTGAATATGCAATAACTTTGCTTAAACTACCTGTATATCATTTCTATTTCACCTCTAAAGTGTTCGTGGGCAAAGAAAGTCGAATGCACAAAATTTTTGGAAAATGGGTGTGGCCCCGCCCCTTTATGGTGGATTATTCCACAAAACTTTCCATGCCATAACTCCGGTAAAAATTGATTTATTGAAACGATATTTGGAGAAAGTGTTCAACATATAAAGCTAACTCTTTGCTGTAAAAATAAACAAAATTGGTTAACGGACACGCCCACTTTTTGAACACAGTTCTGAACATGGTATAAAAATTCAGAAGGTAATTTCAGTTCAAAATTTTTGACGGCTACTGAACTTTTCTGAAGTATCTTTTTTGTAAACATTATGAGCGAGGTTGCCATATCGGAAAAATTTAAAAATGGTGATTTTTAGAAAAATTTTGGTAATTATACTTTTAGTTGAAGAAAGTAAGAAATATTTAAAGAAAGTGATATATTTTATTAAATGTGATTTGAAAAGTGGGGAATGGCCCGAATATTTAATACACGGCCTTACACAATACAGCAGACAAGGAGCATTCAACAAAGAAGATTCATCGATATGTGCGAACAACTATTTTTTTTACATTTTGCTCGTTCTTTTCCACTTCTATCTTGAAGAATGGGAAGAATAAATTAATTTATTTTTTACAATCCACGCGCGGCTTTCGAAGCAATTGCCGTTTGAATACAAATTAATTTATTTTCACAAACTTCAGATTTCGGGCCAAAAAAACGTTGCTGCTGTTAACTCTGGTAGCATGATTTTAATGAAATGTCATAAATTCAATAAAAGTCAAATGGCTAAGATGGCTGCCTATGTCAATAACTGCGTTTACCTCTATACTTATACCATGGTTCTCAAAAATTTCTTTGTAAAATTAAAATCGTGATATTTCCATAATTGTATAAGTTATATAAATTAAATTTTTTTTTAGTTTTTAAGCCAGACCAAACTGTAAAAAAATGTTGTGGATTTTGTTGAAGTAGGCGTGGCGCCGCCCACTTTTCAGCAAAAAAGGTCTGCTACTTTCAAAAGCGATTGCTTGCAATTTCAAGAAGGTTTTTCAATGGAAGTTACTGAGATGCTTCCAATAGTATACATATACTCCTGCCAAATATACGTAAATCGAATAACAAACAAGCAAGATTTACGGGCAAGTAGTAAACACCCTACTGCCTTTTTTATTAACATGGGGAAAGTTATTTATATTTTGTTATTTAGTGATATTAAATAGAGGTAAAGGTGACTTTAAAAAATCTGAACATTTATGTATTTGCTTTTGCATAATTTCAAAATTTAACTTTGTAACGAACTCATTGGAAGTGCACTGCTCATCAGATAAACATAAGGAAAGCCAAAACAAAGCAACATAATGGAATAATAGCAACAAAAACTACGACATTATTTGCAAACAAACAATCAATGTAATAATGTTAAGCGAAGGCAAATGATAGAATCTTCAAGTACGCCCAAATATAAATACAAACCTTCAATAAAAATATTTACACTGCTAAGAACCAACATTCTCGTGCACATAGAAGGAATTATCACAGAAGCTCAATCTGTCAGTCTCACCCCCACATGTCAGCCACTCTTTTCCTAGATATTTACACAGAGATTTGTTGGCAGACAAAGCACGTTCCTTGTCGTTGAGAATGCAGGCGTAGGTGGGATAGCCTGGTTGACTTAGCAAAAAAAAGTCAATCTGTCAACAAGTTTGCAACATCCTTCCTTTTGATATTCCAAACAACGTTATACCGACTCACAATTTCCCTGAAAGCTATTGTGCTTTTCGCTTAATGCTCGTTTGTCTGTTGTCAGATTATTTGAAGGCGGTAGTCAATCCGCCTGCAAGCATTAAAGTACAAATATTTACCCAAGTGTAAATATAAGCACATCCAACCTCAGGAAATTCTATGCAGTTTGATTCGGATTGAAGGGATTTAGAAGTAGTTTCAAGTGTACCTAAAGTTAAGCTTTGCGGACTTACTTTTATATCGCACAAATTTAAGCTTTCATACTAATGGTCTCTAAAACAGCTCATTTCTTCAGGGGATGAAATTTGTTCCTTCTATTTGTATAAAATCGTTGAAAATTCCTTTTCGAGAGATATCGAGCTAGAGTTGGAAAAAAGCTAGGCGCATTGACAAGACTCCAACAGCTACTCTTTCTAAAAGTGCTGGATACCCAAAAATATCGACACAAAAACTCAAAAGCTTCCTGCAAAAAATGCACCTATCTATGAAACTCTATTTTTAGAAAAAAATAACAAGTTGAACACTACAAATTGGAAGAAAATTCCAGCATAAAATTTCAATTTTGGCTAGAAATTTATTTTTCTGTTTTCTGATTTTAATACAGATTTATGTAAAATTTTTCTTCAATATTTTAAAGCTGAAATTTAAGGAATTGTCATAAACACCTGCAATGAGGTTATGAAATGCATTACATAAGATAGTTCGTAATCTGTGGAAAATATGAGCCCAATATTAAAAATGGTCTAGTTCAGAACAAATACTTGTTGAATTGCAAATAAAACTGGGTCTGTGCTCTTTACTCTTTCCTTGGGTATGTGCATGTTTGATTGAGTGCTCACTTGGCTGTCAACAATTCAGCCACAATAATTCTACGAGTACAAGAAGAGCCATTATAATAGATTTTCAAATAGGATGAACGCACCTCAGGGATGAGAAGATTGTTTTGCATGTTTGAATATTTTGTTTGCACTGATTACATCGCAAGACCTTGACTTACCAATATGGTAATGGATGAATTAATAAGGTAAATTTTTGTAAAAAAGATAAACTGCCGCACGGTCCAAATAAGCCACTGTATAAAAATCAAATATTCATGAAGTATTACTTTTTAATTCTACTTATTAATAACTTCGTTAGGTTCTAACGAAGTGTGCTTAAAATACAAAAAATATACTGAAAATTTAAACTAAGAAAATTTAGAACAAATCGACGAAATTTTATATTTTTTACCAAGAGTTTTTAGATATTTTTCAAGTTTGTAGCTTCGTAGCTCATTCCATTTTACTATACTGAGATACAAATGTTGAACCGCTAAAAGGATTACCTGGTTTTCTTTCACATAAAAACAACCAATGTTCAAAACTAATTGTGAGCTCTTTCACAACAGAACCGTTTGCTCGAGATACACTGAATAAGATTGATTTGGCATATTATCAAGAGACTGGTAGATTGTCACAAGCAGACCAGAAGGGGAGAGCAAGACCTGCTATGTCTACGTCGTTAAAAATGTTTTCATGCATCCTTCAACTGATAGATCCAAATGATGAGCCAAGTGAACAAGCTATTGGAATATGCTTAATTAACTTGAGCTCCAGGAAAAGTCAAGGGCGGCTTCGAATGAGTTGAAGAAAGCAGGTGGAGGATGACTTGAACTTGTATCCGTCAGCTATCGAGGAAAAAGGGATCAGCTAGGCGGTTAAGCGCTAATAAATGATGATGATAATATTATTCAACTCATGCTTGAGGGCAGCTGAACAAAAGCTTAATGACATAATTACTTACTACACATTGCTGCATGGAGATTGATTACAAGTACATATTGGCTACTTATGGAAGTTTATCTGTCTATGTCGATTTCAGTAGCATTAATTTCAATGAAAACGAAAACATTAAATTCACCCTCGTCTATTGTGTTTCCTATCATTTAAACGAGCAAAACACAGACATTGCAAGAGCCAAGCTGGCTCGCAGCAAACTAGCTTTACTTAAAAACAAACAATAAACTAACTTGGCAAATTCGGTAGAGGAGGAGTTGCTTACCAACAATGGCTCTATCCTGGGCACACACGCGTTCGTATACATATATAAGAATGTGTCTACCAATGTGCGAGAATATGTGTGTATGTATGTAAGTTTAGAGCATTCAGTCCCGAAGCACATAGAATAAATTTCGGGGCAAGTACCTCCTCCGCTTTTATGGTTAACGATATTTTAACTACAAGCCGAGCTACACGTTAATATCGACTCAGAAGAAGACCCACCATATCCGCAGACTTTTCTTGAAATTGTTAGAGGAGGAATAGATTTATGTAGGTACATCACAGCCGAGAAGTCTATGGAAAGCTTCATATTTCAGTTTTGAAATTTTTCGTACCAGTAAAAAGCCGAAATCTATTGTCAAAGGTGGTACACTGCTAGTCAATGGCTGATCCAAGGTTGTGACCCCTTTCACCTCTCTCTATTATTATTCATGTTAGTTAGCACTGTTAACGACAAAACAGCAGTTTCTTCTTTTGTTTATGTTAGAAAGTAATTTAAATTTCGACTCCTTTTTTACCAAAAGAGGAAAACACTCTTTGAGATTTTACCCTTCTGCTTATCTTGAAAATATACCTGTACCGTTCCAGATAGCATACGGTTTCTGTCTCTTTTTATTTACTTCAACTTGTTATAAATAAATTATACAGTTGTGTTCAATATAATAGTAGCGAAATTAAATTTCCAACTTTACAAAAAGTTTTTGAGTACACAGTTTTATTGCTCATTCAATTTTAGTTTATTATGTGCAAGTTAAAAGTACCATAAAATTTCCCCTGAATTTTGACAATTTTTTTTTGTCAAGGATGTTGGGTATACATATTTCTCCATACAAAATGAACCTTCTTTCATGCGTTCTATGAAAGAAATTACTCAATGCCCTTGACGAAAAGAAATCTGAAAGTTCAAGGAAATTTTTGAGCGAGTTTTAACTTGTAAAATGTGGTACTAAAATTTATTGTCTACAAAACTGTGTACTAAAAAGTCTTCTAGAAATACCAAAAAAATTTAAGACTTTGTTGGCCAATTTTTAAAGTTTAAGAAACTTTCCTGAACTTTATGCAAACTTCTTGTTATGTGGTTTCATTTAAAGAATGTGGTATATTTTAAATGAAAATTATTAAAAACACAGCTTCTCACTATTTCGTCCAACGATATACAATTTAATTTCCCTGCTATTATATTCAACACAGCTGTATGTACATTAGGGTGTCATTAACATACAAAAGCTTACATTTTCTTGTATTTTTTGGATATTTTTTCCAAAAGGTTGCTCGCAGGCAGCTGTCGGCAAGTCTTCGAGTTTATTTGTGCCATGAACAGGCTTCTCAACAAAAATTCATATTCATTGATCCAGGAGCTATTCTTAATGAAGTTAATTAATTGTCGTTTAAGCAGTTTGTAAACGGCAATAGATTTCAAATCGTCCTAGTCTAGAATCGAAAGAGGGCAAGAGGTCCTGAGCATATTACGGCCGCTCCCTCACTCTCTTAGTTTTAGTTCATATGTACATCCTTTCGTACTACCCGAATTCAATTGATTGGGCGTACTAGACATTGCTGACTTCAACTAAGAATCACTTTTTCAAATTATTAAGACGTTTATAGTTAAGCTTCGAATGATTAGTATTACTGATGACCAGAGCAAAAGTCTTAGTTCTGTATGCTTTTGAGGGAGCGGCAGCAGGAAAATACCCAAAGTGTGAAATGACGAACCTCCTAATATACATTCGTGTATAAATAAGTTTGGATATGCTGTAACTATGAAACCCATTCTACAAAATGCAAATATACTTTCATACATACTTATATACAAACATGGATGATGTCTGTGAGCAAGTGTTGTTGCTGTGCTGCTGTCGAGGCGACAACACTTTTTTCGCTTCATACACTTTTCAGTTGAGTAACTTTGGGAGCTCACATGGTGCACAATAATCATTCACATGGGTGGATGGTTGGCACGGAAAAGCGGAAATTCCAATTTAGCCGGTGGCGATTGCAAAATCAACCACAACAACAACAAAAACTACAACAGAAGCTATGGAAACAGCAGCTGTTGCATTTTGGTTGACTTAATTGTTGTTGCCGTTGTTGGTGCTATTGTTGTTATTGCTGTTGAATTACTTTGCTCTTGAATGTGGTCCACCATCTGCATATGGTCCAACCTCCACTTTCATTGTGTTGTGACAGTTTTGCTGGAATATTGTAATTTATACTCGATGCTACCGAGTTGATATTGCTATTAAAGTGGGAAAATGAATAAGTGAATGTACTAGATACATATACATATGTATGAATGTATATAAACAGCTCAGTTAGACAACTAGTCTATCTGGTTTACCGTACTCATTCACTAGTTCGAACTCCAATTTGTTTTTGAATACCTAGTATTAGATTACTGCAGATTCCTCTGATGTATGGAGTCTGAGCGGTTTGCCAGTCCTCAAATTAAAGTAATCGTTACGAAGAGATCCTTACTTATCCTAAGGGTGGATCTAAATTCAACGGCACGTACCTATGCAGGCTTTTTATCATTATTGATTAAGTGAGTTTTACGAAATCTTTGTTTTCTGGGAATCGGAAGTTGATCTTTGGCTGAACTTTAGTCACCTGGTACCAGTATATGAGCTAGAATGTTTGATGACTAGCTGAGCTTTTTACTACCGGGTTTTTGTATATGCTGGTAGTCGTATGGCAATGGACTGCTCGTTGTGATGGCAACATTTTAATTGGCAGTAGCATTACACATTTCCATTGCAACTTGCGAATGCGATTTATTTAGTCAGTGGCAATTTCGATGCCATATGGATGCTTTCTGTTGGAACGATATGATATGGGTATATATGTATGTATGTATGTGTGTACATGTATGCCCCACAGTGTGTCTATGTGCGATACCCTGCAAAAAAACGAATTACTCCGTTCCATACTCCATAGAGTACTCCTTAAGGAGTATCGGAGTACTCCAACACTTATCCTCGCTCATATAAAAAAGGTGGTCCAATTTATATGGCGATGTCCGGTAATTGGATCACCTAATCCAACTCGGAGTACTCCATTTCTTTGCTTTTGAATACTCTATAGACCACCTACATGAGACTACTCCCAAAAAACTCCTATTGGATTACTCTATGGAATATTCAACAGCAAAGCGAGAGAGGGAGTAGGTGGTCCTCAAAAGGAACACCTACTCCCTCGCTCGCTTCACTGCAGAGTACTCTATAGAGTAATCTTTTGGCAAAATTTTCAAAGTATTCTTACGGAGGTGCTCCATAGATTATTCAGCGGCGTGCTCTGACATAGATTAGGTGATCCAATCACCGGACATGGCCATATAAATTGGACCACCTTTTTGTATGAATGAGGATAAGTGCTGGAGTACTCCCATGCTCCAACGTTTTTTACAGGGTAAAAGTTCACACACACACATATGTTCATAGGCATTAAAAATTAATATAAAGCGAGCTGGACAACCCCATACTAACAGATTATTATATTATGGAAACTTTTAAATTATTGCAGCAATATTTTAAATTTAAATATTTGGATTTGCTTTTAGGGACATTGGGACAGTGGGAGGTTGAAAATTATACAATGTATCGACAGACCAATTTAAATTGATTGAAATATGGCATATTTTGTTTTTAACGACTATTTTTAATACTAGGCAGCAAAAAGTCAAAAAGAAACTTTTTATTTTTTTTATTTTTTTATATTATGTACTTTATTTGCAATCCAATAAATTTTGGCTCTAAAATGGTATAAAATGCATCTGGTGTCAGAAAAAATGTTTGTAAAATTTCATGGAAACAAGAAATTATGAATCAAATCATCGTCAAAAATCACTATTTGCTGTTTAAAATTATAATTGATGTCCTAACAGTAAGCCCATTTTTTTACTTACACGGGGTGCCCCTAGAAATGGGAGTGTTAGGTTTTTGATTATACTGAATAACTTGAAAACTTGAAGTCCTTTTCAAAAAATTAAAACTGGTATATTTAAGTAGTGAGTGCCTATCGATGACACATGCCCAAACAGGTTCTTTCATTGTTAATTAGTGGCAAAAAAATGACGTCGAAACCGGAAAACCGGATGAAATTTCCAAAAATTTCAACTTCTGGCTTAAAAAACATATCAAGCTTTTTTCAAATAAATAAAACACTATATGTATTTCAAAAGTGTCAACAATTCTCTACCCAAAACCGTTGAGTATTTTAAACACGGTTGAAAATTGGTTTTTCAATGAATTTTTTTTAAGTACAGACTGAAAAAACGGTTTTTTAACAATAAACAAAAATTTGAGGGTATAGCGGATTTTTCAAATACCGTTTCGTGTTACACTTGACTAAATAAACAATCTTAGCTAAGTCGCTTGATGAGTGTATTTTCACTGTAGCACAGTGTTATTAATAAATTCGCACTAAAATTGAAATCGGTTCGGGTTGAAATTAAATTAGGGCGTGGTTTTATCTAAAATCCGAAAACATTTACTTCAATAAAATTATGTTTGAACTTTAAAATAATAAGGTTTAAAATGAAACTAACAGACTGTCGTACAAACATACATATATTATTTTTATGCTTAACCCTCTAGTGTCCAAATTTTATTTTTTAGTGAAAAAAATTGCTTTGGGTGGGGATTATGGTAAAATGATATGTTCTTTATCAAGAAAGTGAAATTTTGTACGTTGATCCGATTATATAGGGCTAAAACCTTACCCCGCCTGCAGGCGGCTTTGGGAAAGAACACCAAACAAAATCTGAATGAAAAGTTTGCAAATTTAGTGTATTACGTACGTTTATTAAACAAAACTGAAAGTTTTTGACAGAAATCAATACAAAACAAACAGCAAGTCTTATTTCAAATAGTTTTCCAAAAATTTCTACAAAAGAAAGGCATGCTTTGGGGATAAATATGCAGTTGGTGCAAGTTATTTATGGTGAAAATTGTGAAAGCAGTCCTTTTGCTGAGAAAAACAAAGATGCAGATTACATTTACGGCACTCGATTTGAGTTTCGGAGGTGCAGCCAGGAAATTTGCACCTTTTTTTTTACCGGTGCGTGGTAGAAACTTTGCAAAATGTCCAACTCCGTCGTAGCGAACGTCGTCAGGAGGTAAGTAAGTTTTTCTTCCTGTAAATCAGTATCAGGTAACTTATCGTTGTCATTGAAATGTAAGTTGCTTCTTATTAGATCAAATCGATTTCGAGACATTGTGTCCTGAATCATTTGGAACGCATATTCATCCCAATACGAACGGACGTTTGGGTAGCGAAACACGGACATATAAAATAAAATACCAATATATTTTCGTATTTCCGAGTTGGTTGTTGAAAAGGTAGTGCTGATATTCTTTTGAGCGCTATATATGTAGGTTGGTTTGTTCCACTATATGGTCGATGACACTATCATCCAAAAAGTACTCAAAGCACTTAAAGGGAGTGTCAAGACATTTGACGTCATCTCCCAAACTCCCAAAACTCACCTGGATCGGTTATGATAGTCTCAATGCGTTGAGTGACAATCTGCTCCCCAGGAGCTTTGCGTTTGCGATTCTGTGATTGCGGAATATTTGAGGAAGTCGAAGTAGATGGGGATAATACATGTGCAAACGAATGGAAACTGAATGGAAACTTCTTGGAAGTACTGATTTTATCAGCCACTATTTCTTAGTTGTAGATAAAGTTGTGCACTTAGCGGTCCATACAAATATTAAGCGCAAACGCAGACGCAGATAAAAAAAAAACACTGCTAATAGATTGGCAGATTCAGGAGATATGTATTGTCCTGTCCGAAAATAATTCTCCCTGCAATTTATCAACTTTCTCAAGGAATTGAAAAATTGGGTATATTGTAATTCCGCTCAAAAAAAGTTGATATCTCTTTCTCGGCATCCATATCTGCCTTTTTCTTTACCATTTCATTCGTCCTCTCTTTTTCACTAACTAGGTACTGCCACCAAGCGCTACTTGAACTTTAACAAATGCAAGTCCTCTCGTTGAACAAAGACCACACTCTTCTTTAGATTCCGTTATTTCAAAATTCGCTTTGTTTGTCAAATATTTTTTGACTGCATTTAAAATTCATTTTCCTCTTAAACAAATTGAACAATCGCACATAAGCTACATACATACATGACAGACATTTTAAAATCAGATCAATTAAACTGTCACTATGTTGGCTGTTTGAGTGGCAAGTTAGCTTAGCTCACTACTGTTAATGCTTATTCTTTTTTTTTTTTAAAGCTTTTCAAATGTCACGACAAAAAGTAATTTATTGCCAACAGTTTGACACAAAATAAGATAAAAAATGGAATTATTTCTTCCTGTCCTCTGTATGCAACATATTTATGCATCTACAGTTACCCAAATACATACATTTTTAGATGCATATGTGACCTCTAATTAATCATTTTCTTGCAGTCATATAACTCTCAATTAAAGGTTATAAGTTTGGCAACATTTATTATGCAAAAATCTTATCCAATCATCTCCACCGAGTGTTGTGGCTCAAACACTTTCAAACGTCCATTTAAATAATATTAACATTTGCGAGATTAATGAAAATATGTATGTATATTAGACCGTCTCAGGAAAAATTCTCAAGTTGACGAAGCTGTTAGGATGCTACCATAGTAAGCCAAAAAGTGGAGTGAACATGAAAAAACATTTTACAATTATTATAATTATGTTAGCCTAACGAAAAGCTGCGTACCACGGAGCGGACCTTCACTATTCGCCAAATTCTTTAAACGGCGCATGATAAAAATAAAAGCCGAAAAGCATCATCTCTTTGACGATTTGAAATCAACTTTTCACAGCCAAGCTTTACTGTAACAATAACTTGCAAGATCCTATAAGGCAAGGTAGGGTATTTGCTGTCATCAAATAAATAATCGACTTAGATGTGGCTTAGTAGCAACTACACAGAACCCTAATGTGTCATACTCGTACGTCCATACATTCGCGGGCACCTTTGCCCATTTATTACATTGCATGCAGAGCAGTTGCAATTTTCTGTATTAAATCTTTCGGTCTTTTTATTAAAAATTGATTAATCACAAAGTCACTGCCAAACAATCTCAAGTTAAACGTTACTCATGTATGTAGTACATTCACATAGACTTGAAGTAGCGCAGCACAGAAAAGCTCGTATGATCTAAACTTAGCGCAACATATTTACTTTGCAACCTATGTTCCGTTTGTTCGTGTGGTTGTGGCATTCTCACTGAGAGATCAATTGTTGATGTTGACACCCACCAAGACTTTTTGAATTTTCAATCACTTAGCACAGTTGGAGCACTCCTCCAGTTCCACGGATGGCATGGCTGCAAGAATTGAGGGGAGTCGGATGCAGGAGAACACCCCCAAGTCATGAACCTGGTTACTGCACATTTACTGGTCACGAACTTTTTGTTGTCTTGAAATACCAGAAACAACAGACAAGGCAAACGACGTTAGAAATTATGATTTTACTAAACTATACTAAGTATTTAATGCACACGAGGCAAGGTCAAAAAAGGCCAATAGGTAAAACGATTTAAATGCATATAAATGACGTAACTGGAATGATCACCTGTAATATCAGATTATTAGTAGGCTGAGGCTTGGCCATTAATAAGGTTTCCGCTTTACCACAATTTTTAAGCCTACTTTTATAACCACCAATGTATTCTGAGGGAACAAAATGGAGAACTATAAAAAAATTAAATTGATTAATTTCTCCATGATCTATTACATTTTTCCCGTCGGGAGTTCCGTCGGAACAGCTGATAAGTTTCTACTGTAACTATCTTCCTTAACTTTAACTCTTTGGTGGATATTTCATTGCATTTCACGCTGTAGTTTTTTTTTGGATGATATGTTGTTTTTTCCTCTGTTACTTTTATAAGGGTCCCTTGTTATAATTTGTATAATGTACAGACATCGACCTATTGCAATTTTAATATTTTATTATGTGTAAATATATTCTCCGAAGTAATCGTACTGGTACTCTTTGTGAGAATACAGCTTGACCTGCGAAACAATGGACGCTCTAACTTCACTGTGCCAGTTCAAACAAAAAATTGCAAAACTACCAAAGGCAGTTAGGCCTATAGTAATTTTCTTATAATTTTGTTATAACTGACAATCATCCATTGAAATAGCAAATATCACACACCTATTTCAACAAACTCTTCAAACTACTAGTATTTTTACATTCATCGCCTGAATTTATCCAATTGTAGCCAGGAGTTGATACACCTTTTTTAGTATATTTCTAACTGCAATTCCAATAAAGGTTCATAAAAGGGCTCCAATATAGATTTGGAATTATTTCGGATTCCTTCCAGTGTGGCAGTTTTGAATTTTCAAGAAAAAGCTCATTTGTTGGGGAACAGCGTTTTGGTTAAGTGGGATCAACATTATTGACTGTAAATGGCCACATACCGATTATTAAGAAAATGTTTCATATCCGCACCACCTTTCATTTAATAGCAATTAAAATTGCCTTTTATTATTTTGATGGGTTCCTACCACACCCTATTGTTTGCTCATTGCTCAAACCAGCTGTTTTGACTTTGAAAAATGAATGCAGCTTGACATTGTGACTAACACAAACAAAAGATGAATATATAAAATATAAAATGTCAAATAAAATAATATAACAAATCAAAGTTAAGAACATAATTGCAATCGCCGTCAAACACCTGGCGCTAGTCTTCGTGTAATCACCTCAAGTTAGTGTTGCCAATTGAATGTGAAATTACTAGACTTGTGATTAGTAGCATTTCTTACTTAATTTCATACTTTTAGTTTTCATCATCATTATTCATTGTTTCATGGTTTCAGTTAAGCCTCGCACTTTCTCTGCTTGAAAATCCAAAGTATCAAATTTGTATCTGTAACCAGTGACGTGACTGTCAATGCCTAGTTGCTTAAATTCTTTGTTTCATACAGCCATACTTCAACTGAGTACAGTATTGATACTTTACATAACGTATAAGCTTTGCTGACTTCAAGATCTGGAAATTAAAAAATTATAAATATTATTACATGAAATATAAAGACGCTAGAACGTTGTTTTTTTTTAATAGTCAAAGCCCCACTGGCGGCATTAAGATTTTTATCGTAGATAGCTCAACTCTACATTCGGAAATTTTTAGAAAACCAAATGTTTTTGCCGTTGCTGAAGTCCTACTGTTTGATCCGATATTGAAACTGACAATATCAGCCGGGGAAAAAATCAGTCTTAAGCGTTTTAGAAAAACTAAAGGTTTTAATCAAATAAATATGGCAACCCTAACCTATTCATTCATGCATTAATATTCAAATCTGGTTATTTAATTGTAAGTTTTTGCAAATTATTAATATTAAATAGTAATATACATATATAAAATGGAAGTAGTAGAGAATATTTTATTGGTTTAATAGATCGTGAACTGAGAGTAGATATACATATAGCCGGCTGTGACTATCAAAGGATATGATTAATTTCGATATAACCTTGATTAGCAAAGTCGTTGTAACTCAGATATTTAGCTTTTAATTTCGAAAATATGTATGTAAACAATATAACAGTAATGCTCAGGGTTCAGCCTCCATATCGTTATATAATAACAGGAGTGGTCTCCATCCGCTTAACATAATTTTGGGATAAGTGTGCTCTGGAATTATAAAATTCTTTCATTCATTTTCATTAAAATATGTCAATAAAATTATGAGTAAGGGGCGTCGCACGCTTAGGTGCTGAAGTAAGAACTCGGTATATAATTTGTTTTTTAAATTGTATGTGAACAATTACCTACACTCAATTTAATAACATGAAAGTTTAAGCCAGGTGTGCAGTCAAATCGTATTTCTGACAGATTTGTTTTATACATTGTAATATGCAGAATGTCTAAAAACTTCCGAGAGCGTTGGCAATCTTTTAATAGGCTTTTAATAGATATTTTAACACAAATTTTTCACAATACATACATACGACGGCTCCCAGTGTCTTGGATTTTAAAAACTCCGTGATTCGGGTGGTAAAGAAAATATAGAACAAACAATTAGTTTCTGAACGTTGTTTTAAATAAAAACTATGGCCCAAAATCATAGTAAAATGAAGAAAGAGTTTTATCAACTTAAATACTATTCTAAAATTAACACCATTTCATGTCTGTCATAGTGAACTTAAAATACATTTTATGTCTAAGGCCCACTTGCACAACACCCAGAGAAAAATTTATAAATTCAGAGTTAAGTAACTCTGAGTTTAACTCATATGTTTTTAACTCAAACAATGCGTTGCAGAACAACTTTTTGACGTCGAGTTAGCTAACTCCGGGTACACGCGGGTATTTTACTGTGTGGTTGTAAACACTGTTAATTTATTGTGACACTTGCTTTGTTCAAAGAGGAAACGGATATTGGTTGTCAAAAAAATATAATCGTTGTGCAATTTGAAACATAGTTTGCGTATGAACTGAAAAAAATTCGTGAAGCACCGGTTAGTATTAGCATAAATGCTATAAATAAATAGTTATTAATTTAAAATATTTAATTGATTAGGTACTGCAAGTATTCCGCACCAAAATTTGCTTTCATTCTTAAGGTAAGGGAGATGCAGTCAGTTGAAAATCTTTATGTTCTAACCTGGCTTTTTTTTGCAGGTTCCCGTGTATTATTAATAAATCAGAGCTTTTTTCTTTCGATAAGCATCAATAACACTCATATTCATCTTTTTGGTATTTGTTTCCTTTGCTGCAAACTGCTAAAAAAAATTAACTAAAATTATAGGAGTGGAACCAAAAGACACTTTTTGGTCCCTGGATGACGAATCCGAAAACTATATTTTAATATTTTGTTTAGTTTTTGAGAAATTCACAATCAAATTTCAGCATTTTCTATGGAAAGCCTTATCTTTCAGATTATTAAAATGGTCATTTCGCTCCGCAACCGTTATGTTGAAAAAATCCGTTTCAATGTAATCTATTTTATCGTCATCCGCCAGAAGAACTTCGTTTATCATTTTTATTTTATTTATACAAATTTGTCACACATGTTATTAAATCAATAACAAATAAATTAATAATTGAGGAGTTGCGTGCAAAAACGGCACGTACTAAATGACACTCTTTTGGAACGCATATCTGTTGTAACTGATTTAGGTATTCTTTTTGACCCTAAACTAAGTTTTAATATGCATATTTCATCTATTGCTAACAAAGCCATGGGTTGTGTTTGGTTTTGTTAAGAGATGGGCTAAAGAATTTGACACATCGCTGGTTCGTCCAATATTTGAGTATTGCTCGTGTGTATCAAGTCCATACACAGCGGATTGAGTCAGTACAAAAGCAATTCTTGATTTTTGCTTTGCGGGGTCTTAACTGGAATCCAACTACTCACCTGCCCCCTTATAGAAAAAGGCTTCTCCTCTTAAATTTACCTTCTCTGGAAAATCGTAGGGTTTTACTAGGTGTTATGTTCCTCCATAAGCTGATTGTTGGTGAAATCGATTCATCTGATCTTGTTAGTCGACTGAGTTTTGCTGTACCCGCTAGGGCGCCCAACCACTATGTGCATTTTCAATTACCCCTTTGTCGACAAAACTTTGCAAAAAACCACCCTCTAAAATTCAAAACTTCAACAAATCTCATATCGCTCTTGTACTCGACTTTTAAATAAATAATTATTCGATCGTATGTCAGGGTGGATTGGAGACTCGGCCTCTTCAACCATCCTATGGATAATTCAAGATTTCCAAGCACAACATTCATTAATAATTCTATCGTATGTGAGGGGGCATTGGAGACCCGGCCTCTCCAACCACCCGGTGAGGATTGAACAGTCAAGATTTTCAAGACCATCCTTAATGGAAGAACCGATCGTTTTATAAGATGGATAGCAATCACGGCCACTCTAATCTTTCCAGTCAATAACCAACTAGCTCTGATGACAACACGGCGTGAATAATCGACCGTATGTGAGGCTGGATTGGAGACACGGCCTCTCCAACCATCTCCTTAGTCGACCTCTTTGTTTGTGTCGACTTAAAACAAACTAATAAATAAATAAATAAATAAATAGCATGCCACATACT
Organism: Sphenella marginata; assembly: GCA_951509765.1. Lineage (NCBI taxonomy): Eukaryota > Metazoa > Arthropoda > Insecta > Diptera > Tephritidae > Sphenella > Sphenella marginata. The sequence goes on from OX608083.1 coordinate 27,246,952, forward strand.
TTTGTGAAATGCAATTGAACATTTTTCCTTATCATCCAAGGGCGATTATAGCCCTTTTACTGCCAAGAATTAGGATCGGATTTGTTTACTTGTTCACTTTTTTACGAAAATCGACTTTTCGATTATTTTCCAACCATAATAGGTCGGCAAGTGAATGTGATATGGGTATTTATATGGCAGAATATGAAAGCCCACACATTCGTCTAGTTAGGAAATTTTATATTGTCCAACATCTCCGTCAGAATTCGAAAGGACATCAAGCGAGGCTTCAGACAAGGCCACTCCCGTTCGTGCGATTTTTTCAACTTGAGGCCTGTGAAAATAATTCGAGCAATAGGCTTGAACCGAAACAGTTCAATCTACTAAAAGAGTGTGCGCCGTAAGTTCTGCCTTCTCTGGCCAGGATAAAGAAAGTGAGCCTTGAGCTATTGGCTGTCTTCAAAGAAAGAATCAGGGCATCTTCGCCTTGGCAGCCACGTCACTCGTTCGTTATTACAAATTTGAGAACCAGCGTCGATACTCAAAATAATGGCAGTTATGGAATTCAACGGAGCATCACTCACACATCGCCAAGTGTTACTTTTAACTGAGTAGGCAACTAAGGATTAAAATCATCTCTCGACGGACAGAGATCATGCTCTATAAGTCTCTAGTCTGAAAAAGTTTTAAGCAAAGCTAAATCAGCTGTCCTTTTTTTGTAACCGGTTCCTGAGGTACTCTTAAATATAATAAGATGTATTACGACACATGCAGTCCCAACCAATCCCCTAAACTGCGAAGTGCTTTCAAACTTACCCATAAACTCATTGTGTGTGCATATGCTTATATCACACTTACTTGAATTATTGAAGGGGTGGGAAAGCTTTCGAACTTTATTAATGGGGAAAATGCATCCTTCCGATTAATCTATCATGATTATTCTGAGATTAATTAAAACATCTAGGTTAACTTAACTGGCGTGTTACAGAAATTCATTCAGCGGGGAAATCATTTCTCTTATTCAGGATTTGTCATATATTGTTTTTATTGTAGTGATATTCGAATTAGGATCGTCTGCTCCTCCAAGCATTTAAAAGGATGGTAGTTCCCCCTACATGCCGGGAAAGACATGTCAGTGTGTGGTCTGAGTAAACAGTAATTCATTTTGCCCTATCGCGATTATGTGACTTATAATTTCACGTTCCTTATGAATTACATAAACCACGTTCCTATTCATATGGAGAGGATTTTTCTCGTGCTATCATATTTTGCACAACACTTATTCGTACATATAACATCATGAGATGTAGCTGATTAAAGAGGTCCACTGTCTTGGTTACTCCTAACATGAGTTTTTGTATATCTTACTTAGAACTGCTCAGGTATAATTTCAATTTGCTTGTAATCTTCCAGTTCAGAATGATGGGTATATAATCTTCTTTTCGACCGAACATGGCTTTCTATCTATTACAATAAAAAGTTTAACTTTATTGACTAGTGGATCAGATGTGTGCCATTATATATGGCGCTTAAATATACCCAGATGTGCTATTTAATTGCAGCCTTTTGAGCATTATTTAAATACTCCATTAGTCTTAGAAACAATTTTAAAGTCACGCCTGAAACAAGACTAATAATCACCTAACTTGAATAAATTGCATACGTTTTCGAATAGTAACATGGTCATATGTATGTACTACATACCCTGCAGTGAGATATCAAACTGGTCAGAATACTACTTTTCGGACTGTGACTAAATTTTTTCCAGAGAAGAGCAAACATATACCCACTACAATTAAGACTTTTTGAGCATATTCCAGTGTTCAGAATCGAACAGTAGATATTTTTTTGAATGCTGCTATTTACGGTATCAAGGGTTGGCGCTATTAAGACCCTTTGGCCTATTTCAAATTAGTTTGAGACTAGAGCACTTCTCGCCGAAATCCATCCTACAATGCTTAATGTTGAAAATATCCAATGCTTAGATGGAAAAAGACTGTAGCTTTCAGTTAGTTGTGAGGTGGTTAACCACTTTATATTTTGATTTGACTGCAGGGTAGGTATGTTGGTGTAAATGCATGCACATATGCGATGGTGATAATCGTTTTAGGTGTGGAAAATAATTTGCAGCAAAAAAATTTTAAATTTGTGCTCACTTCTTTAGTGATTTGCGAGTTAATCAATCTTTAGCTGTCAATTTATTAGACTTACGCATGTTAATCTACAACTTTTACAAGCATTGATTAACCAATCATTTGTATAAGTTAACGATTGCTTGCCCCAGGCTCACAAACTACTTGGCACAATGAGTAATTTAATTGACGACAGGTGTTGGACATGACATACAATTATCTGAGACAAATAATAGATCCAGACAATGCCATAAGAGAAATGTACATTAAACATTTTAACATGCAATATAAGGTTCTAAAATCAGCATATATTACTTATATAAAATGCAATGATTCGCATTTTATCACCATAGTAACAATTTGAGAACAGGCGTTGCTGATCACAACTTCCGGCAAGCCCTTAACCTAAAAGTTTTTTCTACTTATCAGTACTCCGAAAGCAAAAGCGTCTGGAAACAACAGTTCAGCTCTCTGGTGAAAGCTGACTATAAGCTTTCAACACTGGATTGAATTTCGACACATGGACCTTTCCTCTGCCATCGACATAGTTCAGCTAGCAGGCGATAGAATAAAGGGTAGTAATGTACCACTGTCAGCCGAATATTATGACTGTAATATCTGACTGTAAATCTTTACTTCCTGAGTTCGCTTTAAGGGACATGTCTAGTGTTTACTACCTTGCTTAGTTTACCGTCGAATATTACATTTTTGTGCATTTAATTCAAGTTCTTCAATTGCCGATAAGATTTTTTTTTGATTGTAATAGATTAATGGATTGAGTAGGCGACTGTAATGTGGAGGTACCCGGTTCGAGGCAAAAACACATTTTTTTAGATTGGAATTGGCACGATCTAGAAAGACATTACTATACCAGACCATATCTTAACAAGTTGGCTAGGGCATGCATATGCTTTTCTTTGCAGGCCTACAGTTTTAAAATGGAAAATTTAGCCAGACCCTAGGCAAAACTTATTCTATTTTCTAACACTTCACCTTATAGAAGTGCTCAACAATTTATGTACATTTCTTTGTTTCTTTTCTGTAGAGGTATTGAGATTAAAAAGCCGCGTTCGAAGTATGCCGACGTCAACTCGCATTAATAAAGTTTGAAAATTCGAGTTCGGTTTCCGTCACATCTCAAATATGTACCTACGTAGCTCTTTATGTTGATTCATCTTATGTTTACCAATAATTAATTTCTTAATAAAGTAGCCGGTAGTTTTCAAAACAAGAGCCCACACAATCGCTAATAACAAACAATTTAATTCGCGAATAACAAACTTTGATATTCATATATGTATGTATGTATGTGATAGTGATATAATTTTTGCAAAATCATAAGGCTTATCGGAATTTGTGGCGCTCCATATATCTCCATATAAGGGATGTCGCCAGTGGTAGCCGTGTGCTGGAAGCGAATAGGCGTAAGTTAAATATATGTACATATGTACATACATAAAAATTTTAAGATTAATAAGTAAACCGAAAAAATATTTGGAAATCAGTGAAACACTTCAAAGATTTGTATCCGCAACTGAATAGATCTCATTAAATATTTTTAAAAAAGGCTTTATCACGAAATTTGTCTTGTCTTTTACAATACCGCCCTATAGCGCAATTTAGTTCAAGAACGCCCTATGGCAATACATTTAAAGCTGCATTAAGGCATTCTTTCAAGGTCTTGGGTGAGAAATTGACTGCAACTAAAAATACCCCGAAATGTTAGCGGGAAAAGGCTTCAAAGGGTGGAGAAAAAAAAATAACTCAAAAAATAACGAGCACCCTAATATACCTTCATATATGGATTGATAATTGTTAGTTTTGTCATTATTATTCTCATTGTCACCGTTGAGCTGTGTTTGTAAACTTTTGATTAATTTGTTTATCATTATGGCGCATCGTGCTCTATGAAATCTGAAATACTTTGCTTGGTCATCATGGCACACATTCCCAGTAATCAAATCTCAACGACTTGTCGTCAATCACATTTGACACCAATCATTGCGCAAATAACTTCAATAAGATTCTGATGACTTAATATTTTAAAGCACATCTACTTACGAACCCAGCGCGAAAGGGGATTAGAGATTTAATTTTTCTTATATTTAAAAGATGCTTGCAAAGAAAGCTTGCAAGAAAAGTTAAATCTAAATAATATCATCAATCACACAATATATGTATGTACCTGCATTTAATAAATATTCAATCATGGCAAGACCGTCTCAGTCCAACAAACTAGTTTTAAACGATCTTACATCGAGTATGACTCTCAAACATATTTGCCTAGACTTTTTTGGACTAGTTTGAAAGCAGTAAGGTAATTCTATCTGTAAACTAGTTTCTTTTTTAAAAGTTTGGTAGTTACTTATGCAAGGGCTATGCTGATTTATGCAGAAAGACACCAACAAAAAATTTGTAGTTTGTTTATACATGAAAACTTGGTGCTGTTTCATATTTGTGAGCAGAAGATGCAAAATCACGTGCATATAATCATCTACATACCAGGTTTTTGGACTATAGGTCTGGTTTTTTTTATTTGAGTTGGAAGTTTTTAACCCTATGTATAAGGGTTAAGTGAGGAAAACTTGATAAAATGAAGCAATTGGTTACAAAACAGTGGCTAAATTAATGTTTTTTGGGGCAAGGAATTAATTTTTGATCTTTATTTTTACATACAACTTACGATAGATGACGCTGTGGTACAATTTTTCAAATTTTATAACTGCAAACACAAGCACAATATCTTTGCAAATAGGTATGTATATTAAAGTTCATTTTAAAGTAAATATATTAAAAACGTAAATATAATGTTGCACTATAACAAAATCCCCATGAAAAATCGTTAAGTATTTTAAATACATTTTTGGACTTCCCAAGCCAAGAACCTTGATTTTATCTAGTTCAGCGTCGTTCTGAATGTGGTCGTTGTGACATTCGAAGTTTCGACATTTAAGTGACAGCCACAATGATAAAACCACAAGAGATTGCGTCTAGCGACCACAATCAAAAGTATAACTTACTGCTTCATTCTACTTGCTTTATCACTGTTTTACATACTAGATCTGACTAATCATCAAATCCTGACTTTTATTTACATTGCTTTTCATTAATTTTATTCAGGTTTTAAAAAATACACACATTTGTCATGAAATTTAAACTGTACTTTGACCTCTCCTACTGGTGAACTAGTGCGATATACATTTGAAAATTTGTCACAAGTTACATAACATGATTCACAACATTTAAAAAGGCTGTTAAGCAACGAAATTAAAAAAATAAAATATTAAATTAAAAATATAAATCAATATTTAGGGCAACAATTGGGGAAACTCGTTCTTTCTACATCAAAATTATTATTTTATTTGAGCAGCAGAATGAACCGCCCTAATCCATCCCCACTCTGTTACAGTAGTGCGGGAAATATGTGAATAATTAATGTAGGAATTTCTGAACCCTTTCGGGTTAGAATATGCCCGCGGTAGGTATGCTTGGCTAAAGAGCAGGCTACAATCCACGAAATGTAGGTCGCAAAACCCTGCTTTGTGCACCACCACCATTCCGTGAAGGATGCGCAGACTTTGCTACGCTAACAATAATAACAATAATGATATTGCTGAAGTTAGACTTGTCAATAATAGTGTGATAAATATTAAACAAATAACAAATTAATTGAATAGCTATTAATTCAAATTGAATTAACCAGAGAATTGATTGATTTGATGTTGAATATTATATACTGGCTGGGGTTATACGTGACATAAATACTACGCAACTAATTATGTATGTATGTACATATGTATGGATGTATATTATTTCAAGTTTTTAAGTATGTGCGCTGCAATTTATGCATATTTAAACTCAGAAAAATTTGTACAATCATTTAAAATTAAGAAAAAAAAGCTCCCACAATTTATAACTCTGTGACAACTAAACCTAATTACAAACTATTATACACTCCACTTGCAAAAAAGTTGTGATGAAATAAAGGTTAACTTTCCTTCCGACATATGTAAATTAAAAATTATTTTTCTTTTAGTACAATAATCATATGTATATCACAATCTACATGCAAAAACAATAATAATTAACAATACAGAAGCGTAGTAAATTCGTCGCAACCATACCTATACTGGATAACACAAACATACGTATGCACACATATATGTACATACATATATATATATATATATATATTCGTATCGGTTTGTTATAAATGTACATATATGCGATTTCTACTCATCACACTTCATAAATGCGATTATTATGCAAATTTCTCTGTACTTTTTAAATACGAAATAGGTTTTTTTGTAATTCGAGTTTGTTTTATATTTATTTAGTTGTTTTCAAAACAAACTTGTTTATAAATACTAAAGAGAACGCAAATGCCGAAAACAATATCGGTATAATAAAAATAAAAACAATGAATAAAGGGTTTAGGCAATATTAAATTGTATGTATATAAATATTCTAATAATGTGCCAAAGCTCATTTTTTTCCCTTTTATAAAAACAAACTTTTACCCTCACAAGAATTATGTTCATGACGTTGATACATTTTAATTGTTTCATAAAAAAATGAGCTTTGGCACACTTTTCCCACAAATTTTAATTTCATTACATTTTTATAAATAAGTGTTTAATTAAGGTTATTTTTTCATTTGTTAATCGTCGAGATCTAAAACTGCTCGGCTACAGAGAAAACCCTCATCAGCTAAGTAAGGTAGATATAAGATAGATTACACAATTAATAAATAATTAGTTGACAGCGGATAGTTTTTGTTAAGAATAAAGATAAGAATCAAAGGATATGAAAGCAATTTGTTGCTATGTATGTAGGATAGTAAGAATTGACTTTGTTATGCTGCAGAGTGAGTCCAAAATATTAAACGTACCACAATGAGAGTTATAATCTTGACACAAACAACGAAAAGGCTCATTTAATTCAAAATTGGTTCGGCACTGTTTCAAGATACGTGGTTTAAAATGCCTTGATGGACGAGAAGGTACATTGGAGTTCACTTCGCTCAAAAGAAACGGGCTTGAGATTGAACCATTTAGTAATTTAATCATGAGTTAGCTTTGATAATTTGCCAACTAAGGAAGTTCTCCTAATAAAACAAAAATCATTATGTTTTGAGTTTCATTTATTTTAGCATTTTCACTCGTATGTACAAGATACTATCGATTGCCGGTAATAGATTGTAATAATAGTAATCAATTAGCATAGTGCTCTTACAATTTTTCACGTAATACATTCAAGTTTGTCCACAGTTTTTGCATTTCCCGAAATTAGTAAATTCGCGTACGATAGCTGGAAATTCTGGGCAGGGTTGCCGTGACGTATGAGTAACCTTTTGATCTGTAATCAAAAATATCTGCTAAAAGTGCGTATTCCATACAATCGACCCACAATATTAAACGGGTATTAAGTCAACTTTAACATATCACACTCTTAACCTTTAAACCTTTACAATTCAAAATCAGAATAAATTTACCTTGAGAACTATTGGATAGCACAAAATTAACTTAATTTTTGAAAACTCGGCATCAGAGACCCTGCAGTAAATTACACTAGTTTTATACTAATCAAACACTAGTCTGTCCAACCGGATAAACTAATTCGAGTTTTGCAATTTTTTCATATTAACAACTGGTATTTTTAACACGGCGATGCCCGCTTCTGCATCAGCAATATACCAGTGGACCTACTAGTCAGTATATACCCCAATTTGTTTTTGTTGTGCTATTTTTAACCACCTTGCTATTTTATTATATCTACTCGTCATTTTCGTTGTTGCAGCTTTATAAAGATTTCGTTGCAGTTATTTTATTTTTAAAAACTGCTTTCACAATAGGTAGACCCTGAAAGATTACAACAATTCAATATTTCTTTTAGGCAAGACAGAAAATTTCACTTTGATAATTAGATACTAAAGGAAATATTATTTACTTACATAATTGTTTTGGCAAAGGATCGTTTCGTTTTCACTTTTCTAAGTTGTCTAATTTGAGCACTGCTAGCTCGTTGTTGCCGCTGCTGCGAGCTTATTGCGGTAGAGATGTCTAAAAAAAAATAAAGGTGATTTTGTTGACATGCACGTACATAATATGTACATGATCTGCAACCCAAATGTACTATTTGAAGCACGAGCAATATAACAAATATATTTGATTTAATTAATCCTTGAAAACTCATTACATAAGATAAACAAAAATACAAATTTTAAACAACGTTGTTGACAGAACGATTGCTCTCCGTATACTGAATTGTTTTCTTTTTCGCTCGTTATGTTGCTCTCACTCAGACTGGGAAATTCTAGTCAATGAACTAGAATGTTTACTAACCAGTTTGGCAGTTGACTGCAGGGGAATTAAAGTTATAAAAAATAATCTTATGTGTTTCTTAGGGCTTATGTTATTAAGCGATTTAAGAAGGCGACCCAGACTTTTTTGTTGCCACTGTTTTTTAGTTAGGTTGGATGTGTAAAATGAAGCGCATTTAAGCTCAATTTGAATTCAAATACATACGTACAAATAAGCTTAAGTTTAAACGCACCACATGACTTGGTTAAGAGTATCGAAGTAACAGTTTAAGCAGAGTTATGGTCGAATGCGAATTTCTAAATATCAATAGTTCTATGAGGGTAATTCGGAATGATGTCATACGTGAGTAATTCGCTGAAACTACCAGTAGGTTCAATTATGCATTATTATTCTTTTAAAATGCTGAAAAGTTTCGAAGCTATTGTCATTTAAAAATTCCCAAAAGCTTTACCTCAAATTACAAAACCTCAACTAGAAAGGTAATTTCCACCACTAAATTGGATATGCTCGAACTGATTTTATTTAAATCGCTGTTCATACTTTCTATTAGACAGTGTTCGATTTTTATCAATATAGTTCCGATATGGAACTGACACACATCGCTTAGTTACAGCATTCATTAACAAATTTCGTCTGATTGATAAGTGATATTCTGGACACCATTTTTTGAGTGATACCCGCTTAAACACGCATCCAGATAGAGAAACAGAAATTCTTATAACTGTTGCTTTGGATCATATTGGCTCAATAATGTGCATTCATCGACCTATGACGTAGAGATATTTTCGTTTACTTCGCAATCAAAATAGATGTCGAAATTGTTAACGGAAAATCTGTGAAAGCAGATTGTGCTAGTCAAATATACCATTCAAAAGTATGACAAAAAATATAACCGTGTTTGTTGGGACAGCGATGTGCTCTGTAAAAATGGTTTGCTAAACATTTAAAAAAAAATTTGTATCCAAATATGAATTCGTGCGTTTTATTTAAATGTCGATACTCATCCGAAAACTAATAGGATGAACTGAAATTTTTCGAATCATTCATTTATCAAAAACTTTTAAAATTTGTCTGTTTTCAAATTTCGGGACGAAAATGTTTTAAAATTTAAATGTAATAGACACATAATGGTTATAATTGTTTAGTTATTAATTACTGGAACCGGTGTCGATATCGAATTAGTCGCCTTTTACGACAGACATACATACATACCTTGATCATATCCTAACAGCCTGACCCAGAGCGATTGGAGTCGATTGCTCTAAGATACGACACGCATGAAAGTTTAAGATAAAAATTATTACCTGATTACAAACCAACAATTTTGGTTGTTTGTAAAAACTACTTATTTTAAGAGTGTATTTTATGTAGAATTTACTAAATAAAATTTCGTTCCATATTTTTAGAGAAAATACTATTTTGGCTCTATGGAAACACAATTTTGGTAGCAGTTATTCAGTTTTCAGCTTATCGCTGTGTATTTATCCGAAGCGAGCACCAAAAGTCAAGAGATCTCACCTTAAAGATTTTTTGGTAAATATCTTTTAAGTATATTTTTACAAAAAAAGCGATCAATCCGGTTCAGAGCCATTGCTGTTCATGATTGGTAAAACTAATCTTACAAACTAGATTTATCAACGTCATAGCCAATTCTAAGCCATCTTCCCAATCGCTGAATCATTTCGAAATATTAACACATTTGTTTGCGAAATATCGATATTTTCATAAATCACAGAATATTGGAGGAACAAAACGCGTAATAATCACATGTATGTATATGTATATATACATATGAGCTTTGATAAAAAAGTATGTCTGTGCATTTGTATGCTCGTAAATATGAATGGAAAATTATTTAATTGATATGTACGCCAGTAACACTTTTTGACCAAAAATTAATAGCAGCTAACATTTACGGGCAATCAAACGGTGGAATAATTAAAAAGTAGCTAACGATCGTTTTGTGCGTAACTGTATATGTATGTATGTATATGTATGTATAAATATACCCTCTAAAAAAGTTGGAGATCGGAGTACTTCAACACTTATCCTCATTCATATAAAAACGGTGGTCCAATTTGTACGGCGATGCCCGCTGATTGGACCAACTACTTAATCCCTTAAAAACTCTATAGACTATTCTGGAGTAAAGCGAGAGGGGGAGTATGTGTGCTTTTGAGGACCACCTACTCCCTCTGTCACTTTGCTCTTGAATGGGAGTATGCGAGTGCTCTCATGTAGCTGGTCTATAGAGTATTCAAAAGCAAAAAAATGGAGTACTCAAAGTTGAATTAGGTGGTCCAATCACAGGACATCGCCATATAAATTGGACTACCTTTTTCATTTCAGTTTTTTGCAGGGTATAGTAAATTTTGTTTTTTTGATGAGAAACTGCTGTGATGTGTTTTTGTTTTTAAGTTTGTTTTGATCACTGTTAAAAAACATATGAATAAACAATAACAAACAGGGTACTCCCCATGGCATTCGTATACAGGTAATATCAACTCAGTAGCTGATTAGATTTTTTTTATTTTCATTTTCTCTAAACTGTCAAACATGCTTTACAAACGCTTCCATATTTTGTATTTGCTACTGCCTGTTTTGACGTTTTAGCGAAAGCGATTTTTAGTTGACAGCGCCGATATTACCTGTATTAAAGCACATTTGGTTGATTTCCCTAGTATCAAAAGAAATTTGGTTTCGTGCAAGCCAGCTCCTGCGTTCGGCCATCTTCTGTGTCAACAAAGTCTTTGGATTAAATCACATTATATAGAAAGGAGATGCATTTTTGTTAAGAAGCCTTCCATGGCAGAAATAGACTCGGAGAGTTTGCCAAAGCACTGCCGAGGGGTGACCCCGTTTTAAAAAAACTTTCAAACCACTTTTGAGGGCTCAAACCTTGGACCTTGTATGTGGTAGCTCGGCAACACCACCGCCACACCACGGCCCTCTATTGTTCATTTTTCATTTTTGGCAGCATTTGAATTTTATTAAATTTAAATTTAAATTTCATCACGATTCGTTATTGGTATTGGTTGTTGTAGTCTTTTACTTTTGAACAAAACTGGCTTGGCTTAAACGAAGTTCAAAAGCGTTTGAGTGATGTAAACCCTAATTGCTAGGCTTCGTATGAACGCGCTCCCAATTGCACATTGCTTTGGAAAATGTTACCGCAAATTATTCGCGTGTAAATATGTACGTACTGTGTCTTTGTATATACCCTGCAATGAGGCATCAAACTAGTCAGGAAATGAACCAGTATACAACTATAATTTTCTATCTAGTACCGGAACAGTTCTAAAAAGGCTAAAGGTTGGAGAGCTCCTTCTGTTGTATATCATATGGAATGGCTGACTAGGTTAGCTTAAAAAAACGTACTAGTTTTGAGGTAGTTTGCAACTAGTTGGAATATAATATTGATTTTAATATCTATACAGTATATGGTCAAAAACGCGGGATAAAATTTTTTTCTTTAAATCACGTTCCAATTCCAATTACATACATTCTGTAGTATTTAAAATAATAATAAATAAATAATAAATATTTTAGGTTTCAAGCTAACTATAACTTTACTTTGTTGAATGGTAACGTTAAAGACCCCGTATACTTTGAATTGTAGACTTGCCGGAAAACTTTTTTTTCCAAAAGTTAAACTGTAACATTAAAGACTAAAATATTGACCATATACTTACATAAAAATATACTCAATATTTAAAGTGGAGTTGACGAAAATAAATTAAAATTGGGAAGTCTTAATTTTACTTGGATCGTATCCTTAGGTAGCTTAAGCGGTGAGGTGAGTGTTAACGGACACGGAGTTTATAAAAATTTCAGGCTCCAGCCTGTTATTCCTTTGCAAAATTGTTGGAAAATGCATCTGAGTTGTTAAAATTTAAAAGACTAAAGCTTAGATTTACTATGTCGGTAAAAAAGATCAAGGTCAGACCTTGAAAGTGGTTGAAATTCGAAGAACATTGCTTTATTGTCAGGTGGCCACGAGGCGACAAATAACTTGTTTTAAGGTATTTAGCATTACTTTTTTTTATAGCTCGTGAGATTTAAATAAATATCCACAGACTAAAAAAATTATTTAAAAAAATGTATGAATACAATAAAGACCTGTTATACCTCCGATCTGGAAAGAATAGCAACCAATCGGTATTAGAACTTCTAATTTAAAAGTCAAAATCGATCAGTTTCTCTCAGAAGAGCTAAAACTCGCCAACAAAAAATATCTGCTTATTTTCAAAAAAAAAAAAAAAAATTAAATTCCATGCAATGTCTCATACATTTCGAAATTTCGGAGGTAGAGTGTAGTTCTTATTGATATGAATGGGTTTTTTCTACTAAAAAGTTTTGTCGAATGCAGTTATTTACGGCAGTGAAGCGGAAAGGAATTCACCACGGAAGGAAAATTCCTAGTTTTTCATACAAGATTCAAAATTAAAATATTTTCGAATTTTCTCTTTATACTTTTTTTTTTTAATTTTCAATGGAAACATATTAAATTCACAAGGTCACCTATTCGTAATATGTGCTATGATTATAAAACAATCATATTTTCTTTGTTGTCATGCAAGATTTGAATAGTGCAATAACTGAGCAATCTATGTATGTACATATGTACATATGTATATCAAATGTGCTATTTTATATTTCAAATTTTACTTTCATTTTTCTATCAACAAGTGACAGATATCCAATCAAATTCACTTGATGTATATGAATATGACAGACAACTCACAAGCGCTGTATGCAAAATATGTATACGACATAAGACTATAAGAGACCTTGTGAATTGCCCAATAGAAAATTGTTGAATTTACACTCGAGTACAGTTCGTCCTGTAGCGCCCTAATTGTAGTGCGGCAACACAATTTTTTTTGTATTTAAAAATCATCTGAGAAATTGTCCACCATTGTGGTGAGCTGCCGGCAAGAGTTGCCGTCTAATTTCATAACCATCACTCAGCAGAGAAAAATTACAAGTGTTTTTCAAATATTTTTGTGGAAAGAAAAAAAGAAAATATTTTCTTACATTATTGTTTGACAGAAATCCAAAAAGATTGCTAAAAACTTTCTTCATTAAATTGTTACCTAAAAAAGGTTGAAGGAAATAGTGAAATACTAAACATTTTATAATTACAGTCGAAGAATATTACAAATATTTAGTTTGTATGCAAAACGAAGCAGTCTAATGTGTATAAACCTAAAGCAAGCCAAAAGTGAAATGCCAATTGCCACAACAGATCAGTTCAGCCGGTTGTTGGGTGATTCTCACTTAAAGCAGTTTACGCTCGGGCAATGAGATCGTTGAAAGATGTTAAACTCTACATATTAGCATTTCACACACGTGCAAAAATGTATACATACAATGTACATACATACCTACACATTAGATTAAAAAAAAAGAAAACAATTCAAAATCGAAACAAAGTAGCAAATTAAATAAACCAAAACACTCAAGTGAAAAAATGGTAGTCTCGTCGAAAAAGCTTACACCCTACAATGTGGCGAAAGCCTTGCCTCCTGCCCTGTTAATTTTCGACTGAATCTTTCAAGTAATTCGCCGGGGGTTCCCATACTTCGTTCCCAAAGACGTTTCTCGTTAGGAACAAATTGTGGACTAGTCACCACTTGGGAGCACTATGCCCATACCTGAGCAAAACTCTATATTAAATTTTGTTCAAGAAATGCGCTATATGAGCCATATATTTGGGCGAAAACTTTTTTTCTGAATACTGCAGGGCTTATTATTCACAGTCTTCCTTGAACACTATGAGCTTCTACCAGGACAAGTACGATGAGAGACTTATAGAGCAAGGCCGTCGATCGTTGAAGGAGCACTTTACCTCTGAATTGCCTAGTTGCAATAATTGTGAAGTCAATCGATTCGATCACTACGCCCACATAGCAAAAGCTATAGCAAAAGTACTCCCAAACACTCAATGACAGGAGATCTCAAGTTCGTTTTTATACATGCTTTTCGTTAAACCTTATTATTTATAACACCGTTGGTCGTGGGTAATTGGTCGTACACAATGTATACATTGTACATTGTAGAGTATAAAATGATTCGTATTGGCTAGACACTGTTGAATTGTGTGCGCTGGTGTGAGCCGTTCTGACGTTTTGCAAAATTACTCTGTTAACAACAGCCGCTGTCGGCTGCTGGCCGCAGGGACCGGCAACCGACCTGGATCTGTGCAAAATTCTGCGGTAAGCAAATATAAAACCAACAACCGCAAGTGCTTGCTCAGTAGTAGATTGTTGACAGTGAACCGAGTGCGCTACATAATAAGTGATCGTGAGCTTTATGAGTTAAAATTGTATTTCTATGTAAAAAATCTTTTAATAAAGAATAAATAGAAATCGAATAGTAGTAAATATCAAATTGAACTAACTAAATGAAAAATAGAAAATAATTTATGAAAAGGACATTCGGATATTGAAATGCTCTGCGGCGCTAATTTGCTAATTTATTGAGCAGGCAACACATAAAGGCCGTTTATGTCGTGAGCGGGGTGTGTTCGCGCGTGAATTTATTTATGTGACAGGCAAATTGTGGACGTGCGCTAATGTTTATGGCTTTGGTATAAAATAAATAAACAAACAAATTTGTCAAAGAAATTTTAGTTTTTTTGAATGAAATTTTTTAATTTACTGGGCTTTGTGATCTACTGTTATATATTTACTTACATAAGTAGAAACACACTTAGTATGTATTGTGTATGGCACACACCTCAGAAAGAATAAGCAAAAGAAAAAAAAATAAAACAAAAACATCGTACAAAGATTTAAGCTAACACAACTTAGCAAAACTTTTAAAAAGAAATAAATATACAAAATAAAAAATGGAAATTCAAAATTTACACAAGCAAACCATGATGGGAAAGAAGCGGGATTTCATGAAAAAAGATGCTGCTATCCTTGAGGCGCGGTATACGGTAAGTGTTGTGAGTGGGGTCTTAAGGTCTCATTAATTACTTAATTCTTTGGCTTATAAAATATGCGATCGTTTGCGTATGCCAGTGGGCATACAAGCATACTAACTTACCTACATATATATTTTTAAACAATTTCACTTTGCTATTTTCTTCCGAATGTACATACATACATACACACATATTTATATTTTGTTGAGTGTGTTGACTGCATTGCACTCTGTTTATACGGATTCGTAGACGAAATGTAAACAATTCAAATTAATTAATCGATTGGGCACGCGGCACCTGTCCGCTATAATTTCACGATCAAACAGTTATTGTTTTTTTTGGTTTTATTGTAAACACATACATACATACATATGTACACATAGTGGATTGTTTATACCCAAACGTATTTGTATACATACATATGTATATGAAACTTGCGGTATGCCTATTAGATATGTATATAGGTATATGTATGTATGTATGTACAACAATTTCGCAGGGAGTAAGATAAAATGCCCATATGTAATTGAAAATTTGTTCACATAGCTTTTACTTTGAACCTGATTTTCTCAATAAAATAAAACTTGCCCTTATGTGCATCCCTCTGCTTCTGACCGTCTTAATTGCATCCTAGAACTTGTTGAATTTTTTGTTGTTGAATATACTGCATTGCAGGTCCTCTTATTCCAATTCTAATAATCATCCATTAGAAAGATACAAATTTCCATTGCAAAGAAAAGGCAAAATGTTGTGAGATGGTAGTGCAATGATATTCTTGCGTTTTCACCGAACATCTTAAAATGTAACCTGTGTCGTGCGGAGACACTCCCAAGCCACAATTTAATCATCCCAGAATGGCTTAAGTTTCTCTAGCAGGTCTATTTTTTTCCATTATAAGTGGTGATTTAGTTTTAATTATGTCATTCCTGGGCACGAGTCCTGAAACTGTTTAATCAATCTCTCGCGCCAACTTATGCTATGTCAAAGTTCACTTACTTGTTTATGTTTTTGTGAATTATTTAAACAAATCAATTCTTTTAGTTGTTTTGAAGTCCAAATTACACAGAAATTACTAATAAGAGTACTATGGGAGAACCATAAAACGAATAAAGCGAACATTTTGTTTTAATTTTGTAAATTAGTTTAATCAATACCTAGTTAGCTATATTGAAATAAGTATGTCTGACATTGCTTCTAATACCAATTTCGACGTTTACCTTGAATAATTCGCGTGGGTCATCTCTACGTATGTAGTTAGTAGGTAATTGGACAAATATCTGATACAAGCTACAACAACAACAAACATTACTCTTATGACATTTTTCCAGTGAACTTGGATGCAGTTTAGTTGAAATTTATGCATATTTTCCTTTTTGCTTGGTTACAAATACAAATAAAATGTTTAGTTTACTAGTTAGATACGACCTTTCACAGTAATATTTAATTAGATGTTTATTACTTAATATAATGAATTGCACCCTTTCATTCTTCAAAATACAAACGGTTTCACATGAATATTAAATTTGATTACTTACTTGT
Organism: Sphenella marginata; assembly: GCA_951509765.1. NCBI lineage: Eukaryota > Metazoa > Arthropoda > Insecta > Diptera > Tephritidae > Sphenella > Sphenella marginata. The sequence goes on from OX608083.1 coordinate 27,263,859, forward strand.
CACAGACATTCAAACTTTTGTCACGACTTTTATCACAATAAGGTAAACACTCCCAATTTATTGTAATGAAGTGCTAAAACGATTGTGAGTTCAGTAAATGTACCCGCCGTTTCGGGGTAGATAGAATTTACATTCCAATGAATAAAGTTTTTTTTATAGGAAAATAGTCCAAAGTCATGAGTCAACTTACGACAATTTAGCCCTCCAACATTGAAGCCAAGTTATTGGTCCGTTATCGGCAACCTTATTCGGTAGACCAAAATTATTAATGCAATCGAATATTGGTGCTATACCGTAATTCCCTATCCAAAGCTTACCCTTACGGACAAGGGCATTTGGAGTTTTTCTACCAACCAATTTTTCAAATACATATAACAAATCTCACTTTTACTTCGCCAAGCCTATATGGGATATACTAAAGCCATAAAGACAAATCGTTGAGAGTCATTCTGGATAAAAATTCTCAACAGGATTTATAAGCTAGTATAACGGCAAGAGATAGGGAATAGCCATATATATTTGAAAGCAGCCATTTTACTATCTAACCATCTGTCCCAAACTTTGGGTATTTGCTTTAACCGCGATAGCTGCTTACATATGTACTTCTATCAGAAGTCTTCATCTGCAGGTGTCTTGCCTTTACACTAAGGACTACCTTAACTGACGCTCTGAAAACTATCCTATATTTCTTACAGAGTATCGTATGTCACACCAGCATCCTAAACAAGTTTAGCCTGGCTGCAACACAATGATCTTTTTATAAAGCTGTTATTCATCTATAACAATGTTTCTAAGCTAAATGTAGGGCTTTTCATTGGTTTCTATCAAGATTATCCTTCCTAATTCTCTCTTAGGGCATAAATGCCCATTGTAGCGCCTTTCAAGAGTAAATTTCAGCCATTGTGGAAGCTGAGTATTATCCATGATGGAAAAATTGCAATGTATAGCCGAACCTTCACGACGATGCGGAGAACAAATCAATACCACATCTTTCTCACAAGTACCACATTATGAAGTGTACATATCTCCTTCACCGCTGACCTACTGGGCCTGAAAAGTTCATTGGGCTTTTTCAAAACTTTGGTATAGCACACGATTTTTGTGCAAAGAAAATCTGAGCAATTATAACCCTGCAGTGAAACACCAAACTAGTCAGACACCATACTAGTATACAACTAAAATTTTCCTGTTGAAATCATACTAGTCAGAAAAAGTCTATTCCATAGTAGGATTCAACTACAATTTTCATGTTCAAATTGTTCTAGTTTGAAAAAGTTCAAACTCTAATTACCTTATATGCATTCTTTTAACTATGAAGTTATTAAAACAAAGTTTTCTTTTAGTGTTTATTTATTTTTATAGCTATTATATGCATTTTTCAGTTGCATTGACCTTTTTCAATCAAAATTTTAAAATATCCTTCCAATTCTGCTTTAACCTCGTAACGACACTGTATAAGAATATTCCTTCTAATGTGGAAATGCATCTGGAATCTTGAATTGGGAATAAATATGCAAAACTGAACTATTTAAGTGGTTTTTTTAAGATACAAGGTTACAGCAGAAATGAGACGAAATGCATTGAAAGGTTCAATCTTTTTCGAACTAGTTTGATACTAGTCCCACTGGGCTGAAATTTTACTAGTTCATTTCATTCCATTTTGAACTACTATGAAACTGGTATATTTCAACTATATGCAAACTAGTATGTATATACTAGTAGATGACTGGTATGTTCTGGTCGAAATCTGACAATTGAAATGTCGTAGGACATCAACATTGTAAAAATACCAGTTGCTTATATGAAAATATGACAGTTGGCTGACTAGTTGGGCTTAGTGCACATACTAGTTGTAAAGTAGTTTTCAACTAGTTGGTTTGATTGCAGGGAAGACATACATACATACATAAATGAAAATGCTCATTATTGTGTAAGTGCGATTTTTTATTGCGGTGTAGAAAATCTGAATATAACAAATAACGCATATTTGGCAAATTTTTCATTTGTTTGCCTGTGTTATTGGGGAAATAATTCTTACCCATGCGTAGCAAATTCTTGGCGTATTTCAAATTTTTTATTTCAAAATACTATTTTTAGTTCTTTTTATGTATTTCATTATACCTTAATAGTTCAAAACGCACAAGTTTTGCGGATAGTAAGAAGTATAACAAGTAAGGAAGTATTCTTATGGGCCTATGTATCTTATAAAGAGAAGTGAATGTAAGTATTTTATTGGCGTCCAAAGTACTCAACCAATTTTTATTAAATGTTACAGTAGGATCTCGGGTTCAGTGGTCTGCAACCAGGCTATATATGATTTTTTAAAAGGGGGCGGTGTAATTTTTTTTTATGACGATTTTGCTTGTTTCCACTGGGGATACTTTTCACAACAATAAACCATTCTGGAGTTAGTAACAGTTAATTTGATCATTCATATGTGGACGGTGTCAAAATCAAATAAAAATCATTGTTACTACCAAGGATGTTATAAATTAAAAGCAAATGAACTTGGTACAAACATTTTCAAATCGACTAAGTTCATGTTACAGAAACCATGGGTCATAAACAGCCCCACAGAAGAAAAAAGTGGTATGTTCTTGGAAGGAGAGGGGTCAATCCCTATGGATTTGGGTCACTGAACACGAATCCGTAGTCAGAATTCAAAAGCTAGCTCTGTTTTTTTTTTCAACCTCAAACAACTACCGTTTCTCGAGTTTTAGAGACATAATAACTTGCTCAATCCCGCAACTTAATATAAAAATTACCTTAAATGTTGATCACTCAACACATATTAAAACGTTATTTGTAACTCAAAGTAACTAATTCTGACCTAAAAACGCTCAAAATCGACCAAAAATTTCATAATTTAAATTTTTTTTTTTTTAATTTTTATCCGTGTAGATTGACCTGTCTCCTCCCGAGAACATACCACTTTTTTTTCTGTGGGGCTGTGTTATTAATGAGATGAGATTAAATAATCGTCTTCTACTTAGTGTGGGTCATACATATAGCAAAAGCTGAGAGAAAGATGATAGTAAATTCGGGCGGCTTTGGAGTATATTAAGCACTGATCTTGGAGAAACCTTACCTGTAACGATATCCAGCATTTATTCAGGGATATACGAGTAGCACGGATGTCTCACAAGTGGAAATATCACATTCGATCTCTTTCTTTTCCATTAAGCTTAGACATGATTATTCCCATATCCGACGGATGCCATTTGATTTATCGATTTCCTTTAAATCTACTAGCCTATTCAACACAAGAAATAGAAGAAAATATCTTGACAGTGTCGTTTTTTTAATTTAAAGGCTGAATCCGCAACTGTTTTCACGCGAATCGATTCGCACTCCCTCCGCAAAGCATCCGTCGGATACCGTAATAGGCATGAGAGTCATCGGTGAAATATTGCCACACTGAAAAGGGTATTGTCGGCTAGCTCGTTATCGTCATGTTGATCTGGCTTTACACCACAATAAAGTTACATAGCAACAATAAATGTAAGAACATTAATACGGAATTTTAAATGTTTATCTAGGCAGCCCCCAGTCCGTTTCATATTCATTGATTTGTTTGCTAAGAAAAGTAATTTTGTTTTGGGTCAGCAGCAGTTAGACAGGATGTGATAAATCAAAAATAAATTAACTAACCGATTTGAAGAAGCAGGAAAACGATTAATCAAAAGTTTGGTTAATCGCGCATCCCTAATGAACATACTTGACTATGAAATTGTGAGATACCACAGTTTAACACTAGTTTGTAATTACTTTTTTTTTTACTATTTTCAGCTATCCGATCTCTATCCTATATCGAGATTAACACAAAAGATGGATAATGTATTAACTGCATCTGGAACCACACAACCTAAACCCGCAGCCGCAAACACATGCCCTTACGTGGTGGAACCAGTTACAGATAAGGATAAGGACGATATATTAGCTATGCTTAGAAGATTCTTCTTTAAGGTAACGTGAATAATAAACTGTTTGTGAGTTAGAACATAGTGGCCCAACTAGTGTTATTAAGTTAGGGATCGGATATAGGGATTTGAGCAAATTCGCCCCAATATCAGTAAGGATATAATGTGTCTTTATAAAGATTTGTTGGTTATTTATGTTCAAATTGAGATTGAGATGTAAGTTTTGGACCATTTTTGGACAAAATAAGCATTTTTGCAAGAATTCTTGGGGGAATATTTCTCAAAAAACTCCTTTCTTTTCCGGTTAGTTTCAGTGTTGTTCTGAGGACTTTTTCGTGTTGTTTCGGGACATTTTCGGAATTGTTTTGAAGTTTTTTCCGGTTCACGGTACTGTGTTAAGGACTTTTTTTGTTGTTTTCGTAGTAGTGTTATTGCTTTTGTTATTGATCTCCTTGCAAATGAAAAACGAAGATCTCCGTGACTACTTAGCGAAGGCTGAGTGGTGAAGTATGCTGTAGCTACTCAACATATATATATATATAAATGGCCCGAAAAGCTCAACAAATCAAGAGAGAATGATCTCTAGAAACAATTCCAAAACGGTCCCAAAAGGTTCTAACATAATGCCTAACACAACTTCTAAATCATCTTGAAAACATTCCACAACTATCCCGAAACTCAAACTCAAAGGAAGCAAATAGCTCCATTCAAAACCTTATTTTGCCAAGCAATGACCCCGAACTTAAGTCAAATCACATAAATAATATAAAAAATCTTTATGCACATTATATGGCTACAGGTATAATTTTTCTGCATCTCGTTTCATTATTTTTCATTTTCAACAGCGTGAATAAAAATTTAAATTTTATTTGTTATTCAACTTTTTTTTAATAACCAATAATTTTTAATTTATTACTCAAATTTTTTTAAATATTTTTTATTTTTATTTGTTATTTTTTCGTTAGTCGTCACTCAAAATTTGTGATAATGCCCATTCCTACCCAATATATAAATTTAAATTAAAGACTCAAAAACATGGTCTTAAGGCGGTAGTCGTGATATAGGGGTTGTATTTCTGGCCTACCAAACCGAAGTTCCCTGGTTTAAGTAACAGAACCCACATTCGAAGATATGTACATGCACATATTTATAGCTATGACTTTCAAAATGATTCGAGTTTCGAAAAATTGTGAAATATGTATTTTGGTTAATCGTTTTGGTTCATTAAAATACATGACCTTCGAAACAATTTACTGGCGCTATGACTTCAGGTTCAATGTTGCATTATTTAAATTCACCCTGCCAACCAGCAACAGGTATTTACCGAATTCTCTCCTCTGCAAAAAAAATGTGCTGTTAAACTCTGAAGAGAGTTATCCGCAATTAGTCCCTTCAGTCTACTGTTGGCTGTAATTCAATATCCATAAGTATATTTTTATTTGTGTAGCATAATCATAGAAATTAAAATTACTCATTTGGGTAGAAAGGGGATTGGTCCTTTCGTACCCCTTTCGTAGCCCTTCGGGTATACTGGGGTATACAATTCACATCTCCATAGGAGATGCTCAAACAAATGTGAACAGTTCTTCGCATACAAAGTGCTCAGAACTGTCGCATCCTGCTTTGCTACGCAGTCCCGATGCATACTAGACTAAGCTCATTTTTTGCAGGGTCCGAACAAGCAGGCAAGTATACTATAAATATTAATCACAATTTTAACAGTCATTGAATTTTTATTAAACGATTTTTTTTGCTTGTTTGATTATATAATTTTAAATATAGAGATTTTTACACAAACAACAAGCTTGTGTTTTTGGTCTTTATATTTGAAGTATCCTGGCAAACTGTGACACCAAAGCAGACTTGCAAAAATCCATCATGATACCAAATCTAAAACGTCAAATGGCGTTGTTGGTACATGAATTGGTAAAAAAGTTGATTGAACAGGGCGTTTAGAAGGCAAAAAAAACCCAGCGTATTGTTAGCTTAATAGTTAGCAATGCGTGCCAAAATTTCTCTGATGAGTGAAGTTAGCAACTTCCGAAATGGATCTATAAGAAAAGCTATGGCGGTTGTCTCTAAATTTTTCCTGTTCAACTCAACAAAAACTTTTAATAATTAATAAAAAAAATTATTAAGAAACCCAAAAACAACAATAATTTTTCGCTGCAGAAAAAAATTATTAATAGGTCTATAGCTCGTACCGAACCAGAATTTTAAATATATTAATCCACGTGTCCAGCAATAGAGTGGTTGTGAATGTGAGCGAATAGCTTTTACGAATTATTTAAATATTTAAAACTGTAATTATGTTTCGCAACAAAATTAGTCAATATGTAACTGTCAATTTCAGGTAATGCAGCCATAAAGTTGAACAACGTTTTTGTTAATGAACACTTGAATCTCATTATACATATGTAGGTACATATGTATCACAGAGGGCAGGGGGTTTCTCTGTATAGCAATGAAAATAAAATTTCTTTCGCATTTAAAAAAAAAAATTGTTATTGATTTGAAAGTTTTCGCATCGCATTTCTTTTCACATCGCGTTACAAATAACGCGCCCAAAAGTGCCCCTCAATCTCTTACTTCTAAGGCCGATATCAATATTTCAGCAACTTGAATCTTTGGGAATAGCCGTATCTAATCAGAAGTTATACTCTTCGGAGCTGGGAAGTTTTTCTCTTTTGGGATTATTTTTTCGTTTTGTCTCGAAATAAAAGCGCGGCAACCTCCGTGCCACAAAGTAAAGCCGCAATAAGTCCTCAGGTCGTTTTCTGGAATAAAGATAAAGAGGGCAATTCAGAAGACCCGTTTTCAACTCTACCCATGTGAATGCCATAAGCCAAAGCAATATCACCAATATCTCAATCACTCTGGCTCAGATTCGCTGCGGATATTGTAGAAAGTTAAACTTTCATAGACCCAGACTATAACCAGACACACATAAATCATTATATGTGCACGGAGTGTTTCCTACGACACCAACCAACAGAACAAATTATTCTAACAGCAAAATATCCGTTAAAAATTGTATGGAAACTCCCCAACAGAGTTTCCCTGGCCTTAATAGGTTTAAAACAAATGACGGCAAAAAGTGTGAATGAGGCATAGCCCACGACGTTTTCGCGAAATATCTCGATTTTATCCTTATGATGCTCTGCAAAAGAATGTTACCGCAAAAAGTTCTCAAAATGATTTTTTTTTTTCATTTCATTGGTATTGGAAGGTTGTGCCCCGTGAGATACATATCAAAATTATATATAAGTTTTATTAAACATGATACAGTTATTAGAGTTAAACTTACTAATACTTTTTGACCAGGATTGTCCCCGGAAACACGTCTCGGTGACCGGGGCTCACGTGGGTCTATTTCACTGTTATGTATTCGCAATTTGTTCTAAAGTAACTGTTCTCAAATAATTAAGTGTGCTTTTAGAAGATGATTTTATCACCGCACGAGGTGCCATTTTAGCAATACCTGGCCATTTACACTCCCGCTCAAACATTTGTCATTTTGTTGTTAATTAGCATGCAAGTGCGCCGTATTGTACATATGTCACATACACATTCACACGTACTTACTTACAAACATACAAATAGGTATATTTCAATTTAAATAACGAGCAATACATAAATTAATTTAATTATTTCATTTTATCATTCTAGGATGAGCCACTAAATACCTTTTTGGATTTGGGTAGTTGTCCAGAATTGGAGGAATATACATTGAAGTGTCTTAAGGATAATTGTTCATTCAAGGCTGTCCATAATAATGGCGACTTAATTGGTGTTTTCCTCAATGGGCTTTTAAGGAGACCTGTAAGTTAGCTGATAATTAACGTTTATGCTTCTTTTTACGTTTCTAGATCTAGTAATGTAGGGTGCATTATTGTAATGTCCTCCGGTAGGGCTTACATATATGCACATTTATATCAAAGTGGTCAGCAGGAAGAGATAAATTGATTAACCCATGTCCGCCGTTGTGCGAACACTATAGCCTGAGCAAAAATTTGACGACACCACCAGGTTTAGCTCAATACCTAGTACATTACTTTGCAACGCATTCCCGGTTCCCAGCCCGACAGCTCTAAGATAGCTTGGATTTGGTTAATTCTTCTCCGGTTCCATTTTGTGGGTAGTTCTGCTTGTGGATGAGTGATTACACTGGCCGACAGCCAATATTTACCAAAGACGCCGTTATGAAATTCGTATGTAAAACCACCCCCTGATTTCGAAAATCGAGTTCACTTTTGATTCTATGATATGATTCTACATATTTTTTCTTTACGTAAAGCTCTGTTTAATTAGAAAACAGATAAGAAAGCATCGACGAAAATCGATGCAAAACTACGTAAGTTATAAACGATCAAATAAAAATACCCAGGTTGCGCAACTTCTATGTACATATGTACATATGTATGCATACATACATATATTAAAGGTATAAAGTGCAAATGGGATATAATCCGGATAAACGAATAACACCATAACAATGGCAATACTTTTTCTTTAAATAAATCAAATAGTACTTTTAATGCTCGACTTGTTTTATAGTAGGTAGAGTGGTTGCATCGAAAGGAAGAGTGGTTGGGCTCGAAACATGATGTAGGCATGTAGTTATAAACATCTATTTCCGTCAGTTATTTGTAAGTATGCACGTAGATTTTCAAAATTATAACACACAGAAAAGTTTTAAAGCCTACCGTGCCTTGAAACTTCATAACATCTGCAAGTAAAATTCCAAAACCGTGATTTATAAAAAAAAATTTAATTAGTAGAAGGACGCGAGAATTTGGGTGTAATAACGATCCAGATATGTTCCGTTTCATGTGTGGCCAATATACTATCTATCATAATGCGACGACGAGTGTTCTCAGATCGTATCAAAACTTTATACTCCAAGTATTTTGGCATTGAGCCTAAAAATCCTGAAAAACCATGGACACCGAGCACTTTGTGTACATCGTGTGGAGTAGCATTGATTCAGTCGGAATCAGGACAACAAATAAAATTTGATACACCAATGATATAGAGAGGGCCTACCAACGTTCAATAGAGTGTACGAAAGTACTTGGCGTTGGAAGATCAAGAAGAGTAACCTATGCCAGCGTACCTACAGTGAAATTACCAGTACTGCATTCAACCCCAGTTGCGGATCCAGTTCCATTGTCAACAGTAATATCTGAGTGCGGGGAATCAAGTTGTACTGAATTTCGCATGGGAAACGAGATAAAAGTTCTGTCACAAGCACAACTTAATGATTGGATAAGAGATTTGGAACTAACCAAAAAATGGCCTAGATCCACACTTCTCGTATGCAACAATTTAAATTTGTGTCATCCGATGTTAAGGTGATATATTGTAGAACTCGTCACGAACCATTTTCCAAACACTATACCAAGAAAGACAGTATATGCTACTGCAACGACATTCCTGGTTTATTCAAAGAGTTTGGTCAAACATATGATTCAAAAGAGTGGCGATTGTTCATAGACAGCAATAAACTGAGTTTAAAGGCTGTATTATTGCATATTGGTAGCAAAAAGTCTTCTATCCCGATCGCGCATGCAGTAAATACAAAGGAAACCTACGAGGAAATGCAAAAGCTACTCAAATTTATCAAATATGAAGAGCATGATTGGAAAATATGTTCTGATCTCAAAGTCGTTGCAATGCTATGCGGTCTACAAAGCGGCTACACCAAACGCTGCTGCAAGTGGGATAGCCGAGCTTGTAAGGGCCACTACTTCAGAAAGGTTTTGCAGGGAAGAGTCGAGTTTACCGTTGGTGTGGATAGCATCAAATACACCCCTCTTGTCAAGAAAGAGAAAATCATACTTTCACCCTCACACATCAAGCTCGGTCTCAATAAAAAGCTTTGTTAAGGCTTTGTTAAGGCTTTGGACAAAGAAGGCGAAGCACTCGACTATTTGAAAACCATTTTTCCACATATTTCTCAAGCCAAGATAAAGGAAGGTATTTTTGTTGGACCACAAATAAAAAAGTTGATCAACAATAATCAATTCAAAGGCCTACTCTCATCAGTTGAGGCAGCAGCGTGGAAGCCTTTGAAAAGGTCGTTGCTTCTTTTCTCGGAAGATACAAAAGCCCTAACTACGAGCAGATAGTGAACGACTTAATCAATAATTATGCGAAAATGGGTAAAAATTAAAGGCTTATGGAAATTAATTTCCCTAAATTTTATAACTTGTTTACCTATGGGTAATTTCATTCATAAATTGAACTTTTAACTCAATGAAACGTTTTGAGGTATACGTTGAAATTGCGCACACTTTGTATTTTTATTTGATCGTTTATAACTTACGTAGTTTTGCATCGATTTTCTTCGATGATAGCTTATCTGTTTTCTAATTAAACAGAACTTAACGTAATGCCGCCCTCGCAAAGAGTAATTTTTTAATATTTTTTCATAAAAGAATAAAAATCTGAAATGATAAGCTCATATTTCCAAAACTATCTGGTTGAGCAAAAAACAATGTACAACGCATTTATACCAAATTTTATTGTGATTTTGATTCTGTAAACCTTTTTGCAATAGCTTGACTCGTTCGTGAGATATACGTAAATAAAGGGAGCCGTCTTTTTGGTTTTTTCGAATAACGGTAAATTGAGAATATCTCGAAAACCTTACCATAGAATCAAAAATGAACTCGATTTTTGAAATCAGGGGGTGGTTTTACATACGAATTTCATAACGGCGTTTCTGGTAAAGAGAAAAAGTTGAAATTCGTGGTCCAGTGTTATCGATATCCGATGCTTCATACCATCTTTTAACTATTACTTTTATATGTGTGCGGATACAGGACGATTCACAAAGCATGTAGCTGAATACTCTATTTTGGAGACTGGTTCCCAATTATACTGCTGGGTTAATTTAAGTTAGTACCTATCCTGAGTGCCTGGCACTGGTTTAGATAGCACTAATTCGAACTAAGCTTGGTATAAAACCAGTACTAACTACAAAAATATTCTAACTGCTGATAGCACTTACATAGATTTTTTCACGATGACAGTTCATTTGGAATTGCTCATATAGACCGATTTGATTTCTGAAATTGGGCGTTGCGACTATTTCGAAAAACACAAAATAGAATTTAAGTAACTGATTCAGCTAAATATTTTAAATTCAATCGCAAAGAAACTTGACAACTTTTGTACAGGTCCTAAACATTTAAAATAGATTCCAGGCAACCTTAGGCATTCCAACTTGATCCTGCTTTGATATACATATAAAAAAGTAAGACCAGGAAATCAAAAAACAATATTATTGTTAGAAACTTGATTAGTCGGGAACTACAACCGCGACTAAGTATTGCACTCCAAAATGTTTTTTTTTTTTTGGGAGAATTCACTTTCCTAAAGCAAAAATGATGAGATCCTAAATATTATTAGCGTACAAAAAATGAAACTTAAAAATATATTTAAACGAAAATTAAAATTAACATGGGTACGAACATAAAACATTGAAATAGAAAATTATGAAATATCAGGCCAGACATGAAAGTATTGCAGAGTGTAAAGCAGCAAACGAACATTCGATACTAAAGCCGTTGCACAAGTCATTATATCTAGCTAGAACACCAAATACGCAAAGGGTCACTTTTTACAAAATTTAAACGACAGAGGGGTAAATGAATAGGCCTGCAGAGTCTAGACGCCCTAGCAAAAGCCACAAAGTTTAGTCGGCTTAGAAGGTATGAAGAGTCGATCTCGCCGAGAAGCAGCCCCGAGTAATATTCTCCGACTTTCAAGGGTTGGCAAATCAATAAGAAGCCTGCTACTATAAGGCGGAAGATACCGAATAGAGTTGAGTTGAGAGCTCGTAGAGCAAATATCAAAGATTTTCTTTCAGCAAACGTCAACAACTGTTTAAAAATCTAAAGTAGCATTCTGAAAAATAATATAAATTCCTTTTAACAACAGTCTTATGTAGTATATATGTATGTATGTACATACTCGCATGTTACCTTTTATGAATATTTATTTAAAACTTTTCCTTTTTTCTCTTCCAGCCCACAAATCAAGAGCCAGAGAAGGCAGCCGACTCCTGTCAACATGCAAAGTTCAGGAAAATCTTATCACTTTTCGATAAGATTGAGGCAAGTTTTAATATTTTCGACTTATATCCAGACTGTGATGTTATGTTAGATGGTAAAATATTATCAGTCAATTCGGATTATCGCGGTCTAGGCATTGCTGGTAAACTAACTGAGAGCAGTCTAGAATACATGAAAGAGCACAACATTCCAGTTATGCATGTACTCTGTTCGAGTCATTACTCGGCACGTGTTATGGAAAAATTGGGCTTCCACGAAGTTTACAGACTCAATTATGCCGACTATACAGTGAATGGGGAAGCCGTACTACGCCCAGCTGAACCTCATGTCGCTGCACGTATTTTAGTTAAAGAGATCGGAGATTCAAAAACAAAAAGGACTCAATAAATATCCCTTAATGTATTATAATACGGAACGTTAACTATGTCAATTGGTTGTAAAGCATTTTGAAACTGTGAAGAATTAATGTTATTTAGTTATTATTTAGTAAATTAAGATATTGGTGAAGGTTTAATTCAAAGTACAAGAAAAGTAATATGTTACTAAGATATTCATAAACAAAGTACGTATGTAGTGGTAAATGTCACTAATGAAAAATTATTTTATATTCAATTTTTTGTTGATCGCTACACAACTTTTAAAAAAGAGATAAACTTGATGAAATTTTAGAACTGACTATTCCCCACTTCCTCAAGAAGAGGGATAGCAAAACCAACAATAAGCAATCATTTTTCTTGGATCGCATTTAATATATGTATGTACCTATGTATAGGCATAAATTTATGTACTACATGTATGTGTATACATACATATGTGTGTTAGGGTGGACCACCAATGCCGGGGACGGGAGCGTTTGTGAATGTCTATAATTATAAAGAAACAAAAACATAAAAATAGTAAAATGAATAAATAAAATTAAAATTATTAAAATATGAGATTTTTTTTTTTTTAAACCATATATGTATGTATGATTTTTAATTATGGAACACTTACGGAGCGGCTCGTATGCAACACTACTCCTTTTCACCAACGGTATAGGCTTTCGCAAAACAGTAACTTTTCGTGTATCTTTGAAGCTATTGCGGTGGCATGACTAGCGAAAGTGATTGTCTAACGTCACACCTTCAGGCTCACAACCGCGAGGTGCCGACCATCAAGGCAGAGTCATCTCAGCGGAACAGCCCATCATTTGTCCTCCTCATTAAAGAGGAGAGTATTGGAAAGCTGGAGAAAGGCGGAATACGCCTTGCGATTCGGCGTACGTCGGGCCAAGTCAAAAATTTTGTGAAGTCTTCACCATGATGAGGGACCGGATGCTGTCGATCTGCAGCTCGTCGGCCAAGAGCCAGGACCCCAATAATAATCATGGGTCTTAGGGTTGTCCAGGTAAACCTCCAGAATTCGCGGCTGGCGTCGGACAACCTGTCCGTGGAACACCAACATAAAGGTTCTCTCCATAAAGGGCTATACCATATTTTACAAGCGCGAGGATGGTAAGCCTAGGACACGCGTTCTTGTAAAATCTAAATACAATGCTTTTCTTGTTTCTTCCCACAGCTGTGCAGATTTGACCACAATTTCGTTAGAGGCGGCTGACGGAGTCAGCATGGTGATTGCCTCATCATACATATATGCCGCATGATGAGGAGGCTCCACCGGAGGAGATCCGCAGGTTGATGCAGGAAATCAAAGAAAGTAATATAATTGTTGGATGCGACGCCAACACTTCCTTTGGGGGAAAGTACGGAGATCAATACCAGAGGTGAGTCACTTTTCGATTTTATTTTGAGTAATAACTTAGTAGTTTGTACCCGGGATAGTACCTCTACCTTCGTCTTCCCAAGCACTGATACTTTTAGTGGGTGGGAGGAAGTGCTGGACGTTACGCTACTAAGCGGTTATCTTTGGATGAAGTTCCGCCTCCGAGACATAGGGAAACGACTCCATAATTTTCCCTCTGGGCTGGAGCGTCTTTGTTCATTTGCACGACGTGGCCTACTCAGCGAAGCCGCTGTTGTTGTTGTTGTAGCGCTACTTAGTCTATCTTACCCAGTAATGTTATCAAACTTTTCTAAAGTTAGTCCTAGAAACCTAGCGCCTTCGACAGGGGTGTTAGAAGAGTAGGCTCGGTTGAGCAGACAAAAAGATGGTTAGTATTATGGGGGGACAAGCCGCATGCCGCACAAACATTAGGCAAGTCGGGGTTCAGTCTGGATAGGTAAGAGTTTAACCTATTACAATATCCAGACCGGAGTTGAGCCAGCTTCACCCTAGTCTGCCTAGGCAGCCCGCGCTCCTCTTCGGCAACGGATGGTGTTGCTGCCTGAAGAACGGCATTCACCGGGAGAGAGCCAACAAAGGAATTTACCGAAGTCGTGTGGATGAGGGTGAGGGCCTGCCGGTGAACCTTAGGATCAAACGGCGTGGAAATCAGGTGCCGGATCTCATCGAAGTGTTTGCGTAGGTGGCTCCTTATGCTCCTGGGGGGCGGATCCTCGTTGACCAGGCGTCTGTTCGGATGCTGTGGTTTGCAACAGTTGAACAGGAATTGCCTGGTCAACATCTCACAATGCACATGGTGGTGCTCAGGAGACATAAGAAGACACCCAGTGGCGGCTCGAAGGGCGGTGTTCGGGCAGACCTGAAGCCTCATCCAGTGTGTGTCAGCTAGCCCCGGCGACCATATTGGGGTCGCGTAGCTCAGTACCGGCTGACCAATTGCTTTGTATGTAGCGAGTAACGTTTCTTTGTCTTTACCCCAAGTGCTGCCAGCTAGCGACTTGATGATTTTGTTACGGCTTTGGACTTTATTGGCAATTGCGGTTACATGAGCGCCGTATTTGAACATGTTATCAAACGTCTAAGATTTTGGGGTGTGAGACAGTTGGTAGCTTGACACTATCAACGTAGACGTCTAATTCCATGTTCACTTGCGTTGTCCACGTCGTTAATAAGGTGGCCGAGGACTTATTCGGTGACAATGCTAGGTTTCTACCGGCGAAGAATTCGGACACGGCTGGGAGGTATCAATTTATGCGAGAGCAGAGTTCTTCTACGGAGGGGCCTGTTGCCAGAATCGTACAATCGTCGGCGTAAGAGACGATCGAGACACCCTCTGGTGAGGGGGGGGAAGTTTCGATATATAATAGTTAAACAGGAACGGGGATAGGACACCACCCTGTGGCACCCCTTGTTTAACTATTCTGGGTTTTGATCTTGCGCCTCTGAACTCAACCGACGATTGACGACCACTCAAATAGTTGGCAGTCCAACGTTTAAGACAGGGAGGAAGGGACGAATCTTCAAGGTCTTTCATTAGTTGCGCATGGTTGACCGTGTCAAAAGCTTTGGCCAAGTCAAGCGCAACTAGCACTGTCCTGTGGTTTGGACGCTTTTGGTTTAATCCGTCCCCTATCTCACTACTGGCGAGAGGAGAGATATCGGGCGATATGACTCCCCTACGGCAGCTGGCTTGCCAGGCTTTAGTAGTGGGACCACCTTTGCTTGTCTCCATCTTTCAGGAATAACAAAGGTGGAAATGGAAAGGTTGAAAATTTGTGTAAGGTATCTTATGCCTTCGTCGCCGAGGTGTTTCAGCATCAGCATGGAAATGCCATCGGGGCCAATATATTTGGTATTCTTAGATCTCCGAATTGCCTCATGAACTTCTGTTGTGGAGATGGCAATGGGCGCATCGCTGTTTTTGTGTTTGTGCGCTTCCCTGGTGGCTCGGCGAATCTCTTTGTTCAACGGAGGATGCATAGATACTTTCTAGTCTTACCCCTGTGGATTTGAGGTTTAGAATATGCCAGAGGTAGGTATGTCGGTGGTAAGAGGTGACTACGGCAATAGCGTGCGACTCTGCGGTTCATCTACAGATATGACGCCTCTCAAGTCTCATATCTGGCCAAGGACTGTCAATTTGTAGGTAATAGAACAACGCCAATTTCAATCTGGCGGAACCATTTCCCAAAGGAACAACACAAAAAATAAAAGTAGAAATGTATCTCCTCTTAAAGTAATTTCAGTATCACATATTTTTTTTGTCTTAATATAAATTATAAATGTGCATATTAAATTTCGAGTAAATCGTGTTCAGATCATCTGTCACTCTTTGACATCCGGTCCATCATTCGTTTCAGTTGTGCCTCATTGCCATATTTTTCAGCATCTGCACGAATAGCCGCAAGGTAGGTTCCAGCCTCTGCAGATTTAACATCTAGCTGTTGACGATTGAAGGTAAAAGAGTGGCTGAAATAATAATAAGTTCTTTATATCATATGACAATACTTGTACTAAGTAAACTAATACTATGAATCTTACTTTACGGATAAGTATCCAACCATTGCCCCGACAATACCAAGAAGAGCTAGCGCCACTGCCACTTTCAAATTTGAAACTCGTTCTAATCCCTTAACACCATAATAAGGACCTGGGTTTGGATCAATATTAGGCTTAATTTCCCATGGCCTGAAATGTGAACAGTATAAACATGTAGCCTTCATAACACCAATAATGAAAGTCTACCTATGCAACTCAGTTGTTTGCATGTTCCTTACAGCACCAGACCTAGATCTTTGGCCTGGTCTCAATACACCCGATGAGAATAAACGTTGGTCATAGGCGGAACGAGTCTTAGGCTTGCTGAGGATTTGATAAGCTTCTGAAATCTTCACAAATTGCGCAGTTTCTTTTGGATCCGATGTGATACCTTTGACATCTGGATGAAACTAAATACATACTATGTATATGTTGAGCCCCATTGCTGATTACAAAATTATTTGCTTACCTTTTTTGATAGTTGTACGAAGGCATTCCGAATTTCTTGGTTGCTACAATCATTCCGCACTCTGAGTATGTCGTAATAGGTTTCTCCGTTTTGAAAACTGTGATGTCGCACTCTAAAAAATACGAAATTTATTTGCCATCGCTGTTACAATGGATATAAGTTCAGATTTTAAAGGTCTTACGCGGTTGATAGTAACTTCCAATACTGGGTAATATGCAAATGTCTGTTTTGCATTTTAAATTTGAAACAATTCAAATCGTTTGTGAACTTCTAAAAATTTTGAAGAAATTAAAAACAAATTTTACAAATCTTCACAACAAAATAAAATGTATCAGCTGTTCTCTTCACAGCTTGCTGATCAAAAACAAAACAAACTCGGAGAATACATGTAGCAATGCTGCCAGCAAGTAATAAAATACCAAATAACATGTTATGTTAATATTACGTCGGTAACAATTAGCAGCGCTGTTATATCTTATGTAAAAAATTCTCGTGTCACAGTTTTCGTTACCATACTCTTCCGAAACGGCGTATTTAGTGGGTCTGAGAATCGGATGTTATCTACATATTTTTCATTATTCCTGGAAGTGGACCAGTGACCGAAATATTCCAAATTTTTTATTTATGGTGCGATTTTATTCAAATTTTACACAAAGGTACCACTTTACTTCTTTAAAATATGGGGTTTCTTTTTTTCCGGAAAGTGAACCAGGGACCGAAATATTCCAAACTTTTTTATTTATGGTGCGATCTTTTCGAAACAAAACTTGCGAATCATCGCTAGCAGCCAGTAAAGGGGCGGACGACAGCTGTAAGGGCCCCCCCCCCCGTCAGGCAGGTAGAAGGTAGTAGCGATAGCCGCCGAAGAGAACGAAGGGGCCAGCTAGAAGACTGAACAGGAGCAGACCACCCAGGCTACCGCCACCGGGAATGCCAAGATCCAGGAAAGGTCTCAGAGGGAAAGGGGTGAAATGGTATACCCGGAACCTCGAAAAGGGCATGTCAGCCAGAGAGGCTAGGACAAAAGCGTTAGACCAAATGAGGGATGTCGAACAATTCACACCAACGGATCAACACAGAGGCAGACTCGACGTCGGATCGCACAGACACCAGCAGCAATGAAAAAAGTCGACCCCCCCTTACATCAGGGAGCAGAAGCGGTCCTTCAAAGCTGGAAAGTGAAGAGTGCGGATTTATGTGGTTTTACATGCGCTAGAATGAGATGCAGTATACGTACGTTTGCAAAAAAACAGCAAAGACACGGTTAGATTTGGCACACTGCTCTGCAGAAACTAATTGAGAAATATATGTAAAAATAACGCAAGCGCAAGTTAGGCCGAGAGGTTATCTGACTCGTCAAATAACCTGCAGCTGTCTAGTAGGGTACACACTTATTTACACAAACAACTCTCATGCAGCTGACCCGCATCGTTCCTGTTAAATTATGACCGTGATCCGACCCAGGTCAGCAAACTGGAACACGCTTACTGTGATATCGAGCAAGTGTGGACGCGTTCAAGGTTTATAAATACAGGTTGCGTCGTCAGAAGCTTAGTGTGCTTGCTGTTGTTGTTGAAATTTTGTTTCAGATGTCAAAAGTTTGTCAAATCGCATTGGTTTGTTTACAAATAAACAGAAGCAAAACAGAAATATTTTTCAAATTATATCATATTATTCCTTTTTTGTTGAATAATATGTAATATATCCATACATTGAACGCAAAGAAGTTGGACCGCGTATTTGCTAGGCCATTTTTGGTAATTTAAGTGAACACCGCGGTAAAAACGCAGGCTTTGCATTCCAAATGCAAACTAAGTGGACACTGAAGTTGCAGCCTTGTTAAGCTTCTCTTAGTGCACATTCAGGAGCTGTTCATAGTATGTCGTGGTCCCCCAAGTCTAATCTGGTTGCTTCGGCTGGCAAGGATCGTAAGTTTGAATGTTTGAACAAAATATCTGTTGGCTTTGACAAAAAGTTGACACTTGAAAATCAATAAAAAGCAGAAAAAAGTAGAAAAAAAAATTAAACAGCTGTTCATTTGGTGTCACCTGTCTTACTTCACGATGGACGCGTTCTCTCAGTAATAGTGATTTGTGATTTTAAAAATCTTGTATACTTCGCTTTTGAGTGTCGTCAAAGTAAGACTTAATAAAATTTTCGTGCATGAACAAATGAATTCTCGGTATATAAAACGGAACATCGATTACGGTTAAATAAAAATGAAGTCTATGTAATAAAAATCATTGTTTAGTAAAAATACCTTCCAATCAAATTGGATTCGCTTACTATGGATAAAATAAACTTTTAATATATAAATATATTAAACAAGGAATAACTATACATACATAAAATAATAATCTCTGGGAAGTCAGAATAAATGGAAAAAGTAAAATTGGAATAAATAACGGAACTTAAAACAAAAACGGAACTTTAAACCAAATGGTGAAAAAAATTAGCCACATGGAATGCAATGAAACTTTTTTAATACAAAAACTTTATTTGGTTAAAACTCAAATCATCAAAATTAAAACTACAAAAACTAAGAACACACAGACTAAACAAAGAAAATTTTAACGCAAAAAAAAAATGAAACGGCAACACTAAAAATATACATATATGAACCAACTATTAAAACTTTTGAAGAAGAAAACCACGACAAAAAACAAACGTTTAATGCAAATTATTGGAAAATTTTTAAGTTATTGATAACCCTGGCTGTATGGAGTGGACTGCTCCGGCCATCACCAATTTACAACCAAAAAAAAAAAAAAAAAAAATCTTGTATAGGGGGTTTGAGCATTTCATCCATTTTGAGTTGTGGCTAAACTCATTTGCTAGCTATTTGAAGCTATTTTTCAAAAATAAAAAGACCGTAAGGGCACATAAGTGGAGAAGTGCATTAAAGTGTTGAGTTTAGTTCTTTTATCAAATTAATTAAAATAAAAGTCAAATTGCATTTTGTGCAAATTCATAGAAGTTGCAAAAGATATCTTATCTGTGCAACAGGTGGACGTTTAATCGTTGTACAGAAGTGGAGTATTACGCTAGCGATTTGTTACAGCGTCTTTTCGTAAGGACAAGCTGTGCATTAGCCGAAATGTCTAAACAGGCACCCGATTGGAAGGAAAACCTGATCCGTGAGTATCATTACTTTGAGAATAATTGCTAGGGATTTCGATCTTTGATATTAAAGTAAAGGTGCAAAATGCAACCAACAATGGCAGGCGTGGAGTGGCATCTTCGACACGAATGTCGTCGAGGCCAATCCTCAAGCCATCAATTCCAACATCACGCTGGCCAAAGGCAAAGAACTTAAAAAAGAGAATGAAGCTAAAATACTGAATACGTTGAAGAGTGCAAATTTAAAATTGAAACAGGAAAAAAAATTTAAATGTGAGGTTAAGGCGGTTAATTCTCTGAAAAAGCCGGCAATGACAGAGCGTGTCTTAAAAGGTACAGCAACGGACGTAGGTAAACAAGGACAGAATGCAACAAACAAAACGGCGGGGAACCTGACGCTGGACGTGTTTTAAGCATGGCTGCTTGCAACGACGCCATAAGTAACGAAAACAACATGGTGTCGATGCATACCGCCACGCAAACAAACGAAATGGTAAATAGCTAAATGCATGACACTAAAGACGAAGGAGGTAACCAAAAACGAGACTTAGGGTATACACACGTTTGAAAGTGCTAGGGAGGTAGAAAATGATTATGGGGGTACAGTTGGAAACATCAACATGTACCCAACTGATTTTAAAGGGTGTTTTTTTATAATGGTTGATGCATCCAACTGTGAAGAAATCCGAATGTACAAAACCAAAAATGGTCTACCACTCTACAACCTAATTAAACCGTTGAACATTGAAGATATTAAATTAATTGAATCTGTAGGGCGTTCGTTGTTTAAGGTAAGTTTCAATACCCCAATGTCAGCCAACCAATTCCTTCTTAATGAAGAAATCAAAGCAAAAGGGTTTTATTTTATTTTTATTTTATTTTAATTTAAAGATCAACAAACAAGAAGTTTACAGACTGTGAAAGTAAAGATATGCTTACATAATATGTCGATAAAGATATAAGTACAAGTTAAGTTAAGTGCCTTATTAATAAACTCTTAAAAGTAAACTTGGTATAGCAAAAATCAAATCCCATAGATGAAGAAAAGTCATTTAATTGAGAAAGTGTCCTTCTGAAAGGAGCATTCATCGCATAAACAGTTCTAGCAATACCAACAAAAAACATCTCGTTAGTGCGAAGAGTACGAGAGGGTACATTAAAACGAATTTTCGCGAGAAGGTATGAGCAATCAATTGACCCGGTAATGATATCGTAGACAACGCACATCGAAAGTAGAGAACGCCTCGACTCTAACGACATGAGATTAATAAGCAAACATCGGGAAGGGTAGGTCGGGATCGGCTCTACAAAATTCATTCCCCGTAATGCAAAACGCACAAAAGCTTTCTGGACAGACTCCAGTCTATTAACATAGACACCTTGAAAAGGCCTCCAGATAAATACCGCATATTCCAACCTTGACCGCACTAAAGTTGAGTATAATAGCTTTAGAGTATAAGGGTCAGAAAACGATGTACAATTACGCCGAATAAAAGCAAGCATGGCATAAGCTTTGGAAACAATGAAAGTAATATGGGTACCAAAGCTCAGCTTAGGGTCGAAATAAACACCCAAGTCCTTCAATTCATAAACCTCATTTAGCGCAACATTCGAAAAACAGTACGGAAAGAGAGTAATGCGCTGAACTCTAGTGTAAGAGATATAGTGGCATTTAGCAATGTTAAGAAATAAGCGATTACGTTCACACCATTGGAATACTTTGTCAAGCTCGCTTTGTAAAATAAGAGAATCTTCTATGCATTTGATCTCATAATAAATTTTCAAATCATCCGCATAGAGAAGAAAATTACATTTAGAGAAGCATGATGAAATATCATTAATAAAAAGAATAAACAGTAAAGGTCCGAGGACACTGCCCTGGGGAACCCCAGACGAAGCTACGAAAGAAAAAGAGGTCGTACCATCAATACGAACGACGCAGCGTCTGTTATGCAAATAGGATGAGATCCATTTTAGTACTTGAGAGTGAAATCCCAGGCTTTCAAGTTTTGCTAAAAGAATTCTATGTGATACCCTATCGAAAGCCTTTGAAAAATCTGTATAGACCGCGTCAACCTGAAATCCTTTTTGAAAGGAGTCCAAACAATCTTCGGTAAATACAGCTAAATTAGTTACGGTAGATCTACCCGGGAGGAAACCATGTTGTTGGGGACAGAGTAGGTGTTTCACCGCAAAGTATATTTTGTCCATAATTATATACTCAAACAATTTAGACACAGTGGTTAGTTTGGAAATAGGCCTGTAGTTCTCAATATCGTTTTTATTGCCACTCTTTAGGATAGGCGTAATAAAAGTAAGTTTCCAAGCATCTAGAAAAGTGCCGGAGGCCAGAGACTTGTTGAAAATGTACGTAAGAGGAGCTATCAGCGACAAACAATTTTTCAATAAGACAGCTGAGAGACCATCAGCGTCAGTTGTAGTTGACAACTTTAGCTGAGCAATGCCATTGGCAATATCCTGTTCAGTCAAGCTTAACATTCCAAAATTGATGGAGGTATCAAAGCTTGACAGAACATCCTCAGAGATGAAATTATTAGGATTGTCCAAAATGAAGTTTGAAGAAAAAAAATCAGCAAATAGATTAGCTGCTTCAGATAACGAGGTCGCAGAAACCCCTCTAAGCTGCACCGACGTAGGTATATCCGAACATTTTTTTTTAGATTTAATATAATTCCAAAAGAATTTAGGGTTAGATTTAATATTGCTTTCGACACCGCAAATATAACGGCGGTACATCAATCTATTTAGCTTGTTAAATTGAGATCTATAATATATGTAACGCATACGAAAAAGATCATTACTTGAACGCTTATACCTTTTAAAAAACTTATTTTTTAAATTCCGCAATCTTTTGAGGTCTTTAGAAAACCACGGCCGTCTAGAGGTTTTTTTTCTATGCCTTGGGATATGACTTATGCAAATATCAAATATTGTTGCCTTAAAAATATCGTAGCAGCCAGTTACATCCTCCTTTCCAAAAATTTGGAGCCAATCCAAATCTAGCAAGGTATCTAAATCGGAAAAATTACAGCATGAATAGTTAAATGAGACAGATTGCAGACTATCTGATACTTCAAAATATTGAAAAAATTCCACCTCCAACACCAATGGATTATGATGCTGATTTGGGGGTGAGATGTAACTATCTGCGTGTGAGAGCGTATAACTTGTATTAAAGCTTACAAAAACTAGATCTAACAGTTTATTTAAAGCGTTGAAAATATAATTAACTTGTAGTAGATCAATACACTGCAAACTTTCAGTTAAGTAGCATTCAGAAATAGTTGTAGCACTAGATGGAGTCAGAAAGGCATTACCATCCAAACATTTCCATATAATGCGACCCAAATTGAAGTCGCCAGATTTGATTGTCGCCAAGTATGTCCTGAATAGCTAGAATGTTGTCAACATGTGCCTTGTACAGGTCATCCGAACTATCAGGCGGTATATAGGATACACAGATGTAAAAAAGACCACGAGCGCCATGCAACTTTATACATAATTGATCCAGCAAGGAATCGTTATTATTAAGTTGAATAAACGAGGCACGAAGATACTTGCGAACAGCAATAAGTACGCCGCCACCCCTGCTAAGACCAGTTTTAGCATAGTCTCTATCTTTACGAAAAACATCGAAAAGTTTCGGATTGAAAAACTCAGCGTCAAAGAAGTTTTCATTGAGCCAAGTCTCAGTTATGACAAAGCAATCATACATAAGATCTGAACTCAAAAGATATACGGACTCAGCTTTGGTTCTAAGTCCCGATGAATTTTCATAAAAAATTTTTATCTTACGGCCATAAGTTGCAGAAGGGCCATGTACCACGTTCAGCCATAGAATCTTTTGGAGTAGTAAGGGGTATCCCGCTTGGGTATTCGGATCAGGAGATAAAAGAATATGCCGAGTATGCCATTCCCATCAGATCGGCAATGAGGTTTTTCCGAAAGGACAGGAAAAATGGTAGCATGTTGCTCACCACCACATTTAAAGTAGGCTTTATTGGTAATGACATTCCGAAAAAGATAATTTTTGAGCGTGCAATTATAAATGTTTACTTTTTTATCCCAATACTGAGGCAATGCAGGAACTGTGGACGCCTTGGGCATGCACAAAATTCCTGTAAGTCAAAAAAAAAGATGCCTCAAATGTTGTAAACGCGAGTGCGACACAACAAACTGTGTGCCAAGGTGTCTATTTTGTGGTAGTGTGGAGCATGCTACCAGAGATAAAGCTCAGTGCAAAGTATGGGAAAGGGAAGTAGACATAAACCACACCAGAGCTTAAAAAAACCTTTCAAGAATTGAGGCTATAGAAAAATACTACAGCAACAATCGTTTTGAGCTGCTTGAAGAGGATGAAATAGATGCGTCTGTTGAGAGCAAAGTAGACTTAAAACAAAGAAGACAAATCAAGGATAGAAACGAGGGAATTCGTAAGAAATTTATGAAGTACAAGGCAACTAAGGCACCAAGGTGTTAAAATAGGGAAGGAGCGGATCCACGTCTGGGGTCAACAAAAGCAATCCCCTAAGGGAGCAGGCCCAGGGAACCTCCATCTCGCAATCTACCAAATACCTTAAAAATAAAGTTTTAGAATTAGAAAAAATAATTACACAATTATTCAGTATTTTGCAAAAAAGCGTAAACGAAAATAGCATGGGTGAAGTCTCCCAAGAAATAGCAGACCTCAAAACCAAATTTAATCAAAGTATGCTGCAGGTCCATGCCATTAATCATCGCGTATCACTGTTGTCAAGTAATTAAACGTAAACATGAAGATTTTTCAATTTCCAATCGCTTAAAGCAAATATTAACACCATAGAATTTTACATCAACCAACATGACATAGACTAAGGCCCAGTTTCACCAACGCGACTAAAGCTAAAACTAAGCCCAGATTTGGGGCTAACCTACTTTTGGGTTTCATCAAATGAGCGAATTGAATAATTTTGCACACAATAACCCGATCAGCTGTTTTATACAT
Organism: Sphenella marginata; assembly: GCA_951509765.1. Lineage (NCBI taxonomy): Eukaryota > Metazoa > Arthropoda > Insecta > Diptera > Tephritidae > Sphenella > Sphenella marginata. Next base: position 27,288,774 of record OX608083.1, read on the forward strand.
AGTAGTATTTTAGTAGTTTTTTTTCCTACCTTTTGACCAAGGCAAATTGATTGTTATGGTAATGGCAGAGCGAATTCGGCAATATTCGCCTCTATTCGCTTCAAGTTTTTGTAACGTAGAATGTCATAGTGAAAAAAAATTTTAAATGACAACCATCGATTGTTTTTTTATATTTCATAAAAATTTAATTGAACTAATGGTGTCTGGAACAATAAATACGTGTTTGGACAACTCCTGCGTGCATAAAATTTTGTTAAAACCATCGCCATCGCACCCTTTTGGTAAGTTCCGATGGTTTTTTGAAAATAAATACCAAATATAAAATTCAAAGTCAACAGTCAATTTTTTCTTTTTATGACATTCTACATTACACTGCGAGTTAAAAACGTGAAGAAGAAGAAGTCAGCTGTTCACTTCACATTACCATAAAAATGAATTTGCCTTGCTTTTGACTTTGCGCAACCCAGTTTGTTTGACAGTTGCAAATTTAAATTCAACTTTCAACTTTCTTTGTGAAAATAAACGTTTAAAAGAAATTTAAAAAAATGTCGCGAAAATCAACCTTTAATACTGCCGAGATCAACAAGTTGCTCGAGATATGCAGCAAGTACAAAGGCGTGGTTGAGTGCAAAAAATCTGACTGCATCAGCGCCAAGGAAAAAGAGGACGTGTGGGAGAAGATTGCCCATGAGTTTAACGGGACCAACGAAGTTCACAGGGAGGCAAAGGAACTAAAAAAAAATACAAAAACTTAAAATACTCCACGAAGTCCAAGACAGCTGAGGAGCGAAGAGGGGTGTATGGCACTGGCGGTGGTCCTGCAGCTGCTATATCTTTCAATAGCGTGGAGGAGAGAATGCTTGCTATTTTGAATGAGAGGGAAATGGATGGCGTTCCCAACAATGCAGATTCGGATGCAGTATTGAAGGATGAACCTGGCAAGTTGCCTCGAAATTTGGATGCAGTATTGGAGGATGAAGTTGGTAAATTGCCTCAAAATTTGTATATGAGGCGGTTAGAAGCAAAGGGGTGTAAGTCCCTACATCATAGCAAAAACGAAAATAAATAAGTTCAATTTTTCAAAGTTATCTTACTAACTACTTGATAGGGACTTACACCCCTTTGCTTCTAACCGCCTCATATGTATATTGCCCAAGTAATTATATTTTACACATTTAGAAGCTGATCCAGATCAAAGCTTTGAAGTATTCACTTGCCATGAAACACAACACAGAAACATTACTAATTTCAATATAATCGAAAAAAATCACGAGGACGGGTAGGGGGGAGTAGCCATAGCTCTAAAAAAACCCATTAAATTTCATAAAGCTGCTTTTCAATCGAACTTTGATGTACTCATGGTTAGAACAACAAACATGAGACCCAACTTGACAATATGCGCAACATACTTTCCTCCAAACATTCCGAATATGGCATTCATAAGCGAAATTGAAAGAATCCTGACATACCTTGACACTGTTGAAAATGCACTGGTTTTGGGAGATTTCAATGCTAGGGCTTTAGCATGGGGAGATAGGTTCCAGTCAAGCAGGGGAAGTAACCTTCAGAAAACAATTCTGGAACATAACTTTAGATGTCTTAACGATGGATCCGCAACATTTAAGAGGGACTTCAATTCAGATGAGGGATCTGTCTTAGACCTATCATTTACCAATTCTAGCCTCCCATTTGTATGGAAAACGGAAGCCATACGCATTGGTGGTAGTCACCACCTGCCCATCAAAATCGAACTGGAAAAAAGCGCAATAAAGCCGGCGAGGTTCCTCTCTCAAAAAAAACTCATTAACAGTCTAAAATATATCACTCTTGAACCTGACGTTGCGCATATTGAAACTAAATTACAAGAAGAAATAGAAGCTGCCAGCTATGACACCATACCAAAACGACAACCAAAATCGTGGTGGAATAAAAATCTGTGAAGAACCTTTAGATTTTTAAGAAAAGCGCAACAAAATGCAAAACAAATCCATCTCCAGTTAACCTTCAGAACCTAGAAGATGCCACGAAAACGTGGAAACCGGAGGTGAAGAAAGCAAAAAAAGCGAGCTATGACAGCAAAATAGAGATGCTTAACGAAGCCCCATCAACCAAACAAGCGTGGAGGTTTTTGAGGGCTGTTCGTGGTGATTATAAACAAGTGAGCCAGGGCAGATGGTCTAGTGACAACGACAAACCTTTTCTTGAACTTATTAAAAGTGAGGTGCCAATCCAAAACGACAAATATAGCATTAATAGAGAAACCACACCAAATAATAGTCTTGCAATCACCTTTGAAGAGCTACTTAATGCAATCAAAAATAAAAGCAATAATTATGCAGGAGGGTTAGATCGTATAACGTACAAAATGCTTAAATCTCTCCCTGATGTAGCTCTCAATAGCGTGCGAACAGCTCTTAACAATGTTTTTCTCACCAACCAAATCCCGGATAGCTGGAGGAAGATTAAAATAGTCCCGATACCTAAAAAAGATAGGGATTTAGAAAGCTTTTCCAACTACAGGCCGATTGTTCTCATACCAGTATTTATAAAATGTATAAACCTTGTCATTAAACAGCGAATTACCCACAGCCAGGGGATTACAGAGGTGCTTCCTAAACACTCATTCGCATACAGGGAAAATAAATCTGCCACACTTTGTATAAACTACGTGGTACAACATGCCGCCATGCTCAAAAGTCAAGTCAATAGCATTATATTGTGCTCGACAGATATTTCCAATGCGTACAATTGTGTCAGGCTTCAAACATTAAATATAATACTAAACGATCTAGGGATTGATGATACATACAAACAATGGATAGTTAACTTCTTATGCTTAAGGGAGCTGCATCTTGGAAAAGAAAACATAGAGGTTACCAATGGGCTACCTCAGGGCAGTTGTCTCTCTCCATTACTATTTAACATCTACACTTCCAGGTTACACTACATCGAAGATAGCAAGACGAAACTCTTTCAGTTCGCAGATGATTTTTTAATAATGTCACATGACAAGAATATTGAGGGTGCAGTGGCGAACCTGCAAGCCCAAATTTTAAACCTTTCACATTTATACCAGGAGTTAAACCTAACTTTCAATGCAGTAAAATCCAAGATCATGCATCTATCCAAATCAAACATCTCAAATAGAAATTAGAGCCCAGGGTAACAGAATTGAACAAGTTAGGTCGATGGCAGATTCATTAATTCTTCATTAACCGTCAGCGAACACTATAATCACGTCATTAAAAAATCGCACAAAAATTCCAATCTATTTAAATGCCTAACCTCGATAAAATCTGGTCTGCACCCTCAAGTTGCCCTAAACTACTACAAATCCTTAGTAAGAAGGCAGATTGAATAGTGTAGAACTTCTATCTAAAATACAAACGCTGCAAAATAGTTTTTTAAGGCGTTGTCTCGGACTCACCCCTGCTAACCCTTTTCCATTGATATATGCGCTGGCTAAAGAACTGCCCCCGGAAGAGAGAGCAAAATGGCTAACTGCTAAAGAGTTAGTTAAAGTGTTATCCCTTGATTCAGATTTCAAAACCTTGCTATACAATTCCTTAAATGCCAATACCAGCTACAGCAAAATCTTCAACGAATACAAGGATGTGTTTGATAGGCTAAGTATAGTGGACAACGTAGTACACTCATCCAATCTCAAAATTATAAGAAACACCCTATACGATAAAAAGTAAAATTTGCCCAAAGCGGTTATCGTAAATACTTATAGGAGTCTACTACAGGAATACGAAGCGCTTCACTTTAATATCTTTTTAGCGGACGCATCTGTAGGTACGATGGGCACGGGATGTGGTATTTTTTACCACTCCCAAAGGACTGAACATCAGTTCAAAATAAATTTCATAACGTCATCAACTTTTGGTGAACTACAAGCAATAAATAATCTTTGGTAGTACTACATTTTTGATTTTTTCACTGTGTTTTGAGATTTTTTACAGAAGCAGCCAATGTAAAAAATTTCATATTCATTCGGAAAAATCAAAAAATAAAGCACATTGAAATTTTTTTTGAGCCCGCTGTAGTTTTTTGCCGTTTGTGTTGATATTGCGAGCTCAGAGCTTATCCTGTCCTCAACGGCAGAGTCACATGCCTTCATGGTAAAGCTTTGGTTTCTTCGAAAGCGGTGCCGCTATATAGCGGTAGAGTACGTTGTCAAAAACAATTCAATGTAAAAGTAATAAGGTGTAAAGTTAGAAGACGGTGAAGTTCACCGTAATGTAATACAGCGGCAAGCATGATATATTACGGCCGCCATGACGGTGAAGACTAGTTCTTCACCGTTTTTTCTCACCGCTATTGCCATAGCTGTATGAATTGTATCAAATATTTCGAACATATTTTACAAAAACAATTGAAACATGTCAATGTTTTAAAAATAAATATTAACACATTTTAAAATCAAAAAAGAAAACAAAAAACGTTCAAATACGGCAAATCAAATCAAAAAATGAAGAACCGACGATCATGTAAGTTTACAGAAAAGCGGTGCCGCTCATGACGGCAAGCATAAGTGGTAACCAGAATGAAAACGGCAAACGACAAGCGGCATCTGTCAAATTATTTTTACACGTGTTCTTATGGGGAAGAATTTTTTGAACACGACGCGACAAAGCGGCAATCAATCACAGATGCCGCCGTCGCCAGATTAAATCTAATTCTATTTTGACAAGCGGCAGATGGTGGCGTTTGGTTTTTTTTGACAATAAAAACGAAAGGAAGAGTAAATAACTTGTAAAATAAGTTCCAATTATTACAGAATATGTCTCTTTCCCACTTTTTACAACATTTTTTGCTACTTTTCAAGATGATTCGCACCTGTCGCCCCTGGTCTCATTATAATCATGTCGCCAATGCTTGACGGCAAATATCGTCAAGCTTCAGTTTTTCGTCGTTGTCGTTCGCCGCCGTCGTGTTCATTGTGGACGGGCCTATAGCCGCCGCTATATAACGAACGTTACATTGCGGCACCGTTTTCCGAGGAAACCACGGCTTAAGGTTTCATAAAGTGGCGCCGATATTTGGGAGGCGACACTTTAATTCAGCTGGTGTTGTAAAGCAGTCTTGGAATTAGACTAGACGGTACGGTGTCACATAACACCTACATAGATTACAAGTCGCCACTTCTTAGCTGGCGTTCTCATTATGCTTATGCAAACCCGTTTAGTCTTAATATTGGTTATCACCCCTATTCTGCATTTCGACTTGTATCGAAAATTTCTCCGCTTGGCAACTTTGGTATTCTGCGTTTCAATTCCGCTACGTTCAACTTCGAAACTTCCAATTCTGCTAATTCTGCACTTCGATCGTAGCTCCGTTTTTCTACGTTGGAATTTTGTTGGCGGATAAATGATTGTTTTTTATTTTGCAAACAATTTACGATTAATTCCCGCGATTTTTTGTTGAAATTCTTAAAATTTAAGTAAAACTCGTATGTAAAAGTTGTAAAACGATCTCTATATTTTGTTTTTGTGCTCTAATGATGTTTTTTGATATGTTTGCAGGGTAATTGTTTGCGACCGGTGGCGAGTGCTAATATTTGTCCAAAAATGTAGGGAGGGATATCAAAAGACGCGTTTCGATGCCAGGAATGTGAATCCGCCTACGGAGATCTAATATTTTTGGACGCGCATTAGCATCGGCACCGGTTGTAAACAATTACAAATTGGACTAGCATTCAAAACACCAAACAATATTACTAACGAAATTAAAACTAAGGTAATGGCTTTGACTTTGCCATTATATCCAAACGTGCACCGGCGGCCACTCCACAGCACCCACTCATACAATGTAAACTTCTTTGTCAGTTCCGGGGCGGCCAATGTCTTCCTCCAACGAAAAGTACCACCTGCGGTCAGACTTAACACTGACATGTCTAATGTTTGCTCGGCGTATGGTGTGGCCCCACGATGCGACGCCAACCATCTGTGTACCTGGTCGACAAAGCGCACTCTTCTAGCACTAACTATGGAAAATACCAGCTACCTACTGACGATGTGGTAACATCCACCAACAGTGTCCTCTTGCTTTTTGTTGATACTTCGTTGTCTGCTACAATCAGTCAATTGATCTATAAAATTTCACTCAATTCATTCAATAATGCTCAAAAATATACAATTAAGATTATAAATCATAATAAAGCTTTACTTTTATTTCAAAAGTAATAATTTGTGTAATTTAAATTGCTTTGTTATGTTTCAATTTCACACACTCCAAGGCAAACAGCTGACTTCGAAAAACGTATAGCTCTTCCTCTTCTTCTTTCGATCCAAGCGTAACTCAGAATGCATATTTACGATCCAAGCGGAGCGTAGAGCGGGAACGTAATTGTAATGCAGAATAGGGGTGTATATCTCATATTTTCCCAGTTGGAAAATGAGTAATGCGTTACATTTTTCTTATACGAATTCATTAACGAATGCCCATGTACGAAAACAGCGTTGAAATAACACATTACTTAAGCATTATTCTTGCAATGAACATATTTTGATATATACATACATATAGTATATATAATAACATGTAATGCAACCGGTCATGTGTCGCTTCAAAGGGAAAGCGACACATTTCTTTCGTAGGACATGTGCTGTGTTAAGAGTAATCAATGCTGTAATGCTTAAATAGCCAAGGAGATAGATTACTTTATACATTACCAAACATTACCTTTTCCAACTGTGTTGTTTCACATCAATCTTTCCAAAGAAATTATATCCTCTACCAATATAAGGCGAAAAATTTTTTCGTTGAACAGCTTCATTAGCTTTTCGCATATCGATACATATACGAATATCTTTTCCATTTTCTTTCGGCACTACAACCAATGGAGAGATCCATTTCGATGGACCATTGACTTTCTCTATTATATCTTGATTTAATAACTCCTCAATTTTCTTTTCAACAACTGCTTCTAAAGGAACTGTAATCGGGCGATAAGGTTGTATTACTGGTGTTACATTTTCCTTTAAAGGAATGTCAACAACAACATTTAAAATTTTTCCAATTGGCTTTAATTATTCTTTTTCTACTTCGCATTCGATTTTGTTAATGTATTGCCCAATTTTCAACACACCTAGTGCGTTTGCTGTATCACGACCAATTAAAAATTTACCTTCTCCTTGCATAACGTAAAATTCGGCTGTAATTTCCTTATCTCCTATTCTGTAGTGGAATTCACTAACTTCGACTACGACACTCGCAATCGACATTTTGTGATACCGATATTAGGTAATCACGATATTTGGTATTCACTAACTATTTTTTCTCGATTTTCGCTTATTCGCAATCAGCTGTTTCGCAAACTAAGTAAGTAAGTAAGTAAGTAAGTTTTATTCAATATTATCTTAAAGGAATTAAAGTTTCTACATCAATTACATTAATACATTAGTAACACATAATTAATCCAATAAGATAATAGTTAACGACGTTGAGTGTTCGAAAATGAACAGAGATAACGCCATATCCTTAATATATATAATTAGATGTTGAATATTGTGGGGTACAAATAGTTGTAAGCAGAAACCAAAAGGTAAATGAACTATACAAAAATCAGTTTGCAATTAAATTTAGCAGATAGAAATTACAAGAGTAATAATAACATTTTTATAATAACATTTTTAGCAATACTTAAGTAGAAAAAGCGATCATGTTAAAGGTCGCAACAGAACCTCCATGTCATCATGTTCAAAGCCGAGAAGCCACAATTTTACAGTCGTAAGAAAAACGGCTAGCCTTCTAATTACTTGAATATCTTTAGGGAGTTTGTTAAAAACCATACAAGATACTATGGTATAGAAATTACGAAACATAGTGGTGCGAGAGGCAGGAACTGTAACATTTGAGTGCGAGCTACTAAACGACACATAATTTGCAGTTGTTTTCTATGTCGTTAAATAAAATGCACATAATTTTAATTTTTTATTAAAAATTGGAATAATAATACTACATCCATATTATTATCATTAAAAAATGGCATTTGAGAACATAGAGTATGTTTTATAGCGAGATGAGAAATCCTTTGCCCGCATCGTTATAGATAAGTTAGTGAATCGCATATTCGATAGTGCAAGCGACCGAATCGCTAATGAAAACCTCGAAAAATTTAACCGAATCGAATCGGTAAAAGTTAGTGAATTCCACTACTGATATTGGTTTCAAATACACCAATAATCGGTAATATTTGTCCACCATACGCTCTGGTTAAAAACTTGTATTTTTTCTGCTTTTAATTTTTTCCAAGGCGTGAAATCTATAAGATTGTACTTGGAACCCGAATCTATAATAGCAATAGCTTCAACTTTGCCAATTACACATTTCTGTGGTGACAAGCAATAACAGCCTAAGCCGACCTAAGAAATGAGACCAGTTGAAATTTTTGCTGGCGATTTTGAATAGCAACATCGAGACATTTTTTAAGACTTTCATTGGTCTTTTATTACTTTATTTATAAACAATTAAATCCCATATGTTTGCCTAAGTTATAAAGCAGGTTTGTTACAAAAAATCGCAAGAAGAAATTTCAAATTGGTCGAATTTCTTAAGTCGACTTAGGCTGTTATTGCTTATGACCACAGATTTAATTTTACTAGAGGTCTCCCCGTTCGCCCAAATTGGACGACAATCTAAATTGGCAAATATATAAATAGGGCAAGAAAAAACACGTGACCGAAATCAGCTCACCCGATTCGTAGCGAGCATACAGTAAAAGAGAAAAAACAAATACTTGTGTGCGCACACACAGCATGTTATGCCTAAGCGCTATGCTAACAATGTACAGAATACCTAGGTTTTTACCTATTATTTCTCACCTGTGCGATGTAAACAAAAAACGTATACGATTCTGCAAACCAGACGTTCAATACAAACATTTTGATCAGTGTTGCCATTTTAGCCGTTTTCCGGCTAGATCTAGCCGGTTTTTTTTCCATTTAGCCGGGAAAATTTAAATCTAGCCGCTAGCCGTTTTTTTATATTTTTTTAGCCGTTTTAGCCGTTTTTAGTTTTTTTTGCCAATGTAACAAACAATTACATTTGAATGAATGGGAAGTCGTGGGTTCCACTGTAGAATATTGGACACAAGTTCGGGAGTATAAAAATGCTTTAGGGGAAAATCCTTTTGCTGCTCTTGCTATATTTGTGTTTGAATTTTTAGTATTGCCACTATGAAAAAACAAAGCAGCGTAATAGAATTACTGAAAAAATGCTAAATTCAATTTTGTATGTAAGATATGGACTCAAAAGGGAAAATAAGTGCTGTCATGACTTCATAATAACTAAAGATCTCGTTACGCTTATGAATAACTCTAGCATTTATGATAGTTCAGAGCAAGATATAGAAAATTGTGATATAGAAATATTGTAAAATGTATATATGTACATTTCCCACAAATTTATTAATTTTTTTTTCTTTCATTTTATGCCATGAAAGTATATGTTATTTAAAATATATTCGTTACCTGATGCGTTATTTTATTGCGACTTTTCATTAAGTCACATTATTTTTAAAACAGTAAGCTCTGCTTAAAATTTTGCTCGTTGTACCTTTTATATAAGCACATCTATGGATGTAATAGATATAACAAATATATGTAAATGTAAGCTTTATATTGAGGCTATTTTAAAAAATACAGATTTGAATTGTTGAACTATTATAGCTCTGTATATTAGGATGCAAAGCATCTGTATAAGAAACTTTTTTTTATTGTTATGAAATTGGAGCCATTTTCTCAAGTAAACCTTAAAATTCATCTAAATTTTTGAAACAAAATGTTTGTTTAGAGTGAACTTTTATATTTAAGGCTAGATGAGAAACACTCCTTTACATTGTAAAATATTTATATCATTTGTTTTAATGACAAAAAAACGAATAAAACATGTGAAAATTTGACTTAAAACTGCTAGCTTTAGCGGTACAAACAAAGAGTACAAATAACTTAATATTATAAAATATTTATATTATATGTTTTCATGAAAAAAATCTAATAAAACGTGTGAAAAGTTGATTCAAAATTTTTAGCCGTTTTTTCGGCCAAAATTGTAATTTTTTCCGCCGAAATTATTTTTTTTAGCCGGTTTTAGCCGTTTTTTTTTTCTCGATCTAGCCGGATTGCTCGACAAAATTCTGGCAACACTGATTTTGATATAGGTTTGACCGTAATACGTGTTGTTTTTCCCCTTCAAAAAGGGATAACAACGTGATTTTCCTTACCGTATTTATATACAGATTTCTCACTTTATTTGAGGAAATACGAAACACGTATCCTTCATTATCCTCTAAATTTGCACTCCCATCAACAAATTTTACAATATCGTTTGTTGTCTTTTGCCGTTTTGCTGTGGAAAACTCAGTTCTATTTTCGAATCTATTCAATGTTTTTTAACCAGATGTATTCTTCATTAACCTTCGTTTTTTACTTTTACATTTTAGGCTGAAATGATTACGCCCACCACATTTGTTACATTTTTTCCAAAAACCGGACAACATTCATCATTTTCACGATGACCAGTATATCCACAACGAAAACAGAAGAGAGAAACATCATTGACATCAATTTTATTCACATCCGAAATAGCTGTGGCGCCTTGACTTTAAAACACTTTCTCTTGTTTCGAAATGGACTCAAACACTTTAGCTGTAGTCAATATAGTTTGTAAACTTGCATCACCTTGCTTCAACAATATAATCCCTTCAAACATTCTCGGAGCGCTCATAATTTAGAAGTCCAATATGAGTCCTAAATATGTATGTGAAAATTATGAGCCTCAGAAATATGATCATATAGGAGTCTTTTATGACTCCGAATTGACGAAAATTATGAGTGTACAAAATTATGAAAATTATTAATTTAACAAAACAGCTTCAAAAAATTGTATATGAAATATTATTTTCTGAAAGCGAGCGGACTTTTAAAATAAAACATAAAATAGTTTTTTGAGTACTTCGCAAAAAATAGGTAAGTATTTTACAAATATAAATGTATAGATAACACATGTGTACATGCTTTCATTCTCTTTCACAGCAAAAAAAACCGAGGATTCCGGAATTGCCTTCTGATGCAAGGACTTTAAAGCAAACTCCTAGAGAGGCACAAGCTATCCAAATGGGGCAAGGAGAATACGTACATTGTGGGCTTGCTGACTGCTTAACCGACTTTTTAGAAGCTAACATATTTCAAAGCGATTCAATATTTCTCAATTTCAATATAGATGGCCTGCCTCTCTTTAAGAGCTCTCGTCTACAAGCATGGCCAATTTTAGTTAACATTCAGAGTACTTCAGCTGTGTAAACCAAAAAATGTTAATGAATATTTGCAATTTTTCGTTCAAGAGATACCACAAAATGGTTCCAAACTTCAATGGACCGAATCAAGTATAAGGCAAAGCGGGTTCAAAAATAAAAAAATTTTAAAAAATATTGTTATTTAATAAATAAATTATGTTTGTTTTAGTTTTCTGGACTGTTCAATATTACATATGTTTGTTATAGTTCCGAAAAATTACCCATTTTTTACATATATTTTTGTACAATAAATGAAATTTATTGAAACTATATGCATTTGCATTTCAACCAGTTTGATGCATTAGGGAAAATTTCTCAAAAAGGAAGGTTTTTGTAGCAAAATATGTTTCAAATAAGAGTCAAAAATGAGCAGTATGTGAGGGTAATAAGAGTCAAAAATGTGCCCGATAAGCGTCCTAGAAGAGTCTTATAGGAGTCCAATCTGTATCTTATAAGAGGCAAAATATGAGCAGTTTATGAGCCCGAAAAGTGCCATATATGACTCTTATTCAAGCTCATATGATATATGAAATTCGGCTCATATCGGACGACCATCGCAAGAAGGGAAACACCCTTATTTCGAACTCAAAAATGAGCTCATAAAGAGCATAAATGCTCCAATTTAGGACTCTTTTCTGATTCATTTCTGACGCCGATGGTTTGCTGGGATATATATCATGTTTTATTCTCGATATTTAAACCACGAATCAGCTTTCAAACAAGAGCTTTCCGAGAAACAGGATAAACACCATTATCATTTTGCTACAACGTTGTATTATTTTTATATCACAAAACATTTTTACCCAGATTTCTCTGATCCATCTATTCAAATATTTAACACAAAATTCGTTTGAAAATTGTAATCCAACACCACAACATAATAGGATTTCTTTTTTTTTCTTGAATTTTCCTCGTTGCCAATGTAAAGATCCACTTATTCACAAACACGTCTAGTCTCTTTGAATACCACCAAAATATCTCTTTGTTTAAGGTGACTTATAATTCTAATATTACTCGATACTACGATCACCAGCAAACCGACGGAGAGCCCTCGATAGTGCTCCGGAACCAAGCAGAGAGACCAGCGAACAAAGCATGTCAATACCCAGAAGCCCCTGGATGGCATAGACTTGCACCGGCTCGATCTGGCAGACAGAAGGAACGATAGCGAGTATCGGCTGTCAGATATTAACGAGGCGATGAGCGACTCAGATTCCCAATGACCGCCCACCGTATCAAAGTCGCCCAGATCAACCTCCACCAAGCAGTGGCACAATGTTTTTGTAATTAAAAAAAAAAAAATATTTATGATTTTTTTAAGCGGAGTACGAATTCGGGGTCAAAAAATTTCCATCATGTCCGGTTTTTGAGAAAAAAAAATGTTTTTAGACCCCAAAATTAGTATAATTTGAACAACCCCTTGTGATCTGATTTGAATATAAGCGCATATGTATATAAACTAAGGTGCGGGAAACATTATCCGAGATAAGAAAAAATTTCGGTGTGTCGCAATTATTTTATACAGATTTTCAAAGTTGGCTGAAATCACAAAATCATGTTTTTGGCACGTTTTTGAAAAATTATATAAATTGACTCCGATATGCAACAAACTTTTTACATACCAAAAAATATTGGATGGTCTCTAGTCTATCAATGGTGAGAAAATCTGTTTATTATCACTTACCATACAAATATTATATTCATTTATTACCACCTCGCTTTGGTAAAATATTTCTGTTTTTATTAATTTCTATAAAAAATGAGTGATGATACTAAAAATATTACATACAAAATTTTGTGTAGTTGTAACATATACATATGTTGTATTAACTTAAAGATGATGTGAAGAAAAATCGGCTTCTGCTTTTTGATTAAATTTTTGTGGTAAATATGGCTTTCTATCATATTGACTTTGTAGCAGTTCCAATAATTTTTCGCTTTACCTGCTTACTCTGGCCACACGCCAAGGCCGATGAATTCAGTGGGATACATGTGTCAGGAGTACATGGATTTTTAGTGTTACGCCAACAAAACAATGGCTTTGTTCATCTATGAGTTTCTGGAAATCTTCACTCAGCAACTGTTTACCACTTTATTCATAATTTTAAAACAGGAAACAAAAGGTACCAATCTTAAAGGTCCAACACCACTACAAATTTTCTCATCTAATAATGTATCCGAATGATATAATAGCTAATTAACAAATCCCTGTAAAATGTGCAGCTCCATCATCATTTTTATCAAATAGTTGTGGATTGACGGTACTGTGACATTCTTTGGCAACCTTTTTCTTTGCTTCCAGAGACTTCAACTTTTCATAATCCGCACTTAGCTCACCAAACGTTTTTAATATATTCCAACATTTATTACATCCTCACTCCTAAGGCATTGTAATGATTCAAAACAGTATGGACACGGAAATGTTGCTGATGCTGATTGCTGTCCATTAACAATAAGCAATAATTTAAAACTAGAAACAAATTTAAAGGGAATATTATTGATATTTGTTGAGTCGAATATAAGCTTCAGATTATGATAAGTTTCTTTTATATCTGGTACAACACACATTAATTTTTAAACACTTGTTAGTTTCTTTTTTTCACGAATGCCATCTGAACTAATTGTATCACTTTTTTGAAATGATTCGTCGTCATCTTGAACTGAATAATTTTCCGGTAGAACTGACTCCTTGTGCACTATAGGCCATAACTTTAATTTGAATATCTCCGATAAGTTTACGATGCTCTGTTTCACTATTTAATAGATCTTCCGCCCATACAACTGACCGTGCTTGCTTTATTTCATCTTTATTAGTATCGAATTCAAATATCCCATCTTTATAAATTGTATTCAATGTCTCAGATTTTTGGGATAAACTCTGTGAAATACAATTTGCAGGCATTGATTTTTTTCCGGTATTGGATCTCAGAAGACTTGTAAACTTTATCATCGTTCTTAAAGATAATCCATTTTGTATTCGAAAATTACTTAAGCTTTCTTCAGTGAACGAGGCCTGATAATTTGGTTTAATTTTGCCCAAACAAACAGTTAACCATACATACTTAGAACTAAATCACCACTTTCGGAAGGTTTCTCTCTAGTTTTTTGTTTTACTGCAGTACTAATTATCTGGTCCTTCTCTTTTTCTGGTAACGGTTTCAATAGTTTAGTTAGGTACATTTTCCCGAGCACTTCCCATACTACGGGAATGTCTCTTTCCTTTGCCAATAGCACTAAAACAAGTTTTCATATTTTTTCACACACTTTTTTCTCTCTCTTCCGTTTCACAGCTTTTGGTTTATGGATACTTCTCTGCTGTAAAATATTCCCATATTTACCATTTCATTAATTAATAACATTTTCGACTTGGCGTTGATGGCCTGAACCTTTCACGACTTTTGCAAAACGACGATGGTGTTAAGCATATGTAGCATTTAAATACATCCTTAACCGAACGAATCCACTTCGGTAAAACAATATCCTTATAATTTGGCATTTTCGGTAGATTCCGTTTAAAAATTGTTGCATGATGTTCGCAGAGTGTACGTTGACAAGTGTTACATATGTATAACAGATGGAAAATGTACGGCTGAACTACTGAAGTCAGCGTTGACATACGTTTTTATCAAGCTTTCGTATTTTGGGCGAACAAAAAAATTATAATTTTTTCTTACCCGGAATAAGTTTCTTCCCGCAGGGTCCACAAACCCTTAACCTATTTTCGTCTTGGTAAGTATGCATTCTATTTATGTTTATATGCGAAGTTTTTATCTTGACCGCACGCTTCACAAATTACAATAATTATTAATTGAGTGGAATGACTTTAAACCCCTATTCGAATCACAAAATGGCAAGTAGAAAAACTAAGCAAGTATTTTTTTCAAATCTAAAAAAGCAGTAGTAGAATTTTCTTCACATCATCTTTACGTTAATACAACATATCCGTTACAACTACACAAAATTTGTACATACATATGTAATATTTTTAGTATCAGCATTCATTTTGTATAGAAATTAATAAAAACAAAAATAGTGGTAATAAAAATTATTTCTTACCATTGACAGACTAGAGACCATGGCATCTCTGGTATGTAAAAAGTTTGTGGCAGATCGGGGTCAATTTATATAATTTTACAAAAATGTTCCATAAACATGATTTTGTGATTTCGGCCAACTTTGAAAATCTGTATAAAATAACTGCGACATACCATAATTTTTTCATACATATCTGAGATAATGTTTCCCAAACCTTAGTTTATATGAGTTGATATTGAAATCAGAGCACAGGGGGCTTGTTCAAATTATACTAATTTTTGGGTCTAAAAAAACATTTTTTTCTCAAAAACGGGACATGGTGGACATTTTTTGACTCCGAATTTGTATTCCGCTTAAAAAAATCATAAGTATTTTTTTTTGGCGTTACAAAAACAGGGTGCTGTTAAAACTATTAATTAATTTTATTTAATAGTAGTTTTGCCATTTTTTTTTAGACCATGACTTCTGTCAATTTATGTGAGTAATAGAAACTGCCTACACGGACAAACATACAAAAGTTATTTTAGAAAAGATTTTTTGGTCAAGTGTATCTTTTTAAAACTCCTAAAGGGTTAAAGTGAGATATTTCGCGAAAACGAGCAGTCCCGATTTTATTGAAAACGTAGTTCGACATTTTGGATCATAGTATATCTCTACAATACAGGTAAACAATGTTTAGGATGGTCCCAGACCAGACCCCATTCACAGTTTTTGTGCTCATTTTTGTTGAATCTATTCTTGCCAGCAGAGCGGTGTGCGGTTACAGTGAGAGTAATAAGTCTGAAATTAATATTCATAGCACAACATGCGCCGATGACTAATTTATTGTGACAATTTGTTTCCGTTATACATTATGGGTTTCCATTACAAATATCTATGGATGTTTTCATGTAGAATGTAGATTTAGAATTTCTATAATCTTAAAATTTACATACATAGCTATGTTTTTATTTGTTTTACAATTTTCAATATCGATGTTTAATACAATTTCTAAAATAAATGTATATGTAATTTCTCCAGAGTGGAAATAAAATTTAAAGTGGCGAAGATACACAAAACGGTTATTACTTCTAAAGCTATTAGTTTTTTTTAACATTTGTTCCAAAAAAGATAAAAATCACTTGAAAGAGTTTTACTATGTTTATGTGTATGCAATACATGTGCAAGTTGGTGTCAGAGGGTTTAGCTATTTGAGACAAACTCCTTACGGGTGGATCAAATAATTAGACGATGCACATGACTTGGATTAATTGACTGTTGACGCTTAACAATATTGTTTCCATCGACACTGACTACGTTGACGATGTGACTACTTGGCTGATGATTTGTCGACTGCAGGTGTATGTGGTGATGATGACGATGGCCTGAGTCACGAACATTATTGAAGTTGCTATTACTTTGGTCAATTAACGAAGATGTGACTTTCAATTTTCTATGTAAATTGCGTTTGCCCTGTAGGTTTAAAAGATATGTGCGTTTCATTACAGTGCCCAAAGCACACTATAAAATTTTTATTTTTCCTCACCTGTCGGTTTTTGCTTGATTTTGATTCTGCAATTAAGTTATTTGGCACTTGAAACAATAATTCTCCTCGGGTGATGAGCATATTTGTGAGGCGACAGCATTGCGCAGCCATTTTAACTTGTTCTTCGATGCTATTCTTATCCGTTGGATGTATATAACGTGGCGGGAAGAAGGATGGTGCAATAATGGTTGCCACATTGTGCATATTCATTTTATTATATTGCTTTTGTTCGATAACATTATTTAGGAAACGTAGCAATGATCGTAATGTATTTCGGTTTTCATGCGGCAACATTTGACAAACAATAGATAAAGCTTTTGATTGATCCGCAGGGGGTAAAGCATGGCATTGATAGAACAACTGAATTAGTTCATTGGTTAAAAGCGGCTGAGGTAGCTCCCGCAACCATCGCTTCAGTAAAGCACTTAAATCATGCACACTGGCTGAGCTCAACAATTGTGCAAACTTTTTTGGTTTTTGATAGAAGCTCGATTCCAGTTCATGGTAAAGTATTTCAGTCTGCAATGAAATTAATTACAAAGGTGAAATAAGTAAGAATTGGTAAGTTCGAGTAAAGCTGAGCCTAGTGGGTTTCATCAATTATGCAATTGTTATTTTAGGAATTCTTAAAAAACCTATACGTAACGAAGTTGAGCCAGAGTGACAGCTGGTTGTTGTTGGCATAGCAGCATATCCATTATCTTCTAACGCGAGTCCCAATAAACCAACAGACTCAATAGGCTTGGGCTAAAGTGAAAATTATGTTAGAAGAGTTTGCTCCGCTTACCTTCGGCATGTCTGGGAATTTCCCCAAATCATTTTTTTAAGTATATATGTAGTTCTATCATTGTAGTTCAATGTCAAATATATGAGCCGGTTATTTTGAAAGTGGCTCAAGTCCATTTTTAAAAAAAATTTAGTTAATGATGACAATAGTCACATCCATACACAATCTTTTCTTTTATAAATAATTTAAGTCTAATGTTATTAAAATCGCTATGATTTGGGGCACTTGAAAATTGGCTAGTTACCGAAACGAACAAAAAATTTATTTTGAAAGTGGTTTAAGTCCACTGAAAATCAAAACTTGCACACTGAAAAAAAATCTACAGTAAACGGCCGTCAAATTGATAGTAAACCCTGTCATTTTTCGTCCAACAGTTTGTAATATAAATTTTGAAAGTGAGCCCCTATCATTCTTCGAATATACTATCATATTGACATGAATTACTGTAAATTTTAAAGTGGACTCATATCATTATGCAAAAATCACATGTTTTTACTGCCAATTTTACAGTAAATACTGTAATATTTACAGTATTACCATCAATCGCTTGAAAGTGGTTTTGATATGTTACTTTCAACTTTTTTATTTCAGTGCATATGGAATGTCTTATGGTACAAAATTCCCCAAAAATGCATCATTGCACAGTACAGCAATAAAATTCACTACAAAGCAGTAAAATTTATAACGGGAAAAACTACATAAATAAATACATTACATGAATAAAAATCTGTATCTAAATTAAAAGCTTCCGTATTGATTTTCAAACTGTTACATTCGTACCAATCGGGTTAGGGGGTTACAATATACCCGCGTTTGGTATGGCTGTCGTAAAATGCGACTAAAATCCGCTATTCAACCTGCTGGCGCTGTTCCTTTTGCTAATTCCTACTTCAAATTGTGAGCTGGGTATGGGATCCGCAACATAAAAAGTCCCCAATGAAGCTCAACAGCTTTGTTGGTAGGTTAAAACCGTTCAGACGGTTAATGGCATTTAAGTATTACATTCATCTGCATTAAAAATAAGGTATTTACAATTTCTATTATTTAATTTCATCAAAGTAGTATCAAAACCGATTTGATATACAATTCCTTTGGGTAATTTGACTAATGTTATTGTGAAAGTATGTTGTTTGCTTGTCAAACCCATGTAATAATTTTATTTTACTCATATAAAGGTAGTGGAGTAATTTTAAGTAAAATAATTGACTTACAATCATTTGAGTAAAGACCACGAAGTGGACTTAGGTATATTCCTTTTGATAAACAAAAAAGTGATTTTATTAATTTTGAAAGTGGTTTAAGTCCATTCGAGGTTCTGAAATACATCTTATTTTTGTAGTAAAGTTTATAAAACGTATTACATTATATATTCTAACATGTTTACGGCCGCAAAGCCATGAAAACAACTCATACCTGTTAACAATATTTTTGAAACAATGCAAACGCAAAACCTTAAATATCTTAGTTCAAGAACAAATGGACTTGAACCACTTTCAAAATAACCGGCTCATATATTGATTGGTACAATGTCCACAAATTAGCTCAGCTGAGCTTTGATTGGGCTCTCAGACAAACTTTCTTCCTTTCACTTATCGACTCGATGCTTATTCTCTAGATTCTTCACCAAACACATATTCGGCAGTAAAATTCAGTCTTGATAGGTGGAATCGCCTTGTCGTTTGGGAAGGGAGATTTGTACTTTTGAATTTATAAGTTGTGACAGACATAAAATTTGGAATCATCATAACCATCGAATTTCTGCCCTTTTGATTACAAAATTATACAATTTCCCCGAGTTTTTACGAAATTATCTTGGGAAAAATTGCGGTACGAATATAATTTGGATGTTTTCATTTTCAGCGTTACATTTGAAAGTACTACAGGTTTAACTCAAATGTGTATAAAAAAAGCGAATTCCTTACCTTTTGCTTGTGTCCGGCGACCCGAAGTATACCCTCTTCTCTAGCACCACGTTTTGTAAGCTCTTCCAGAAGACCTTCTAGGAACAAAGGCACCAGTGTAGAGTCCTTACCAGTAATCTGCTGATCACGACGTATAAGCGCATTTAAAGAAACACCAAAAAGATTCCCTTCCTCCTTGCGTCTTCGCTTAAACGGTTTTCGCTTATCGAGCGATACATGATTGCGATCAAACACAGCCGCTAATTCTAACCAAAATACAGTTTGCAGTCGTTTCAACTCGGTCTCATTAATTGTATCTATGTCTGTACAAAACTCCAAGGAAGTGTCACTGCTATCCACAACATCCTAATAAGAGTAAAAATAAGATTTACAAAATTGTTTGCCTCACCCATCTATTCTACATTTTTACGTACCACTCCCTCCTGACTAGAGGTCTCACGGCACATACTTTCAAAACTGATACCGTCCCGTGAGGAAGGTGAGTTCTGTACGCTTTGTGGGGGTGTGTCCAAATTTATTTTGCTCAGAATTTTTTGTGGCGTACTTTCCGACGAGGAAGCACTTGATAGTCGTGCCGTGTTGGAGAGGCATTCATCACTTGAATCTCCTGATCCATTGTTGTCACTGTTCGCATATTGTATAAGCTTACCGTGTACACGTCTGAAATGGAGGATGTTGGCATGTGGAATGGTTTTTGAGTTCTTTATACATATGTACATACATATATAGCTTTACTTACCCGACTGAGCAAGATGGATCTGAGCCGGATCGATTGCGGGGTATATGAATTGTACCGATGCGTGAAAATCCTAACAACTCGATGCCTTCAGCAGCAAACATTGGAATATCACATCGAACATGCGAACCCCGAAAAATGTCTTGAGAGCCTTTGAGTGGGGCACTTGGTGTTCGCCGAAGCCGTTGTTTTTGATTTTTGCCCAATTGTAGTGTTTGATGACTATTTCCAGGGTCAGTAACAGAGCCATGATCGAAAATGCTTACGAAACTTGGTCTGCACAAAGAAATTAAAGATGATAGCATTTTTTTTTGGATTTAAAGAAAAATAACAAAACAAATAAAAATGATTCAAAAATATTTTTTGATTAATTTAACAACAAAAAATTTTGATATGCGTTATCGCCAAAAATTCCAATACATGTGGAAATTTGTGGGGATAGTCCAAGGTTTTACTTCACGATGGGATAGTCTTATTAACGCTTAACATTTGGAAGTGAGCTACTGACAACATGCTTGACTTAAGTCTGAACAGCTTTCTAGCCGTTTCAAGCTGAGTTACTTGGGAAACCCCGTACTAAGTCTTGCTTTTCTGATAATCTATGATTGTTTTGCATTTAAAATTAAAGTTACTACTTCCTTAAAGCTGTTAAACATCTTGCGGGTGAACTCTTAGTATGAGGAAGCTTCGTCTTAAGGAGAGTAATCGGTTCGCTTTTCTTAAAGTCAAGGATTGCTCGTCCTGCTGAAAATCTCTACAAGACGATCCCTACGTAGCATATTGCACTTCATGTGAGTCGAGGTTAAACTGAACGGAAGCACATTCATCTACAAAATACATTCAAAGCTATGGATCAAGAGAGGTGGAAGTCATCTTATACTTGGAACGACCATTTCTTTGCTTCTGTAAGGAGCTTAAGGTCGTCAGAGTCACGTTTTATATGTATGTATTTGTAAACATTAATAATCCTTTGAATAAGCTAGTTCTATTCTCGCTATTGACATAAACTGTTTCCAGAGGTCACACATATTTTGAAATTTATTTATTGGATTTTCTATGAATTTGCAAGTCTTGAAATACTTACATGGACGCATTACCCCAAACTTCATCACCATGAATTGAGTCGAGCGAATCAGGAGTCGCGCTGCGGGATCTTGTTCCAGTACTCGATTCCTGCAAACAAAGTAAAATATTCATGGCGCTTGTAAAAAACAATATATGTATAATGGGTTTTACTTACATCAAAATCTCGAAACACGTCTCTTATGTCCGGCTTGCGCTTTTGCCGATTTTTCGTACGACCACGGACTGTATGATTCAAAGCCCGGACTCGCTGCTTAATCGCTTCGGCATGGGGTGTGGATAGTGTTGCAAGTATTGGTTCAAGCTCCGAAGCCCTTAGTTCAAACCCCTAAAATCAAAGTCATAGTTATAAAAATACGTTGAAGTAAAGGGAAGAACAAGTGTTTCCCAGAATAGTAAGAAATACTTAGGCATTACGACGAGTACGAAACCCGAAACAGAGAGTGACAACAATACTCGGCAAAAAATGTGCCCAGTAGCCAGTGATTGAGTTAATATATGCTAGGTTATAGCCAACTGACTCTCTTTTATTACAAAAAGTTATTGTCGAAAAAACAAGTAGAATGGAAATCTTTATGAAATATTCCTCTAGGGAATAAGTGAAGTGTTTTTGTTTAGACGGCTTCGAAGAAGGAAACATAAATATTTTTAACTTATGTATCTTCTTTCAAATATAGAAGTTATAGCAAGATTTCATGTTAATATGCAGGTTTTGATACACTGTGTTTTAGTACAGCTGGGTATGAGAAAAATTGTGAGCTTCTTATCTTACTACAACATCGACCTATGTAGGTGTAAGAACTATGCCTATTCAAAAGAGGAAGAAGAATCCTATTCCAATCAACTTGCCTGTTCAAATGGTTTTGTGAGTTGTGGAAAACCAGCAGATATGAGCCATTCAGCTTCCAATTCACCATCTGTAAAATATATAGTATTTTTTAATATAAAAGTACATATAAAATATATACACATTTTCCATATTTATGTACCTTCATAATGTGCATCCGGTTCATTGTTAGGCGAATTGGTTTGATATTCATTTAAGAATTCGCTATAATCTTGGTCAGATGTGTTGTCCAAAGACGTATTGCTGTTTGTCATCTTGACATGTTGACTTTTATTGATATTTGGAAAATATGGCATATTGTTGCGTGATCACTTTAAGCGGAAGAAAGCGTTTAGTGCAAAGATGAGGGAAATGTGCTATGTATGCACCGTTACTCCAAGTTTTATTTCCTAATGGGCATCTATGGCTACCACAAGCTACTTCATTTTGACAAAGTTGTTTTCGATTTTGCTGCTCTTTGACATTAGAGTAAATTGCTGCTGCAAGATAAATATAATATAAATTAATTATTTTAAAAGTTTAAATATGAAATGTACAGTATGTATATGGAACAATAGCATGTAGTTTGAAATTTAATTCATAATCTTGTATAAATTTGTATACCTCTTTTACTGTATAAATCGTTGTAAATTTTCTCTAGTATCAATTAAAAACAATAAAAAACCAGTATCACCGCCCTCTTGCCAAAAGCATGAATGTGCTACAATTTAAATGTTGGTAAAATAAAACAAATCCGGTTAACATGGACTGCAAAATGTTGTGGTTTCGTTTCAAGCATGATTTCAGGGATTTTCGTCAAACTTAAAGCCTTCAATGGCTAATACGGTAAACTTTTAAACTCAAACTGGGAATAATTGCACATTCGTGCTTCTGACGGGAGAGTGACGTTTAATAATAATGACAAATTGACAAGATGCATATTTTTTGGAAACTTTTCAGGGCATAAAGACAAACGAATATAGTCTACCAAGTGGATAATAAAGTGAAGTTTCAATGAGATAAGATTCATGCACACTTAGAACAGAAGTTGATTTACAATTGCTAATTTCTATATAAGTTAAGCCAGAACTATGATTAGCCAATTACAGTATGCAATGAATGACAAGGTACTTTTTTAATATAAATTTGGAAAAAAAAGAAAATGATGTGATGATTACCAGTTAAAAAAGATTGAAAAAGTTCCATCTGATGTGGAGGTTTACTCTAAACGTAACATTTTAGTCTAAAATGATTTAACGTTTGAAAATTAGAAACATCGCTTTAAAAATTCTGAAATGCCAGATTCCTGGTAGGAATTTGAACTGAAGTTATTGTCTGCATGCTGAGTTTCATGCTTTGGAATGAAATAAAAAATATCACCGTTTATTGTGTCAGTTACACATTCAAATATATCACACCAAGAATCTGCTAACTATTTCACTATAAGTAGGAACGAGTGCGAAGTTCAACTAGTCAGCCATGACTTTGCGACTAAAAGCAAACAAGGTGGCGGCCAGATTTAATAGCTAAATTGTGTCGTTTTTCCTTATAGGAAAATACTGACTGCTGATTTCGCAAGTACTCGTACTGAGAAAATTTAAACAGCCTACCCTTTTTTTCGTGTAGGGCCATTTCAGTTGGAAAATTCCAGTTGCAGTTTACATTGGTGCATCTCGACTGCATAATGGGAGATAGGAATGTGCTGTATATTAAAGGGTGTCCCATAAAGAAACAATTCATTACAGACATTTGAATGTATTGTTCTAAAATGAAGTTGAGGCCGCCACTTCCCATGCGTCCGAATTCGAGTGTCGATAGGAAAACCATCTGCGCTTGAGCTTCTTTGGAAAATGCATCAAGATTGGAAATTTTTTCTCTAAAGTTTTAATATAAGAAGTACAAACAAAGAACCTGCAACCGACACCACACATTCATTGCTAATCACATTGCTTTGAACTTTCGATACTCTGAACATCCAAAATAGTAATGCCTTTAAAAATCTGCGGAACGGAGTTCTAGAGCTTAAGTAAGGCGCAGACGCACAGAAGCTCCGATATTCTCACATGATGGAAATGCTAATCAAACTACACTTCACACAAATCAAAAATAAGGTGCCTAACTTGTTATTCTGGATCAATGTTTTATAAAGCGATATACCAAAAATATATATGTACATTAGGGCGGGTGGATTTAAAAATCGCTCATTGCTCTGTGAAAATCGTATTCTAGGGATCAAAATAAGAAACTTTGCCGAAGGAACCATACCTCTAAAACGAATTCTGATGCCCCCATTTCGGGTCGAACTTTTGGGCAGGTATCATTTGTAGTCAATGTAATGTCACTCATACGCCATGGCCGCCGACCCAAAAGTTCGACCCGAATTGTACATATATATTTTTGGTATATCTCTTTATCAAGCTTTGGCCTAGAATAACAAGTTAATTTTTTGCCTCCCCACAAATCGACCCGGCCTAATGTACATTGTACAAACATAGTTATGTTCATATGTATGTAAAAGGAAATTTAATAAAAACCACCACAATCTGTTACTATATTTAAATGCTAATTTCATTATTTATTTCCTAAATGTCTCATTTGTATATTTATAAGTAGATGTACATACATATGTATGTATATACTCTATGGACGTAAACGATAACAGCCTATGACGACTTGAAAATTTCACAGCCAGGTACTGCACCTTTAGGATCCAATAAAACACAAAGAACGATTTCTGAACAATCCCAAAGGCTATCCCCGACCAGGTCCGACCATCATATTTTCAATGACTTCTCGATGCAGCCTTTGCAGCTTTGCTTTAAATTACAGAGGTTTCCAGGAATTCCCTTTTTTCTTACCCACGTACATATGTATGTATATATGCAAGTCCCATATTTCCATTGTAAACTAAGGAGGTTTTCGAGAATGAATATTGAATTATGTTTTGTTAATCACAATTTACATACATACATACTCGTATATCAGCATATGGCATCAAATTATTCGAAATCTTTTTGAAAGTTGTAATGCATGGTTGATGGAAGAACGAATGGTAAACAATTTAAAGCTTTCAAAGAGTGGAGTAAAAAAGCTCGTGAATATGGTTCGTTGTAAGAGAGCTCCGTGTGAGCATCTGACTTAATTTCCCACAAATGAAAACGCCGAACCACACGCGTGCACTTGGCAAGTGAGGCCAGTCGGCTTGCCAGTTAAACAGCAAATCATGCTCGCATACATAAATAACCGATTTGGCATCTACGCTCTGGGGCCTAGACTCTTGCCTAAGCTGATGATACGAGCACGCTCAACCTTTTATCGAACTCGCTGAACGTTGCCTTGATCAATATGTTTGACATTTCACATGCCTCTTAAGTATTATGTCTGAATATGTAAAATTTGTTAATGAACAACGAACAGTATGTACATATGTATATATTTCGAACTCATGGTACATTTGTGATCAGATACATACTGACATACTCAGATTCACAGACGCCTGGTGTTTTATATGCTTTATACCTTAATGCCTTTCTACACTTTGTAATAGGTATTTTTAATTTGTTTATTATTATTATTATTATTTTTCGTTGTAGTGCATTGCTCATTTCGGGGTCTACTTACAAATGCACATATTTATGTATGCTAATGCCGCTTTCATGTTAACCGATTATGAAATTACGAATGAATTTAATCAAGTGAAATTTTAGTGGCCCAAAGTTTACATATTTCGTAGATATTTATGTACATACATACCTACACATGCACGTTTTTGATAATATATTCAGGGAAAATATTTGTTTAACTATGTTCATTAGTGATAAACCAAACTCGGATAATCGAAAAATGTTTCCGAAAGAACCGAAAATAGGGAAAATATGCTCATTGATCAAAATACTTTAGAAAAATATGCATGAAGAATAAAGGAACTAATAGCTACTAATTCACCTTTAACTAGAGGTCTTTTATTGAGATTTGATAAATAACTTTTCTTTCTAGGCCAACGTTTTCATTAAATTCAGGACCTTCGATATTTCAGTACCTAGACTGCTATTCAAAACATTGCCATTCCTACTGTTGTAATAAATATTATTAAAAAGTAATGACCTCAAGAAAATGGTAGAGGAATATCTATAATAATCTGAAGCGATTTCAGTACCCTTCCAACCGGATCTTTTAATACAAAAATAGTCAAGCATCACCAATGTCGGTACGCATCTTTCATGTGTGTGCATAAAATACCTTTGTCGAAGTTATTGATTATGTGTCAGTTTTTTAAAGGAGTTCATAAATATACATATGCGGATATGTAACTACTATATATCATACATCATATTTTTAAATATATAGCACTTCAATTTCATAAATTTGGAGTCATTATTCTAAGTCAAATGCCAAGAAAAAGTTTTGAATCGGTTGCTGCCCCTTAACTCCGTCCGTAAATTGGAAAAATTACTAGATTAATTTTGAAACTGTTTATATCTGTATAGGCATTTGATGAAAAAATCTTCATGATTGGAAAAGCTTGAATATTCGTGCAGAAAATTGAACTAGCTCTGAACTATGCCTGAGCTAAACAGTTACACGAATACCCATGCATTGCTTTCAACAGACCACTTGCACCCTAATCCCTAATCCCTTTAGTCTACAGCTGGCTGGGTGTAAGCCAATTTTAGTTTTTGTAGCATACTTATGGGAGTTAAAAGTACCCGTTGAGGTAGAAAGTTGATTAGTCATTTCGTGACCGTTCGGGTACATACTTAAATCGAAGTGTTTTTCTTGTAGGTAATAGGTAAATATATTTTTTTTTAAACTCACCTAATCGATTATCATGAGCACGGTTTAGGTTTCGGCGCTGAAATATGGAAAAGAGAAAATTTAGTTTGATAAATTTGGATGTATTATACAAATGAATATTCATAGTTAATGGTAAGCAAATTCTTAGAAATGGCATATGCAAGATTGTATCCATTGTAAATTTAGCTTTTAGTGTTCTAAATATTTCAGTTGTCTTAAAACAATGGGCTTTGGAAATGATAAATTAATACGAGGGTTATTTGATAAGTCCGTGATGTTATTATTCTGCACTATGATCTGGAAATTAGACAACAGCAACTTTCACAGAGCTCGGATCTTTCAAAAAACTACTGTACTAGTATATGTACATTTGTTCAAGCTGAGCGATTCGGATTGTATTTGACAGCGTGAGCTTTAACAAAAATAAAAAACCCGAATTTTCTGCGCTGGTTAAGCATTATTTTTTTAATAACAAAACTATTCGCGAAACGAAGGAAGCGATTGATTGGTCAACGCTTAAAAGTGGTTCACTGAGGTCTGTGTCAGTTTCAAGTTCGTATCCCCAAAAGAAATCGCCTCGCCAGAAACTGTCCAGATAATCTTTGGACATGATTTCTCGATCTTACCTTGTCAGAACTTCAAAAAAAATTTTTAAAGTTACGACCTACTACATCACCCAGCATATTTTAAAGACTTGGACTATATACAGAGTCTTAAAAAATCCTATTATATTTTAGAATAAAAATTGGTAAATCCTTTGGACTGAATGAATAAAAGGCGACGAAAATCCATGACTAGACGGGTAATCAGGTACAAAAGTCAGTCCGCAGTCTGTCCAAACCAGTAACAAGCTAAAAGGATATTTTGCTCAAAAATTTGTTTCTCTTTCCAAAAAATTATTTTTTTTACAGAAATCAAGGACGTTTTCAAACTACCCTCGTACATATGAATAATTTGGAATATGAGTGGATCTACAAATTTTGCCAACAAAAGTTTAGAACTAGAAATCATTATTAAAACCATCTTCTATATCGGCCAACGGCCCGTTATTGTATTGTTGCGAAAAACATAATAAAAATATTCTAACATTCTACTGATCACCCTAACTTTACATACATATATAGAAATCAAAAATCTCAACAATTTCACTCTTGATTCTAAAAATACTTAATTGTGTTTGTTGGTTTTTATTTTCTTTAATATTTCCGCTAAATACTGCATTTGCCAACTTTGAACTGTAGCCTCCATTATTTCATAATTATTGTCATTATCATTAAACGTAGAGCGGCATAATTAACTTTGTATGTAAGTAGCAACGCACGTACCCACGTATTGTATGCAGATAATTAAATTCAATGAGAAAGCAAAGTCTTTGGCGTGGTACATCTTTTTGCTGATTTCAAGTTTTATACGCTTTTGAAAATTTCATGCTTGTTCTCCTAGGGTATTACATACATGACTTAAGTATTTGGATTTATTTGTGGTGTATTACTTTGACATTCTCATAAAAATTGTCGGGCTTTAGAATGCTTCTGTAGTCTTCGAACAGCAGATGCACTTTTACTGAGAAGCTACAAGTTTCTAAACGAACTCCACTTTGAGTAATTATATATAAGTACCAAGGTCGTCTTTGTTTTTAAACTTAATAGTTCGTCGAGTTTATTGGTCAATAAAACTAGAAAAAGGAGCGGAAAAGGTTTTTATTGGTAAATGAAGCTAAATCGAAATACAAGAAAGAGGCAGTGCCTAAGTGCCTAGGCAGCTATAACTTAGTAATATGATTTCCTTTACCTAGCACCAACAATGAAGTCAGCCTAGAAATCCAGCGGAGAATTACTTCGAACTGAGAAGGTAAAGTCCTCTCTAGGTAAACAAAAATGATTTATTTTGTTTTGTTGTTTTTCCGAGAGCGTGAACAATTGATGTATATTTCGTCATCCCTTGTCAAATTTGGTTTTGAGACAAACCGATTTCGGCGTTGTGCCATCATCAGTGTCGATTTTCGTTCCGATGACGTACATTCGTTCCAATATACATATATATCTACATCAAACAAAAAAGACACTATAAGTCACTTATTGTACCCGTCTTTGGGAGTATTCAGCAGAAAGTCTTTCGCGAAATTTATGGATCATTGCGGCTTGCTGACTAACGTATCCTTCGCGGTGTAAGCATAAATAAAGCTTACTCATTTATAAAGAAAGTGATGCGGTTATGACAGAGCAATCTCAAATAGATAGCGACATTTCTTTTATAAAAGCTCTGAACTTTAAAGCTTTTTGGAATTGTTCTAGTGTAGCC
The DNA here is from genome assembly GCA_951509765.1 of Sphenella marginata. NCBI lineage: Eukaryota > Metazoa > Arthropoda > Insecta > Diptera > Tephritidae > Sphenella > Sphenella marginata. The sequence goes on from OX608083.1 coordinate 27,318,082, forward strand.
TTTTATGAAGATTTTTATAAAAAAAAATTGTTATTATCAAACCAATAAATACATTTTGAAATCCATACTAGGTTATTTCGTTTTGTTTGCAGAAGATGTAAAATGGACAACACTTTTGATTTCCAAAACTTTTAAACAACAAAAAAAATTAAGATATTAGCGTAACGATTTAAAATTCCCATAAGTCGAAGGATTGACATCCCTAATGTGCTGCAGAATTTTTATACCTAAAATATCGTATTTCCCACAGTTAGTTATACGAGCTGTGTCACTTTGGTAAAACTAAAAAACATAACTGAAATATCTTGCTTTTGTGTTTTGTTAGCGAAATTTTGTTTGGAACCAATATATTTCTGGATAAGGCTTACACTTTGGGTTGAAATAAGAGAGCTTCTGCGATGCTGACTAAAACTACTCTTGCCTTGTCTTTGAAAAGTAGAACAGCTAATCATTATTCAATTGTGATTCGTCATACAGTTGCATAAGAGAGATTCCCCAGAGTGCTCCAAACATTAATCGACAAGTTTGTATGATTGTTGTCAAAACAATGCCTCGTCAGAAGGATCATCCTATGTATAAATAACAACAAGTTTAATTCAACCGATCCAAGTTTCCAAGATCACCATTTTCGTCATTTTCTCAATAACAGAGGCTTACGCTCGAACGGCTTGATAAGTAAAAATTCTAGCCTTTCCGCATGAACTCCCTTGCCACTCGAGCTATGTCTTGGAAAAGTATATCTTCAGTGTCGCTCTTAATTACCACGATGAATTATCTAATTATTTCAAATAGGGAAAGGGACTCCGATTTAGTTTAATGTATATTTTTAATCCAAATTATCCAAATTATTTCTGATTGGTTCAAATGTCCTCTGTTGTTTCGTTTCGCATTTTGTTGGTGAACATAAAAACAACTTTTCTTATGTGTACCCATGGATTGTTGAGCTCAGGAACCTTCAGTTTTAAGACACTCAACAATTGCAAAAGAACTATTTTATTAGGTTTTACATTTGTTTTTTTTTTTTTGGTATGGAGTAAGTGCATATGCCAATAATAAAACAAATGCATCATACCAAGATCTAGACCAACGGTGCCCAATCCAATCACCACACTGAACACCTTCATTATACAATATTGTTAATTGCATTGTGGTATGTTTGTATGTATGTATTTATGTACACTTTATGCACCGCTGCGCGCAATGAGCAGTTGCGACTAATATAACATTTGCGGCTAAAATATGGCACACAAAGCAAATAAAGGGTGATCATTTGGAGTGAGGTGACTATATCAGACTTGCTCTCTTCATGAGTTATATGTATGTTAGCTTAGATTATACAAGCTAAATGTGTACGACTGACCTGGTTGTTCCCAAATTTGAAGTATTCACCGCCGGCTAAGCTTTTATGAAAGTGGCCCTAAGTTTTGCTTATTGTTTTATTGATTGTACCTCGATGTATTTATGAACGAGGTTATAGCTCAGTCATTTTTAAGCCCAATTTCATACCAAATACCTCTTATTAGAACACCCATTACTATGCAATCAACGTTCCTTTTCTTAAGAAGTACATTCAAACTTGTGCAAGTGCGCATAGTGGTGAAACTTCATAAAGCAATTGGCCAACATAAATTATATTAACAAGTAACAATTTTAGTACACACAAATATACACATACATGCATACTTCATTGCAAAATAAAATAAATACTAACATTCTCCATTTCCGCATCTATGAACGATTCGTAGCTGAAGTGATATTTTCAAGTAATTACTTACTTATTTCCAAAAAAATATACAGAAGCTAAGACAAAGTTTGCCGTTTAAATTCATACTTAATACTACTTTTCGATCCATTGTCTGTTGCATGGTGCACTGACACAAATTTCACTTGTGACTGACTGTTGGTTTTGCTGACTAATTACTCAATTGTGATGGCTGTCTGAATTTTGTATTTGGAATGCATTTAACCAATGCAGTTAATTTTGTAGGCATAGATGTTTATATTAACGTATAATTTACAACGTAGTAACGTTTTAAAAGTTTTATTATAAATATATGTATGTATGTACATTTGTATATACACATACATATACAAACTCTTTGAACACAAATTTCTCTTTGGTTCGGCCCTATTGAAGCAGCATGTTTCCTAAAACTACCGTCAGCATCTGGGGAACAATTTGTGAATGGGCGTTCAGCTAAACATTGCTAATTGCTGTTATAACAACAACAAGGGCGTATACGTCGTTCTAGTGGGTGAATTGGAAATACCAAGGCAATCATTAGACATTCTTCCGAATCGTGTCAGGTGCTGGTGGTATTGGTCAATGGCATTTGTCATAGAACTTTTCCTAACCATTAAATAGCTTAGATAAACGAGGCGATCCCTGGGAGAGAACATGCTGCAATCGCATCCGTAAAAGGACTTGTTATCCCACTGTTTTTTACCCGCTATAAAAAGCACAGCAACTTCAAAAATCATAATTCCATTAGTAGAGTTCCACTTTTAGTAGCATTGTGCTAGAAACATTCTCCACATACTTGAGCTGACACTTAATTTTATGTCAAATATCAATATATTCTTACAATTTTAGCTTTATGATGACTAAGCTAAATGTTTACCTTTTCCCTACTTTTGATGATGCTGTCCCAAAATATTAAATAAAAATAAACAGTCGAGTGTAGAGTGCATCCATTGTTCAATTCAATTTCCTTTATTTCTTAGGGGAACCCTCTTCTTGTTCCTAATATGAATATGATCGACAAATTAAAAGCATTTTTAAACTTAGTAAAGATTATAAACATAACGTTTTTTTATCATCGACTATGATTATGGGCCAATAAACTTAGTCAGCTTAACTAAATAGTATCATTTACATATATACTTGTATATTATACATATATAAACATATATATGGGTAAGTCCTGTGTAAGGGACGCGACATTCGTACGCATTTAACCCTATATAAAATGAATCATAAGCAGCATAATTAGGGGATATCATAATGTTTTCAAAGCACAACCACAATGCTTCATTCCATAAAAATTTTTTGGACCATTAACATTTAACAACTTATATATATCCATATATAATGCTGTTCGGACGCGACAAGAAATGGAAGTAATTTTTTATTGCTTGTGAAAGTACGTAAAACTTAGCGAAGTTTAGGGGAACATTTATATTCCTTAAATGAGAGATTAAAGGTCAAAGAAGACACTTCCTTAGAAGATTTACGAAATCTGAAATATGTTTTCAGAACATCGGATAATAAGCGAAAGTCCTGTAACGGACGCGACATAACGGACGCGACAAATTTTTCCACCACTTTTGTAATAAAGATTACATATAGTAATTCCAACACAAGAACATATTAACTGTCAAAATCATCTAATATAGTATTTATTGCTTCGTTTGGAAGCATTTGGTTTGCAACTTATGGTTCAGGCTTCCAGTATTACTGCTTTCAAGAAGTAATCAGTTGCACACATTTTCGTATTTTTATCATTTTTCTACTTATCTCTCAGCATGCCGTCACCAGCTTCATAAAAACCACATAATCTAGGTGTAATTACTATAGACTATATTATTGTGTTAGTTTTTCTAAATAATTTTAGTAAAAAGCTCTTATTTTTAACCATTTCAATTTTTGTTGTAGGGGGACCTTATCTGAGACTTGCCCATATATTTTTCATAAAGTAAGAATTCAATACAAGTTTAATAAATTTTTGAATATAGTTGGCAAAATGAAGGTAAATTTAAGATCAATGACGAATAACTTGGCAATGGGAGCGCAGTTCGCAAGACAATGAAAGAGTCGAACGCACCCACATTCACCAATGTATAAAATAGTATGGACTAGTGTTGGGAAGTATCGAGTACAGGCGGGTATCGATTAATGCGTTGTGGATACGTTCAATAATTGAGATATTTAATTCATAGTCAAACAAAACATGGACTAAAACGGTTCACCAAACCACTTTATTTTGATTTTAAATTTTGAAATCATGACTGATGCGTTTAGTACTGTCTAGTTTTTTCTTTACGAAGCGCTTTCTAAGCTTTAAGTACTCATAATCGGTACTTGGAAGAATGGAATAGTTCTAATTCCTATTGGGATCCAACGCTAGCATGATAATTATTGCTGTAGTATCCGCAGTTGCTACCCACAAATACCAAAATTGTTATCTTCCTCCGCAACTAATCTTATTTTATGCAAAGAATCAAACAAGAAAATATACATAAATTGCAAAATGTGCGCAAAATATTTGAATGATGTATAAATGCGTAGGCTTGTAAATACATATGTTTGCAATAATAAGCGTTAATAAATCCAGTGTATTATTTTATTTAACAGCATTTGTTATTAGCACCAAGGTACCTTGAACAAAGCTTTATGTAAATAATAAAATTTAGCAGCATTCTAATATAAGCAGATATTTATGTAGTATACAGTAGTTGCTAAAAATAAAACAATAATAATATTTGTTTTCCTAATGAAGCCCCCTTAAGCAAAGAATGTGAGCTCAGGTTTTGAAAAAGGAGAAAAATTTACTTACACGAAATTACTTAAATTTTGTTTTTTTTTAATTTACTTGTTTAGTTAATGTTACCGCCAATTTTTTATGGTGAAGACAACTTAAATCAATTGGATGAGTGGTTTAACTTGACATTGAATTAATAAGAAACCGATTAGCAGATCAATGGATCGCGACGAATAAAATCATGGATGTATATACATATGTACGAGTATGTCTAAATACGAATGTACCAGGAGCTATTATTGCAAGTGAAAACCGGAACAAAGTCCAAAAACAGAAAAACCACTCTCAATTAATAAAAATAAGTTGATCTTGCGTTTGACAAAATATATATGGACTTGTTCCGACTTTTCGTATTGTCATTGTTAAGCGTTGAGAGTAGTATTGCCTGCATGTGAAAAAACTTTGACACAGAATTTCATTTTTTAACACACTGCAAGGCAGAATCGAAGAGTACTCTAAAGTATACCTTTAGTATTTTAGCCGCCTGGGGGCGATTGTGTATCTGTAAGGAAGACCATTTATACTTGCAACTTTGAAGCGATTGAGTAAAATATTGTGTAGAATTTTTGGAAGAACGCTCAAGTGTTCTACGTATTGTTTTCCACTACCAAGGAAACCGAAACAGTTATTTTTCAGTAGAGTCCTGAACTTATTAAAATGTTTTATGCAAAAAATATGAAAAAGGTTTCAAAGTTTGTAAAGGACATGATTGTTTGAGTAATCCACGGTAATCGATACAGCACGATGCGAAAATAATATGTAATAGTAATATGTATTCAATGTTTCCCTTAAGATAAATACTTCTATAGGATATACACAAAAGTGGTATATTTGGAGAAAACAAATCGTTTGCTGCACCCCTAAGAAAGCAAGACTTACATGTAGCAATTCCTGGTTTAATTCAAGGTACTTTTCTTCAAATGAAGCCCCAAACAAACCTCTTAAGGCACACCCGTGCCCATCTGAAATCGTCATAAAAGTAGTATAAACGACCAATAACAACGAATATTCTGGTTATGTTGAAACTTTATGTATTACAAACTGTCAGGTGACGTGGGAAGCACCCCAAATGACATACATATTCTCCCAGTTGTAAAATTGGCATTATTGATTAAATTGATAAATTCCTGTGACAATATTACAGAAGAAGATATATGAAAATCGCATCATCAAATTGTAAAAACTTAATTCGGAAAAAATTGTAGTCAGTACTGTAAGAGTAGCCGTTCACGTTATGATGTTTTGACTGTACTTAATTACCTGGGCGTTTTGGTGTGCTAATTTCAATTTGCATCTTCAAATTGGTGGGAACATCGTACACTATTATAGTTCAAATGGCGCATGCAGATGGTTATTGGCCTCTTAAAGACACTAGCATAATGCCACTAAAATAAATATTAAGACGTCACACATATGATAGTATTAATTTAAATCTCCGACTACTACCGAGCATCAAATGAAAATCATTTCTGAACTCAATGGCATGGTGAAATGTAGAACGCACTAGCCAAGAGGCTAGTAATGGCTTAACTTCTAGGTTAGTTAAGGCTGTATACAAATACCAAAAATCTTTTTGTTATTTAGGTAATACATACTTTTTCAGGCATGGCGGGGTACAATTTACACTTTTTAAAAAACTCGAAAACGGAGATTTTCCCTACAGGGAAACGCACAACAATAACTATGGCTCATTAACAAACACCCACAAAATCACCTACATATCTATTTTAAACGCTTTTTAACTCCAAATAATTACAGCTTTTGGTCAAGCGACGTGAGCTGTAAAAGTGCCGCGAATGACCGTACATGTGCACCTATGTGCATGTACATTTACAGCCAAAAAAAGCAAAACAACAAAGACAATACAGAAAATATAAACAGACGAGTTGGCAATTATTGTCTTTTTTTGTTGTTGTTATGCATCGTAGCACCTCGGTGAGTTGGTTACTGGCCTAGTCACCCAGAAAGTATTGGCCGCAACTACTCAAGCTAGTATTCGCACTTACGTTTTAGCTTGTATTCGTACAACTGTACAATTTTAGCCCAAAGTAGTTATGAGCGGCTCTTTACCTTTCTTAACTAAACATTTATTTAAGCAAAAGAAAACAAAATGAAATGGCCAGACATGAGGGAAAGGCATGCTAAGAAGGTAAGGCCAAATGAATAATCATTTAGATATGCATGAGTGTGTGTGTTTATGTATGTAGATATATATTTATTTAAAAAAATGTGCTACTTAATTTTTTATGTTCATTCATTTAAACAAGTGTCTTTTCCAATTTTTTTGTCATCGCCATTTCTGCAAACTCCCTACTACCTTTCTTCTAACCACATACCTTCAATAATTCTTTCTGAAATAAAATCAACGGCTAAGTGGAGGATCGTCCGATTTCAAAATATTTTTCAAAAGCGACCTAACTCACTTTTTTTTTGAAGAATGCCTCAGCTCAAAACTTTTTGAATAACGCCCTATCTCAGAATGAGTTTCAAAAACGCCCCATCCTAAGGAAAATTCAATACATTTTTTGCTAAGATAGGGCGTTTTTGAATCAAGTTCTCAGATAGGGCATTATTGAAATATTGTCGAAAATTTTCAAAATAAAACCTATTTGCTATAAACAAAAGAATTCATGAATTATTCCGTTAACTTTTGGAAAGTGAGCCAACTCCAAGTTTTAGCACTTTCCTCTTTGTTTTTATGGCTAATAACACACCACGTTCATGATCAGAATCCATAAGAAGCAGAGTTAATAGAAAATGGAATATACATAGATGACAGTTATTTTGCAAGTAATTGACCTGTAACTGAAAATTTTAGTTTATCGGGTGATTAATTGCTTACAAATTTAAATAATTTTACATTTGCACTTTCATTTCTTCTTTATACCTATACTTATACTATACATACATATCTACATACTCGTATACATATTTATATCCAAAGAGATATGTACAATTTATAATTTCTTTTTACTTGCTTCTGCCTTAAAATGTTTGGTTAGGTTAAGTTACTTAGGTTAGGGTCAATGATTTTTGTGAAAGTAGAAAACCATACCTAAGCCAATGTCAAATCTGTAATACTTTATATTAGGTTTTGCCAGATTATTTAGAGAGATGATGTGGAAATTTCCGAAATGTTGTTATATATGTACATATGTAAAATTTAGTACTCGTCTTTCAGGTGCATTTTTCGCAAATATGTTCTGAAGATTAGGAATGAAAGAAGCAGCGCTCTAACACGATTTGAATATCGTTTCACCTCCTAGGCAATAGCTAATATTTCCTTCATTTTACTTGCTTGTTGTTCTAACTGCAGCATTTGATTTTGAACGTCTCGGAAAGACATGGCACTCTGAAGGGGCTGATTGTCTAATAAGTTTCACTACCATTTGCACGGTCTACGGCATAGGCTTTGTTGTTGATGGGACAGAGCACCAATCGGCAGACGTGCTCTCTTTTGACTATATGATGCTGACGTTTTTGAAACTCTTCATACATGCTACAATATATCGGGGATCCTTTCCTTATGATTGTTGGTACCTCCAAAATAAAAGATTTATCCCGTTATGACTACTTGATTCGACTACGATACTCGTACACCACGTATTTCAATAAAAACTTGTAAACATTTATTAATAATAAAACTAATTAAAATACAAACCAGACATTTTTTTAATAAAATAAATTACATAAAATGCAAATCTCGATTAATTCCATGATCAGGAAGGAAACATTTAGTTTCCAGCTACTTTTTGCAAATTTCTGTAATTAATATAAGCCTAAGATAACCGTATCTGGCAACACAAGTTGTATGTATGTATGTACATCTGCATATGAGCTTAAATATATACATACATACATACATGTATAACAAACATGAATAAAAAAAATGATGTAGTGGTATCTAGATATTTAAGACTTTTTGTATGTATTAAATATAACAGGAATCTATTCACATAAATATGAATAACTAACAGTGATTAAAATTTTAGAGAAAACCAAAATGTGTACGGGTGCCATGCATATCCACATAGATGTAGACATTAGAATGCCTCCACTCTTCTTACAAAAAATTATTATTTTATGTGGAAGATTTATAAAATATATAATAAAAATTCTACGAGTATTTCTAAAAAAAGATTTCAAGGTTCACTTGAGTTAAACCAATAAGAAAATACCAAGAATTTAGTTTCAAAGATATCGCTTTTCAACATTTTCTCAGACACTACTATCAAAAGTGGGCGTGTTTGACAACCGATTTTGATCATTTTCACTAAAAATGTCTTTCGTGTTGCGACTTTTCTTGTTAAGACTACATAAAAATTGGGGGAGACTTATCGAGAAATTGGTAGCGACTTGTCACATTTATTCTAGTATAAACACTTCGAAATTAGAATTGAATTTATGTATGTGAAGAAAATTTTTTTTGCATAACTTTTGTGTACAAGACTCTTTTGAAAATATTTTGTCCATTTTTCTTCGGAACACTCCTCGTGAATATGTATTAATATGTCCTTATTTCTGATTTGAGATTAAGAATATTTGTAAAATATAAAAATTTCTGAAAAATTATGTACTATGTATATTTTCAATCTCCACCAAACTTGGTCATTATAGGTGTATATATATTCGGTACTACATCACCTTTTTTTGTAGGCGAATAAAACTAATAATGGATAATAATGATGGAGATAGGTTTGACTATAACCCCATGGCGTGACCAAAGCTCACGACCCGAAAATTCGAAGGCCCAAAAAAACCTTTCTCCTTGTAGTTGCGATATTACAGAAGGGTGCAAACCTTTGGGGAAGAGTAAGCCTCAGTTATTGAATCACCAAAATGTTGTTCTTCTGTTTTATTTAAACAAAAAAAAACGGTTCGAAGAGGTTTGCTTTTGAAGGATTTTCGCAACATCTTACCTAAATCTTAACAATTTTTCCGGTCGTAAAATATACAAAATTTTATTGGTGTTTTTAGTGAGGCACTAATGTACATACTAACATACATAAGCACTTGAGATCATATACAAACATACCTATACAGGTGTAAGCATTTACATATCTACAAATATATAGCATGAAATAAGTTTTACGCTCTTGACCAACTGGCCGCAGACATCGTGCAGAGTTTAATTGGAGCTTTTGTTATTGGCGCGTGTGGCATGCAACTAGCGGTATTTTTAGTTGAATTAAAATTGTATGGAGATATTTAGCTAATCTGAATACAATAGTACAGTAGAAGTTATTATTAATTGAAGTTTCTAGTAGAAGTCAAGCCAATGTCTTACGAAAGGAATCAGCTATGCGAGCTAAATTCATGTAGCTAGGAACTGTGCTCTTCTGTGAAGGTCTTCCACAATCGATTTATGTACTTGCCAAAATCTTTAAAGACGAGTACAAACAGTTACATAAGATTCAGAATACCTCTTCAACAGTTAAAGTTGGATACTGCGAGGCTTTGTAAATTTCCTCTTTACTCCAAGCCTGATTGAGGCTATAACAACTTGTTCTCACCGTTCTGCTTTCGAACGACACGGTGAAGGCTTTCCTACGTGGCCTAGTCCCTGGAAAGCCCTTTAAAAACCTTCCCGTTGCAAGGCTCTAAAAACTGTGGGTTCATACTCAAAAGAATGATATGGTGTTGTTGACGAGTTAAGCTTAGGGCCGACTGTGAATTCGGACAACAAACTCAAGTCAACTGCCAAGAATGCAGGAACGTAGCTACCGTGCGATCTCAACCTACCTTTTGGACTACTAACGGGTCACTTTATGAGGGGTATAACATTGGCACTGTTTTTAACCTGGCCAGAACACTCCATTCACTCTCAAGTTTGACTTCACTAGCGCACTTTGCAAGTTGTTTGAAGGCCTTGTAATTCTTTTAATTCTTGATTAACTATTTAAGTCATACAAAGAGTGAGTGAGTGGTGGAATATTGTGATTGTCAACACATATTACTTCACAATGCAAAACACTCGCATTTTTGTTAGCTAAGTCAAATTGAGAAGAGAAAAAGTCAAATCCTTTAGCTAATTTCACCGAACTTGAAACTAGCTAAACAGGCAATCGAACCAGTCTGGCAGTGGCTCACCAAATTATAAACCATTGAGCTCTGATGATTCATCAGCTTCTTTATATGGCTCACACTAGACGATATTCAGCAGTCGTCAGCTATCAGCATTAACCAGCTGCCCGTCATTCATGGCATGAACAGAGCTAAGCATTTTACAAAACCAGTTTTTAGCGCTCACCTTACCTCCTTGGCGCGGCTGTAGCCCACTAGCACTTCGAAACATAAGCTCCAACAAACTAATTAAATATGCCGATTATTGCCGTTTTTAGGAAATATGTATATACAAACATACAAACATACATATGTATTTAGCACTGTATATAAAATAAAACTAGTTTGGGTTTGATTTTTCATTTCAATTTTTTTATGTTTTTATAGCTTGTTCGTATTTTTTGGCAAAATCGCAATTTTTTAATACTATTTTATTGACATACAAAGTTTTTGGAATATGACAGGTCTCTCAAGAGTTGAAGTGTGGCTTAATCTGTCTATACATATTTATTCAAACAAAGCATTGCGGAAATCTTTTCTGCTTATAAAAACATTCATACAAATGAATACATACATACATACATAGGTACAAGGTTCATAACAGCGAGATCCTGCACTATGGGGAAACAATTTGAAAATATATACACGAAGTGCTTCATTTCTTGAATTCATAGCATTCTCCTTTATTAAGCTCAGGTTTCTAAAAGACTTGGAAATACTTTACTGCAGGTCAATAAAGTGACACAAGTACTTAGCTAAGCAATTTCTTTCGAAATTTGTATTTTCCCATATATGTAGGTACATATGAATTAGTATTTTACATAAGTCGCGATGTTAATGTAAAAGCTGGTGAGTGTAAATCAGCTGTCCTTGGAGGAGAAACAGGACATAATTAACAATTGCCAACTCATTGTTTAAACTGTCTGTACCTGCAGTCCAATGATCCAGTCCAGCACCTCGGACGGAATTGGTATTTGCACAAACAAATGAGCTAAGTTTTACAGCAGTGAGGATTTCGTCCGCAATCATTGCTCGGAACTTACAGTAAGTGTAAATTTGAACGAATACTTTGTTCTCAAATATGAAGCTTTGAAGCAACTCTGTACGACCAAATCTACTTAACTTAGTAATCACGTTATCAATATCTACTTTCTCATCCCGTAAATCTATTTATTTACTTTAGTTTTGGCAACCAAACTTAAGCCATTTGCACAAAATCTACAAAACTTATTTTCGGTCAAACTTGTACCTGTATTAGATCACTGGTGTAATCTGTTTCAACCGAACTTAGTCTTCCTTACTTGCTTATTATGGTGCTTTATTCGAAAAATTGTATATTATTTGCATTGTTACTATCTTTTTCTTTTTTGTTTTGTTGTGTTTGGTTGGCAAATGGTTTTACTAACGAGACATAATAAAAGCTGACAAACGATATAATTTGTGCCATACTCTGTTTTAATTAATATTGGTTTGCCAGTTGTTTTATTTCGAATTGAGCTACAAACGAAAAAATAATGGTCTAATGAGAAAACGCGCCTAATCACGCTTGCATTGGCTGAAAAATTTAAAAGTGAAACTCATTTGAAGTCTTCGCGCATGTAAGTTTATTAAACCCTTCCAAAGCCGAAGCAATGTCAAGCCACTCAAATAGAGCAACAGCGATTCAATTATGGCTATTACAAACGTAGATTGATGTGATTGCGCATATTACAATGGCAGCTAAAGCTCAATGAGAGCTCTGAACCTGACGCACAGCTACAACTTTCTTTGACTTTGTGGTGAGCAGAGAGCCAAGGCCGGGAATTATTTAAAAGTTCACCAATCTTATGAGGTTGTATGTTGGTAATAGTGTGTCATGACATTAAGCTGACAAATGGTATGTATGTATGTGCAGTAAAGTTTATGTCTTTAAAGTTTCTATGAGTACGGCACAAGATATATTATAAATATTTAAATAGAAAATATTTATGTAAATAAAAATAAAACAACTTACAAAAATTTTAAAATTTTCCAAACTTACCTGCAAGTAAAAAAAGAGAAATTAATTGATTAAAAAAATGTCTGGAATTCATACACTAATATTTATGTATGTAGGTATGTTCAGTGAGATGGTTGAAAAGCAGTCAAAGATTCCAATAACCAGCAGACCAAAAACTTGATATTTCATATAAATTTTTAAAAGTTGGCTGTGCGCATTTTTTTCTATGTTTCTGTCTCTCCACATTTGTCAACCGACATTTTCATACTCCCTGTTGTCTTATATACGTACTCTCACCTTCAAAAATATTCAAAAACAAATAGTGACAGAGATAAAGCGAAATTAGCTTCCTCCAAATAAACGGATACATACATAAAAACCAATGTAGATCTCGATAGAAAATATTAAACTAATGCACCACGCCATTTGTAGGGAAGCCCACCTTAATTTGCTACCTCATTTTTTTGCCTTTAAAGACATATTCTTCCTTATTGAAGACGTATTGAATTTAAATTTTGCAAGCTCATTTTTATAAGTACTTCAAGTATTATAAATAAATAAAAGAATAAAATCACTGGATGAAGTAAACAGTGTACATATGTTTGCGGTTATCTAAATGTTCTTGAGAAGGCCGTTTCTTATCATGCGACTGGCATATTTACGTGACTTTTTGTCAGTGTGTTAAAATTTGCTTTCATGCATGCAGAAATATAAAAACACATACAAATGTGTCAAATTATAACACTTAAGAAAAAAAATGTATAAGCGTACATATATTTCCCCAGATAAGTGGGTTGTACTTTAGAACACAACACAAAGCGTTACCCTAAGCAGAGATTAATTCGAAAAGCCATTTTGTTTAGTAAAAGCGAAGAACTAGGTAATTGCAGAATCCCCATTCCCTGTATTCGTTTCCCGTTTTGATTTATTAAATCTCTATTACATACATATATGTGTAATTTGAGTTTTTGAGTGTTATTTAATTTTCTACTCTCTGTAAATCCAGGTGCGCCAAATGCATCTAAGTGTTTGCACTAGAGCTCCAGAAATGTGAATGTTTCTATATTGGGGTAGGCAAAAACAACGAAAATGTTGCTCATACGAGACGTTGAACAAACACAAACTAGATATTAACAAATGTTTTTGAAAAACATCACTTGGCATTTGGTTGCTATCGGTGATATCCGTAATCAGCAATGCGCTGCATGTCTTCTGTATAGGAGGTCCTGTGATTGCAACACATCCTCTGAGTCCGGAAAACGCATAGAAATTGAATTCCTCCGCTCTCCAATAATTCCTCGAAGGAAAGCTTCAGGGGTCTATTACTTATAACAAAGCATAGCTGTGACCGTATATGTTTTCTCTCCAGAGTCCCAGATTCCGAACCTCTGAGGGTCATAATTTAATCACCTCTGTCCCACATCACAGGCAGCTCATTACTTCCGCAGGGTACTTAAGATATACAAAACCGTGATTTTTTGCGTGATAAATCAAAAATTATAAATTGCCACAAAGTGTGTTAAAAATCTTCAAATGTAGGTATGTATGTATGTATATGAAATGAAGTCATGGTATGTTCAGGTAATTTTAATCGCATCTTGCTAAAATTTAAGGTGTGTCATGTTTGCATAAATAAATATGTATGTATGTATATGTATGTATGTATGTGTTTACACATGCTCAAACCTACTCACCGAAAACAACTATGCGAAAAGCTATCACAGAACTGATTTTTTCCAGAAAACCATACAAACTCATACACATTTCTTTTGGGTGTTTTTTTTTTTTGTGGCTTTTTCTCTTTTTATAATCTTATCTTGGAATTCCTTCTGAAATGTCTTCGTTGATGACAAGTTTTGAATATTTCGGCTAAAAAGTAACAAATGGAATTTGCTGTGGAAGACGAGCTTAAAGATTGTTGGCTCAAAATATTAAGCACTTAAGAATTCACTAGAAATTATTCATTTCGAGGTAACGAGTATGATTCTACTTTTTAATAAGCATTCTTACTCACATCTGTATCTTCCGCATTGTTTACCGCAAAAAAACGGACATGGAATTTCGCAAGATTGTGTCCATTGGCTACTACCAACATACTTGCGCACTTTTGTGGCAGTACCCTTTATCGAGTGAATCAGAATCTAAATGTTTATGAGCAATGCATCACCATTGTAACATTCAAATTTATTAACCTTTTTGAATCGGTGTTTTTACATGTCTCGTATTTATCGGACTGCTTGGAGATTAGTTTGAAAACTCTGGTTGTATACTAGTATTTCTCCTGGCTTATTTTTCTGTTGCACTGAAGGGTTCATTAAACGAAAAGACATATACACCTATGTAATTGAGTGTGCAACATTCTGATGCTGAACATCTTCCAGCAAAAGGAGAGGTTTTTTTGAAGGAAAATATAAAAACTTTCACTGACACCAAAACTGTTTAAAGCATGCTGGGTATGTAAATGTAATTTATTTTTCTGACAATGCAACCATTAAAATGCCATCCAGAAATTTGCAAATTAAGAACAACGTTTAAGTAAATACGATTCTCTACTTTTCGGAAAAATATTAATTTTGACCTTATTGCGATCAGAAGTAGTTTTAAAGATATATTATCCTGTCCTGAAGGTTATCAATTGCAGTAATTGTAATACTCCCAATAATTAAACAAGGATATCTCGTAATCAGTTACAACCGGCAACATTTATGCTTTTTTGATATGTAAGAAAAAAAACATTAAAAATTTACTTTTAATAAATAATAAAACTGGAAGTCTAGCAGCTTTTTTATCACTTAGAACTAATAGCGAATTTAATTATACCCATGTTTGTGAGTGTTTTATACCATACAAGGTAGAGGTCATTCTCAGTATCGAGAACTAGTTATTTCGCCCGGTACAACTTCTCGTTGAAAGGCAAATCCAAATCAGCAACGAAAACGACTGCCAATCAGTGCCTAACTATTCTACATTTAATCGATAATAATCGAAAATCACATTGTTACATTACTAATATTTGCCATGCTCGAATACTTAGCGAATACAGCGTTGCTAGATCGCTGTAAAGTGAAATCGCTTGGGTTTTGGGAAGTGTTTCATACAAAACTACTGTGTACAAAGATTTAAGCAGTTAAATAAGTTTGTTTTGCTTTTTCTTACATTTTTAAAAGTGTTTTGTTTCTGTTAGTTTTGCGAGCTCAAGACCAGTAATTATTGTTCAATTACAAATTTTGATTTTTTAAGGAAAATTTTAAATTGAAAGGTTTTTGCTTTACTTTAAGGTTTTATATAATTAAAACAAAGAGTCGCAAACCTTCTACATTGAAACTTTCAATTGTAATAAAATATTTATTAACTTTTAGATTTATCAGACAAGATGGAAATCAAAATGATTTTTTAACTTTTTTACGTACAAACTAGAATTCAAATGTTCTGAGTAATTTGGATTTGTAGCGCTTGTAAATTAATATAATTTTTATTATGGTTGCCTGTGTAGACACTGCCGCGCCCTCTGTTAAACGCAAATTTGCAATCAAGTAATTAGCAGACTTCCATTAACCGGCGGTGCTCAATTGAAAACGTGAATGTGAAAAATCGCACCTACACAACTAGAAATGTGCGATTAATCGATAATATTTTTTTTTTCGATATCACGAAAAAGGGGCTGCCTTTACGAAACTACATATATGTGAATTTAGTTTCTTCACAAAGCTTATATGGTTGTGAAAAATGGCGTTAAGCAACACCACCGGTTAGATCCGGAAAATTTACGGACTTTATACTATGGCAACGGCGAGTACTGAAGAAGAAGATTTATGGTGAGCTGTATGAGCTATGTATATGCAGACATGAATGAAGATGATCCAGCTTAGAATACCTTCTTATCAACACCCGCCGCTGGAAACAGTGGAAGGGGCCTCCGATGGGAGGACCAAGTGGAGACCGATTTGCGTACCCGTTCTGTTTCCAACTGGAGTGTGTTGTCAGGAAGAAGAAACGAAACTACTTAGACTCGCAGTCGCTTTGTGTTTATTAAGGCACCAACAAGGTTGAAATTACTTGAAGTGCACAATCCAGGTGAGAAAATTAAAAGAATCTAAAATATTATTAATCAACAAAAAAATTAAGCTATTGTCTAAGCTTTATGGAGGATGAGTAGCTTATTTAATAATTTTTTTGATAGTAAAGGGGTTTGGGACACCTTTTACATGTATTAATTGGGGGCGAGCATCTGTAGCTCTAAGGTATAAGCGCGGTATTAGTCTCCTAATTTTTGCTGTAAAAAACCCCCCGATTTGGGATTGCAAAACATAAAATATATCTTTGGAATATTTCATAAGCTGGTTGCGAATTACAAGAGCATGCAACGCAAGTCGAACAAAGGAAGGAACTAATTATAGCTTATATCGCTTAAACAGGTATTTGCCATAAACAAATTATTCGATAAACTGATTATTCGCACATTCCTAGTGCAGGCACACCTATACTCGTACAATTGTTATTTACTTTCGACGTAAAAATATTTTGAACTGAAAATTGCGCCGTAAAACAAGAATAATTAAAAATCAAATACTTGTCAAGGTCCTTTATAAAATACCTCGTTTTGCAGGTGTTGTTGTTGTTCAAGTAGTTCGATTAACGACGATTTGTATGTATTGCTTGATTTTAATTCTGCTATTTTGCCTGATGCCGTTTTGTTTGTTTTCATTCATTCATTGTAAACAGTTAGTGCTAATTCATTTAAATTTGTTTGAAAATGGTTACGTATGCCAGTATTTGTTTGTATATAAATATATATGTATTTAGTTGTATATACATAAGCACAAGTGTATAATATAAATAACTATATGCATATATGTATATAAATATATTCTTTAACCCTGTTGTGAATGAAGTTGAACTTTTATTATGATTTATTAAGACAAAAGTAAGACAGTGCTAGTATTGCCTCATTAACTAGCTGATACTTCTTAATAAGCTCGAGCAAAGAAACAAAGAATAAAGGTATCCAAATTATTAAAGATTAGAAAAAGATTAAAGCTTCAACTTTTGTCTACAATTAAAATACAATTCCTGGTTTTAAAGCTTCGGTCACTTAATTTGAATAAATCAAACCAAAAACGTTTCAAACAGAAGATCCGCTGCCCATCGATTTCGATTAGTTTTACATATATCCATCCTAAATATGCAAGATGTGAGCAGCCTAGTTGCTAGTTTCGGTGTTCCGATTTGTTGCAGGTTGCTGTAAGTAATACATACAATATGTATCTGTGGGCATTGTTTGAAAAAAGAAAGGAAAGTATAGCTTGGGTCTAGTTCTATCGGGAATCATTCTAAGTTTTGTTTTTGGCATGAAAACGTATATACATTAGGCTGGAGCGTCAACATATGGGAATTTTTTTTTTTCATGATTCAGTGTTCTAATAATAACAAAAAAAATACCCTATTTTTTATTGAAATCGGTCAATGTATTCTGCCCCCGCAGTGCCTTCAAAATTTATAAGAACGCTAAAATGTATATGGTGAAATCTTACTAATATATAAAAACGTAAGTTTGTGAGTGACTGCGGATGTTTGTGGTTCTTTATCGTCTGAACAAATGGCCCGATCATTACGAAACTTTGCAGACAGCTTCTTAGGAGTGTAGAATAGGTAACAGGCATCATGAAAATTCGATAAATTTATCGATAATAGAGTTATCGGCCAAAATGTTGTTTTCCGTAAAATTTGAAGTATTCGCACAAAATTAGTATCAATCGAAAGGGGAAGACCACAGCTTTCATTTGGACTTTAGTTCATTTCGATATATTTATCGAAAACAGAGTTATGGGTCAAAATGTGGTTTCGGGTAAACTTTGGAATATTCGCACAAAATTGGTATCAAACGAAAGGGGAAGACCACAGCTTTCATTTGGACTTTGGTTCAATTCGATATATTTATCGATAACAACGTTATCGATCAAAATGTGGTTTCGGGTAAACTTTGGAATATTCGCACAAAATTGGTATCAAACGAAAGGGAAAGACCACGGCTTTCATTTGGACTTTGGTTCAATTCGATATATTTATCGATAACAACGTTATCGATCAAAATGTGGTTTCGGGTAAACTTTGGAATATTCGCACAAAATTTGTATCAAACGAAAGGGGAAGACCACAGCTTTCATTTGGACTTTGGTTCAATTCGATATATTTATCGATAACAGAGTTATCGGTCAAAATGTGGTTTCGGGTAAACTTTGGAATATTCGCACAAAATTGGTATAAAAAGAAAGGGGAAGGCCACAGGTTTCATTTGGACTTTGATTCATTTATGGAAACATCTATATTGAGAACGGCTGGACCTAATACACATAACTAAATTTGGAAGGTAAATTTTGTATCCGCTTGAGATGGTTATATGCTAAAAATATAAAGGCATTTGGAAAGGTTTTGGAGATTTCCCTAAAAATGTTGACCAGGATAACCTTATAAAGTGTTCTTTCAATTTGAGCCCGTTTTCTAGATATTGGTCAAAATGTCAACCAGGAGGGGCCTTCGATGGTATTGGTATGATATGGGTATCAAATGAAAGGTGTTGACAAATGATTTAACATGTTTTAGCTATTTTCCAATATAAAACGAAGGTTTTTAGATATTAACCATAACGTAGACCAAAATTGGAGCTAGAAGGTTTTTGTGAAAAAATGGGTCTAAAATGAAAGGTCTTGATGCGATTTTTAAAATGGAGTCATTTTAAATCCTTTTGGGATTGGGATTGAGAAAGGGATAGGTATATGGATGACAATTAAAAAGCAATATGAAAAGACAAAAGCATATGAAGAGGATGGACGGAGAGAAGGATGTGAAGCTGAAATTAGGAGGGCGAATCACATATTTTAAATGCAAACAAGTTAGTGTTTGGGCAGGACAACGTCTGCCGGGTTTGCTTGTATTCATATAATCTTATAAAACACTACTCGACAAAAAAAATCTCTCCAAGAATGAAAGTACATTTTGGTGTTATAAAACCGTCTCCTGATTCCGAATATCACATGCATTTTTCTGTGGCTGATCTACTTCCCGAGATATCCGCGAAAATATGAAAATTGCCAATGTTTTTCATATACATACATATGTATGTAGGTACGTCACAAGTTTGTATTTTTTATTTTTTCGATTTAAACTGTTTAGTTATACATTATACTAATTCCCATAAACATTTTTTGCCTTTAACTCTGTAAGTTTGGCCACTATGCCAAAAAACGTTCAAAAAACTTTGAAAAAATAATATATGAAGGGTTCAGAACCAAATGGATCTAAGTGACTCCGAAATTGATTTGAGATATTCAAGTTTAAAGTTTACTGCCTTTTGAAATTTCTATGTAAAATCTGGGTAGAGCGTTTATTGTATGGGAAATAGATGGCACTACAATGTCCGAAATGACTCGGATCTCTTTGTCAACAAATAAACACTATATTTTACTATACAAATATGGGTATAACTCGATTTCAAAAAATATGTCACTTAGATCCTTTTGGTTCTGAGCCCTTCATATATAGACAAAAAAAATTAGCCCTTTTATGTTGTAGTAAATTTAATTACGAAAATTTTAAGCGTACTAGTACAACATTATGATGTGCCCTTGACTTTATAAGCCCTGCTATAATAAAAGTCCTCAATCAAAAATTTTCTTATTTTACCCAAGAAATTTTCCGAAATTTCCATGTCCTCGACATTTGATACATACTATCCATGTAGAATTTTCTGCTGCATCCGATTTCCAGATTTTCACTATTATATTGCAGTCTGATGAAAAAAAAATTTCACTCCACCCTAATATACATATGTATATCTGAAGCGCAATAAAGCGACTTATATAACTTTAGTAGTGTGTATGTATGTATATTTGCAAGTGAATGATTTGCTGATCGGTTAGGTGCGATAGATTATTCCAGTGACTGGTTTGAAAACAGGGAGCGCCGAGTGTGATTATTATTAAAAAAAATATAATCTGACTTTTATTTTTTATTCAAAAATAGTCTAGTTTGCTCTATCGAATTCATAAAACAATTGTTTTAGATACTCTTTGAAAAATAATAATGGTTTGATCAAAAAGAATTGAACCCGGTTTTGAGATTAATAACAACTCCGTTTCAGAACACTTGAAATAATTATTTCTTTTTTTGTTTTGCTGTTTGACTTTAAACTACTATCGAAGAACCAGTTTTGAAAGGGATAGCAAGTCGTTGTTATTGTTATTGAAGCTGTATGGTAAATATCGTAGACGTCGCAACCTGGGTGCTCCCTTCCTGCACAACATGCGCCAAATTGCGAAGCATGACATCAAGGACGTGATGGCCCTCATCAAGTCTTCCAAGTGGTTTGAAGAGGAGGAGGTATAAAGGTGTCTCTATGTGGTATCACAACGGGCCTAATGGTACTGGCCTAAGTGTGCCTCTTTGGCAGCCACTTCAACCTAACCTATATCGTAAATACGCTTGGTTTTCCCTGTGCAGTCCCTTCATTTTCAAAGTTTTTAATAATGTGATATCAAAAAGAATCACCTCATAAGTACCCAACACACTACAATAAGTTCTTTTTGTAAGTGTTAAATGAAGCAAGTACTAAGCGTTGCCCAGTATAGGGTGCATTCTCGTCGAATATGCCTTATTCGGCCAAATAACTATGCGTGGCATCTTTAGTTGATATAATTTAAAAGTGATCAGAAAAAAATTCATTTTTCCTGTAATCAACTACCGACCAAGATTTGACAATCGTTTAACAATTTTGATGATATTGTGACTGCAATGGATTTTGGGGACTTCGTTGTAGTAGGCTAATGCACTATCACGAAACCAAGACATCCGCAGCCCAACATCCTGTTTGTATAATCGAGGCTTTGTCGGTGTATTCATGGTTTTGTTAATAAACCAGTTAAATATTGCAATCCACTCCCAACTTAATCATTGTTAAACAAGATTTTAAGGCTTCTACGTGGTTTCACAATACTGTCTTAGTTACCGTCTCCATCGTCAACATCGATTTCGACATCACGCCTTCATCATTGTCAACTCATTTCAGTGGCTGACTAGGCAGAACTTCGCTTAAAAACTTTGCAATCCAGGATTCGAAAGCATGATCTACATATGTACAAACATATGTGCATATCCACGAGAATACATATTTATTAATGTATATTAGGGTGTTCCATTTCCGCAAAATTGTTTCTTCTTTTGTTACCCAAGCAAAATATTAAACTACATGGAGTAATACAAATTCTCACTAATTAGCGTTCATATCTATCAAGTACTTGCAATTTTAAATTTCAAAAATGCGGTTCTCAAATTCCGAATGGTTAGGTGCCGTTTGCAATATTTTGAATCGGTTTCATGGAGCTTGTTGAGAATTCAGCGTTCCTCGAAAATGCTTAAAGAGAATAAATATTGTGGAAACGAGTCTTCCTAATGCATATCTCATAGTTATAGTATCCTGTAGTCGCATTTTCAACAAACAACATCCCAACAACTATTGATTGAATATATAATTATGTTGTTGCTCTTCATTCCTCTAGGCCATGGGTATACCAACCTTCGCTTTGTGACCAATGCTACTATTAAGCAGCTTGTAGGGCGTTAGCAGGGCGATTGGAGTTTTACATATGTATGTACATATGTATACCGGATGTAGCGACAGCAACAAACCTGATCAATGGCATTGAGATGCAGATGCCCACTTAACGCGTAGCTAATCGCATTTTGCGTTGTCTCTGATTGCAGCTCCTAAATGAAGGAATCGTTGTTGTGAGCTTGTAAACTTGTTAAAATCAGTTGATTGGCCGTCTGAATGCTGGGCACAAGTTAAGAACAAAATAGAAATACATACATACATATATTGTTATCGGCACAAGATGGCTTCGAATGGGTTGGCAAATCGAATGGAGGCGAAATGGGTGTTGAGGCAAGTTTTAAGTCGTTGATTATAGAATATTGCTGCCGACAAACTAGTTGCGATCTTCATTTATTTGATAAGAGCGGAAGTGTACGTCTGCCTGCACCCATTTGGTTATCTGCATTTTAAAATGGAAAATATTAAGAGCAAAATATTCCAACTTGTTGACCGGCGTAAGCATTACGCACTTTGTGCAGATACGAGTAGTACTTCTACGCAGCTGGCTTGGCATTGGGGTAGTGTGATTTCCTGGCATACCGAACGTTGAACTTTTATATCAGAAAATGAACACTTCACAAAATTGTAACAAAGGACGGGATAAACCTCGGATATATGTACACATATTATGTCTCTTTAGCTGCTTTTCAAGAATGTTAGAATCAGCACACCAAAAATTTGAAAGAAGCGCGTCCTTATTCGCTCAATTATTGTTATTAGCATTTATTCTCAGATGTTATAGTGGTAACTAAATAAAAGAAACACATCTTCCAAAGTTCAACTGTTTTCAATCACTCGACAGTTTGCCATAACAACTCACAATTAGAGAATTCTTATCGTAGATATGTAATATTTCTATAAACCGAATCGTATAAAAATAATTTGCTAAACGTCAAAACTAAAACGTACCATCAAATTTGAGCGGTTGTTCGACACACCCAATAAATAATGTAAAACACAAAAAATAAATAAATAAAAAACAAATAAACCAGAAGCTCAGGTGTTGTTTGTTTCGATTATTACTACTGCGAGCACCCAAATAAGGTAATTTGAACATTCAAGCGTCATTAAACTCGAAATACTGTTTATGTTTTAATTTTTGCTTTTTTTGTTATTTTTTTCCCCGTAGCGAATTATAAAATTTACTCACGTTCTGCCAATTCAATTTCTAACAAAAGCTTAAATGTTAAAATTATGTCAAATTTTGCGCTCAATTTCTTTAGAAAGTGGGTCGAGAATTTAAATATTGCCTGGTTCGATGGGTTTAGTGGCTGCCCTTTAATGATGCTTCGCTTAATCGCATGAGTTTTTAAATAAATACATATGTAAATTTGTGCCTACATATGCAGATACATACATCAGTAACCTGCAAGAAAACCGGTGAACTGATCTCTTAATGGAGTGATCCGCCATGAGTACCTTTCCTCTACTGTGGGCTAAAAAGCATGCAGTTATAGGCATAGTTTGATACGTTGATTTTAAATTGCATAGCATACTCATAGTTGTTGAAAGCCAACTTAACCCACCGATAAACAAATGGGCTATGTCTGACACTATCTGTTCACAATAACACTGTTGTAGTTTTTTCATAAAAAAAAAAATATTTGTCCCTTGAACTTTGCTGGTTTCATGAGGGTTTTCAAGGAAAAAGTTATTATTTTTAATATCACTTTGCAGAACGGTTACCACCTTGGCTTCAGTGTGTTCGAATTGTAGAGAAATGTCCAATGGCTGATTTTTTAACTACTTATAACATTGTAATTAGTCTCTCAAAAGGCAATGTACATACATACAAAAGGGACCACTTCAACCCATATAAAGAGATCTAAACTGTCAGTAATCATTACTTTAAGAATCGAATTATTCTCAAATACAAGTAATTGGAATTGTAATCAATGTAATGTTCTGAGGCTCGATTAGGTGCATTTTTTTTTCTTTTTATTGAAAATATATACTCTGCGCAAATTTAATTTCTTGGAAAACGATATTTTCAAATCTTTTTCAAAGTTCTGGGTAATAAATTACATTTGTGCTGAGTGTATCTTTTTATTAACAAGAAAAAAAGCCTTGTACCTACTCGAGTCTCAAAACGAGGGAATTATTCAATTCAATTTATGACGGACAATTACTGAGGAATGTGTAATTATAATTGTAATGGATTCGCATTGTTTTCTTATAAATGTGTGTGATATATTTGCGAGTAGCAACAACACATAGATGGTTAAAACATTCAACAACATTTACCAAAACCTTCGAAGAGTATATGTGTATGTATCTGTTTGTGCGAATATGTGTAGGTATGTATGTATAAATAAAAAACAAATTTTAGAAAACCTATACTTATAAATATATATACATATATGTATGTACTCACTTATATTTGCTAAATTATTTATACAAATGTTTAGTTTAATATTTTTGTTTATATTCTCACCATGTTTAAGTAATTTCAGACGCAAATGCGGATAGATCTGAATAAACAATTGTCTACTTAAACAACAATTGCTGAATTGCAGTGAAATGTGAATACATTTTTAAATACGCAATCCATATGAAACAACAAAACACTGCTAGCATAGACAGAAGACTAATAAAATTATGATATACAAGTGTTAGCGATGTCGGCCACGGGAAGTGTATGTAACTCTTACCGAAAATATAGAATTAAGTCAGAAAAATCATATATATTATTTCTGTAAGGTATTTTTGTGTTTGCTCCTAATTTTTTGCTCTCATTTCGAACCATTATTAATAAAAAAAAGTATCGTTTTAAAGGTGTGGGTTACCTCTACATGCGAAATCATTTATTAATTACAGCAGTGCTTTTGTTTAAGCGTATTTTATAAAAATTAATTTGTTTAAATAAACCATTGTGAAAGCACTAAATAATCAATTTGTACTGCAACGCCATTGTGAATCAGATACTATATCTACTGGGTAGATGTCGCTAAGGGCAGTGGTGAAATTCTTTGCGCAAGGCGCGCACGGGTCCATCTAGTAGCTTTTAAAGCTAAACTTTTAAATTAAAAGTTAATGAATTCTGCTTAAATAACATACCTATAAAACGAAAGCGATCTTATAAGTCACCTTGGTATACTAAAGCTTTAATGAATTTAAAAAACATTAAAAACAAATACCTTAAGAAGTTCAAATCAACTAGAATCCAAGCATTCTTTGTAAAATTTCAGCAATGTCAGAAAGAATTTAAGTCTTTAAATAATCTTCTGTACATAAAGTATATAAGGAGTACTGAGCGTAATATCAAAGCTAACCCGAAATATTTCTGGAGCTTCGTAAAATCGAAGAAAGTTTCTAGTATTCCTAGTTCATTATTTTTAGATAACAAGTCGGCTAATACTCCTGTTGAGGCCGCTAATCTATTTGCGGATTATTTTGTCTCTAATTTTGTTGAAGACGAAGTGATTTCACCTGACTTTTCATCTGAAATACCCCCTTCTATTAGTTTAGGGACTTTACATATCTCCTCTGATGAAGTTTCAAGGGCGATGGTTTCTCTCAATACCTCGCCAAAATCGGACGTAGACGGTCTATCAGCTCTTTTTTTAAGGGCCTGTCCAGCGTTGTCATACCCTTTGCACTTGATTTTCAACAAATAACTTTCTTCCGGTATTTTCATTGATGATTGGAAGATTACATCAATTACGCCACTTTTCAAAAATGGTAGTAAAAGTAATGTTCGTAATTATAGGCCAATTGCAAAACTATCAAATATCTCGAAGCTGTTTGAAAGTGTGGTTAAGGACAAAATCTATTTCGCTGTAAAATCATTACTAAGCCCATACCAACATGGATTTATTTCTGGGCGCTCGACAGTCTCTAACTTAATGGTATTTAGCGACTTTTGCACCTCAGCTTTTTCGATTGGCTCGCAAGTGGATTGCATATATACTGACTTCTCTAAGGCGTTTGACAGAGTATCCCACAGGATTCTGATCAGTAAGTTATCTTGTCTTGGCTTCCATTCATCCGTTTTGCAATGGATAACGTCATATCTATCCAATTGTCGTTGTGCTGTCTCAATTGATTCCTCAACTTCGGACTTCTTTGTTGCCCCTTCTGGTGTTCCTCAAGGTAGCATTTTAGGCCCTCTACTTTTTGTTCTTTTTATAAATGACATTGGAAGTTGTTTTACCTTTTCAAATTATCTTCTTTTTGCTGATGATTTGAAGATTTTTGCGATGGTTAACAATATGGAAGATGCAAGTAAGCTTCAAAGTGATTTCAACAGTCTTCATTTGTGGTGTGAAAAGTCGCGGCTGTCGTTGAACATTGCTAAGTATTTTCATTTAACTTTTACTAGGCGTCTTAATGCTACGCCTACTGTTTATTATATTGATAACTGCGTTTGAAACAAAGTTTCAGAGACTAAAGATCTTGGAGTGGTTTTCGAGTCAAAGTTTTCATTTAATAATCACATCAATTTCATTCTTTCAAAGGCTTATTCGGTATTGGGATTCATTCGACGTAGTTCCACTGATTTTTCTGATCCATACACTTTTAAGTTTCTTTTTACTTCTCTTGTACGCTCCAACTTAGAATATGCAGTAATTATCTGGAGACCCTACGATCAACAATCGATAAATAGGATCGAACGGGTTCAAAAGATATTTCTAAAGCATGCATTGCGTTCTTTACGGTTCGAGGATCCAATGCCACCGTACCAATCCCGGCTATTGCTTATTGATCTATGCTCTCTAGAGAAAAGAAGGTCCATTCTAGCTCTTTCGTTCATTTTCAATATAGTTAATGGCAATGTCGATTGTCCAACTCTTCTAGAGCGAATAAATTTTAACGTTCCGCAAAGAAATCTGCGAAGCTTTCTTCCTTTTTATGTTGCTAGTTGCAGAACTAATTTTGAAAGTAATGCACCTATTACGCGTGCCTTAAAAGAATTTAACGACTTATCTTCTTTTAAATTAATTGATTTTTCCTTATCAAGATCTAATTTTGTGTTGATCTTAAATTCTATTATTTGATAAGTATGTTTTAAAAATAATTATTATTGTTTCTTTAGTCTGTAAGGTACTTTGTACTGTAGATGGAAAATAAATAAATAAATAAATTAACCAAAGCGCTGTTTGCTGTTCAAAAGACCCCATAACAACTTCTACCTTAAAGTTTGAAGTAGAAAGCACTCTTTTTGGTTTTAAAACATGTAATCAATTTATATCATATATATTATAGAAAGAGGAAGACCACCACTCCGATGGAAGGACCAAGTGGAGACCGACCTGCGATCTCGTGTGGTCTCCAATTGGCGCCAGTTGGCGCAAAGAAGAAATAACTGGCGAGCTGTGTTGGACGGTCAAAATCGCTCTGGCGGTTAGAAGAAGAAGAAAAATCAATTTATATCACCCATTACCAAAACTAGAGTTGGCTTTTGCTCTTTTCCATAAGTACTGTTTTCTCGACCACTCCCATGCTAAAGCTGATTGAAAAGCAGTAAAGAGTGTGCTGTTTCGGCGGTGCCGAAAGCTTTATACCTTTCATAAAAAAGCATCACGGTTCTAGTGTCCTATCCTTATTTACAATAGGTTTAAAATATTGTTTACCCCTACTAGTTTGGCATCTGTTTCTGCGAATCGGCGTGGAAGGCAGTGGATAAGGTGATTCTACAATGTGGAATGAAGCAAATCGCGTTGGGAGCTGCTTCACAGTAAAAATTAGAATTGAAAACTTTAATTTAAACTGTTTGTTTTAATAGTGAACATAGTGGTTTGAGTGCTTGCGTGCTTTGCGGGAATTGAATTAAATCATTGTTATTAGTTTAAGTTGCCAAAGAAATTCGCCTTTCATTTGTTAGTGCATTCTCTCATTTGTATTTACCACCAAATACAAACCCAGTGAAATTCCCTTCACTTCCCTTCATTTTTCCCCACAATATTGAATAGTGTGTATGTTTCCCAATTTACGTAAAATCTATTGGAACTTCTGCAAAGGGCCTGCCTAGTTTTTTCTAGCTTGGAAAAATCTAGCTGGCTCTTAGCAACATTTATCACATTTTCTACCCGGTTGTGTATACCTATATGTACTTATAATATTTGTGTTGAATTTAGTTTTAGATGTTAAATGTGTAATTTCGTATTCGATTTGCACTTTACTTACCTCTGATTTCACTCTACTGTCACTTGTAATTCAGGATCCGAACAAACTCCACAGGCACCAAAAGAGTTGCACTGATTTGTAATTATAGTTGTTGTTGGTATTTTGTCTTTCTAGGTAAATGCAGCAAAAAGTACTTGCTACACGATTTGCTGATTTGCTATTTTACACTTGACTTTGTTGTTGCTATTATTTTTGTTTGCTTGATTTCTTTGTTATTGAGGTTATTTTTGTGTCCTTAAAATAATTCGAATTTGATTTGAATTTCTTTTTTATTTAGATTAGAATGCGCATGAGCACTACAAAGAATCAGATTAATTTCACTTTAAGTCAATGATAAAACTATTACGAGTAATGGCGAATGTTTGCAGGCAATGGAAATCAATATGCTCGCGGTGTTTTCCTTGCAACGTACACATCTGAACATTCATAGACATAGTCATGGACGTATGTACATATGTACATATATGTATATGTAGGTAGTATGTAAATATGATTTCGTATTCAAATGAGGATTTGAGTTTTGTTTAAAAATGGCCTATAGATAATGACGGCTTTGCGCGGGTTAATGGATCAATTTCTTACTCAATCCATCCTTCAATCATTCATTTGATTTTGCAATCGCCATCATAAAACTAGCTTAGGGTATGGCGAGTTTGCAAGCCATATGCAACAACAATTTTGCTCACACTTAAGATCACCACTTCAACTTCTAAAGGCCGGTTCATTGGTGCAGTAGTCGTATCGCTGTAGTCGTATCCTTAACGTAAGAGAAAAACCAAAATGCATTTGGTCGGTAAGGTTACGTTACAGATAGTAGCACCAATAATCGATTACATTGATCCTCATAAGGTTGGTCGAATCAGCTGTTTTATAAGGTTACCTATAACGCACCAATGCCCCCGGCTTAATGCCCGTCTTTTCCATACCCCTAAACCATTACTATGTACAAAGTCCGTGTTCAAACACAGGTACAAATTTCGGCAAAGAGTTAATTTTTCTGCTTTTTGTAGGAGAGAGGGCGGCTATGGAAGGGGATGGGTACGGAGTTGCCGGTGCTCGCTCAACACGCATTGTGTTACGGTTCGTCGTCTCACTTACGTTAAGTTGGCTGCAAATAGATTTTGGAATACATACATGCATACATACATATGTATTCATGAATTACACAAAATTAATTGTACCAAAAGATTTTCACAGCCTGTTTATAAGGAAATAACGCAATTTTTCATTCAAAATATTCGTTCTACGCAGTACCAAAATTTCTTAGTACTGTATGTAATCAGAGAATGTCGGAACAAAACATAATCAACCAAAGTAACTCCGTATTGGAACAACATGAGCAACACTTGAGCAACACCAAAAGCGAATTGCCGATAAAAGCAACTCCGAGTCTCCCTGTTTGAACAAAGTCAATGCTGACCAAAGCAAAGTCACAAAATTACACCTTTCATTCTCTTTGAGTATTTTACTCTTTGTCTGCTCTTTTTGTTGTTGTTTTATGCAGGCTAGCACACATTCAAACATATTCCAACATACTCATACCAAAATTACTTTGGAGTTGCTGCTGGCGTGGCGTATTGTTTATCTTATAGTAAT
The DNA here is from genome assembly GCA_951509765.1 of Sphenella marginata. NCBI lineage: Eukaryota > Metazoa > Arthropoda > Insecta > Diptera > Tephritidae > Sphenella > Sphenella marginata. The sequence goes on from OX608083.1 coordinate 27,348,032, forward strand.
TTTTGTATCTCCAAGTAAATATATTTTTTATTTATGAATAGGTGAGTACCTACGTACATATGTACCTATTTGGAGTCAAATTTATTGACAAGCGAGCTATGTATGTTTACTTCGTATATTTATTTATTCTTTGAACATTTTGAAACGAATAGCATTATTCGGTAGTAAAACTATTTTCAAAAACTAATACAATTTATATCTTAAAAAAGATTGCAAATACCTAACTTTCATCGATTGGATTGAACAGACGGTCAGACAAGTACGTCATATGTACCGTTCGATGGTGATGATGTCTAAGAATGGTTGATCCTTCATATCATATGTACTTATGTATAATTGATATCTCAATCGACCTGATCTTCACGATAAGCACTAAATCCCTTAGAACGGCAATAAAAAACATAAAGTGCTTTTCAAGATCCTTACGAAAGTAGGGAGCTCCTTTGGAACTGCTTTACTGAAACTCGTTGTAGATATGAAATTACTGATCGGTTGTGGCTAAAAAGAATGACTCCGCGCGCAATGATCAAAATTGCTCGTCCGTTTAAGCGCCAATGAATGATGATGATGGTGCATTTGTGGGTTTACTCCAAACCTATATGACACTACTTACATAACTTTGACCTTTTTATAATAAAGAGAATTCACTTCTTTCTGTTGAGTATAGATTAAATGCAAAAAGAATATTTTTTTGTGCAAGGTCAAACATTAAGTTTATTCGCCGAAAAACTTGAATAGAACTATCAGTAAAGAGAAAATGTGAAACTTCCTCGAAACGTAAAAAATAAAAAGTTTTCTCAGCAAGAGGAATTTACTGCCACTGTCTTCATTGGTTAATGATTCAGCTTTTTATTGTTTTGTTGTTGTTTTGCTATGTCACGATGCAAGTTTTATTGAGGGAGTGAAAAGAAAAAAAAGAGAGCCCAATAAACAAATTAAATGCATTTTTCAAAATTAAACCGACAAATGAAGAAATATATTTTTCCATTTTCTACTTTGCTGCGTCTAAGTGACGTGAGTATAAAAATTATATAATATACCACGCATACATGAAGTCGTTTTAATTGGAAGAATTGGGTATTTAAAAAAAATCAAAAAAAAAACCGAAAATCCACCAATATATGTACATGAATTTGAGCTGACAGATATGAAAGTAGACTTTAATAAATTAAAAATATTAAATTAAAACATACAAGTGGAAAGTGATATACCTAGTTGCGATAATCCCAACGGGCATGGATACTATAGTGATGGTAGTACTCTCACCCATTTTTGTTTAAATTTCTCTATTAAGTTATAAGTGATCGTTTTCGTTCAACTGAAATTAGATGGTGCCAGGAATACTGGTAGAACATGTTCATATGACCTTCAGCCTTTGCGTCTTGCAAAAATGTTCATTTTTTTAGAAGCTATGTATATCTAGTACTAAAAGTATCGTAAAAAGATTAATTAAAATATGGTTTCTTGTAAAGAATAATCGCTTTGAAGCTGAGTGTGATTAACAGTTTTGATTAATCAGGAAAACGATTAATTAAGAATTGCACTAGCTGATTGATTGATTATTCTCGCATCTTTTGTCTCATCAATTATAAAAGCTCTTTTATTTTTTAGTATCTGGCAACGCTAGCTGTATTTAATATGCAGTTTTTCTATACAAACTTCATGAAAGCAAATCAATTTTTATTAGCCATATTGCTTACAAATATTCATATGTACATACATAATTAAGCAGCTTCAAATTCCAAGAGTTTTTTATGTTGCTATATATACGAATGTGGTATGTACATATGTATGTATGTGGGGACAAACTTACATTTATATGCAAAACACATGTATGACATCGTCGTCGCCAATACTCAACTTAAAGTAGCAGCATAGCCAATATCCCCACTTCGCTGACCAAACAGCTTAGCCCAAAGCCACATAGAGAAGTGCCAATCATGAATAAACACACAAAAAATTATTTATTCAACATATATATATGTATGTATGTATGTAAAGCTCATACATAACAACATACTACATAAGTAAGCAAATAAATAAAATTATCAAATTTATATATTCAACAAATGCAAGCTGATACATATTTATGATTATTTATAGATCGGCTCGAGTAACAGCCCTTTCAACGCGGATCTACGACAAGAAAGAAGCGCAAAGCAGGTACTCAATAACAAACTACTAAAATACTAACATAAATCTGTAATAGGATTTGGCTTTTGAATAATTGTAAGCCTAGAATCAGGGATTGACGTTTTAAGCAGAAATTTTAGTGACGAGTGTCGAACAAACAACAAATTATATTATATTATAATTATTTATTATTAAAAAAAAAAACATTGTGTATAAAGAAGTAATATTTTTTACTTTGAATGGCAAATAAAATTTCAATTATTTCCTGTATGACTGAACAATAATTGGAACTTTGTGCGTTTTTCAAAAATTTTATTCAAATTTAGAAGAAGATATATTTTTAGTTTCCATTACTGTCAATAGAAAAATAGAATATTGATGTGTACGAAAACTTAAATAGGTATACTATAAATGGACGGATGAGTGGCAAATCAGCCTACCCTCAAGATTTGACTGGCTTAGTATTCCATTCAACAATGTCCCATTTCAGCTTAAAATAGTTTGACCTTACGTTTTTGTCTATGGGTGTCAGATATATCCATGTTATGATAATTTTTTTTTTTTTTATATTTTTTGTAATGTATGTGTTTTGAAATTTTTTTCCTAAAACATGAATATTTGTTTTTTTTTTTTTTGTTTCTTGAATATATTCATGAAAATAGTACATATAGCGGTCACAGGTTGCAAAATCGATTACCAATTTTACAAGTTTATGAACGCAATTTTTTGTATATGAAAGAAAACACTTTAGTTCGTTGGAAAAAAATTGTTAAAAATGAGCAAATTGTATCAAGAAAAGATTATATTAAAACTGAATAGGCTACAAAAACTATGAATTTAAAATTTTAACAAAAACAATTTACAGTTCTTGACACGCGTCAAAATCCCGGAAAACGGTACATAAAGAGGTAACAATATGATGTAAATATTTTAAAAAGTGATTTAAAATTATGTTTAGGCTCGTTGCAACTTTTTTCAAACAACTCAGTAGATACTTCGCTTAACATGTTAATAAATCTATTCTCATTCTTAGCGAAAAAGAAGGAAAATGCTTCCAACCACCCTAATGGACAACAGATTAAACAAACACAGTTTGACAAATTTAGATACTTATTTTTTCACAGCAAAATAAAATTTTATTAAAAGTAGACTTCGTATGTTTAAGCCCGATCAAAAACGGTTTTATATTGCTGTGCACAGAATTAACCTTTCAACCCTAAGGATTTAATGATAACAGAAGGTTTAAAATGTTAGCATGAAATGTCAATATTTATATAATTAATAAATCTCATTGGCAGGGTAAGTCTAAAAGTGACTAATTCGCTAGTAAAGTTGAAAATACAGTTTGAATTTTTAATTACTCAAGTCTGACTGCCCACAATTTTTTCACTTTATATATGACTTAAAATGGGTTTCTTAACAAAATAGGAAAAATCTGTTATTATTTTAATGCTCACAGCCGTAACACTTATCCGTTTTCTTTTACTTTTGGTTTGTGTAGTGTTTTTCACTCTTATTTATTTTAGTTTACAGGCGTTCAGCTTTGTTTTTGTTTTTAGTTTTTTTTTTTCAATTTATGTGGTTTTTGGTTTTTACTTTAACTATTTACCATTTTTGTTTTACCTTAACTGTTTATGATTGGAAACTGTCAAAAGTGAAAACACTTTTAGTTCGCAGTTAATAAGTAAATTTTATTTTAATTTTAAATTTTTTTGAATGCGTTTTTACCATTAGCTGGTGTATTTCCAATTTCAGCCACTTCAATTTCAAAGTTAAGTTGAAATGTTAAAAAAAAAATTGTAGGAATATTAGCATGTTTGTACACTTTCACAAAACTACATAATAAGCTTCCAACCAACTCAGTTCATAATGCAACTGAAAACACGTACAAGAGATAAACACAAATACCAAATAGGCATTATTACATTTTTATTGTAATAAATGCAAACATGTTAATATACATATGTACATATGTATGGTACTTCTGTATGAAGTAAATCCGTTATTCGAAGTTTTAAAACATTGTGTGTTACCCACTTCTATCCAAATTTTATTTCAAAACTAAGTACCTAGCCCGAAACACAAATTTCAAATGCAGACATCTCTTTGTATGTATACGAAAATGCATCTTACTTTTATGCAATTATGGAAATACTCATTTAAACTCCATCACTTAAAAACCGATGAAAAGCGACTTTAATTTATTTCGAATTTTAGCTTTTCGCAACGCCAAGAACGTGATAAAGAATGAAGAAAACAAATGCCAAAAGCAATACAAGAAATATCAAAATCGCTATTTAAATACTCATGTTGGTTTAAACACAGTCGCATAAAATATTGTGCATACATATTAATTTTCCAACACTATCACATAAATCCCTCTTGTGCATGTATGCGAACAGGTGTATGTGTGTGTGTTTACATTGTTTGTGAATGTGAATGTTGCAACGATCGACGACTAGCTCCGCAACTCTTTACTCACAAGTCAAACCCGTATATGATCGTATGTTTGTGTGTAACTATATTAGACCGTCCAGAAAATTTACCAAAACTGCATTTGAGTTATCGTCTGAATGACAGCTTAAGATGCACGACAAGGTATTTTTTCAATTTGAACATTTGAAGACAATTTTTGATAACCACAAAGCTAGCGCTAACAATCACTTCATATGACAGATAGCCAAAATAATTCATTAATTGTGGATGGTAAAAACGACTCTAATTTCGTTTAAAGGGAGCATTATAGCTGCCGACATTAATATATGTTTTAAGCAAAGTTATATGAAAAATAGCAAATAAGTTAAACCAGATGTTAAAATCATACATATAAAAACTCTACCGAAATAACACATGGCGATCAATTTAAACGAACTTCAATCTATATATAAATTTTTATTTTGGTAACCTATTCAAAAAAATTTATATACATACATATGTATGTATACGGAACTCTATATTCACCTTAATGACTTTTTACTGATCATACCAATAGCTGTGTGCCCCAGTGCTCACTTAAAACACAAGCTAAAGATAGCCTCAGTCGTTCTACATATACGTCACTTCGATATACATATATATACATCACATATGTATATAAATGGTTTGCACAGCTAAAAAACTAGGTAAAGTATTGAACGCCTATAATCAAAAGAGGTCAGTCATGGGCTTCAGTTTTAAACTCAACTTAATTCTTTTTGGCCGGCAGGTCTAATGCAGATATTAATATATCTACATACGTATGTAATTATATATGATATATGTAAACGCACACACACACACGCATTTGCATGGATATTAACACTTTAGCTTTGCCAGTTGACACGCACCTCACTTTGCACTTGCATCAATTGCAATCGCTCTTTGTCGTTTATTGCTTTTATTGTTGCATTGAAATAATGGCTAGTACTTTCAAACTGTTGCTTTGCTGTCGGCTTTATACGAATAGTCGCAAGTGCAACCGCCGACACACAAGAAAAGAAAAAAGAAAACGCAAAAAAGAACGCCTCAACGCGCTATGAACAACCAAAACGATCGACGCTTCCAAGATGACTAAACTCTACTTCATTTCTAAATATACTTTATTTCCTCCTCTACACAGAGTCGACTATGAGTTTATTTCACTAATATTTAAAGTTGGAGAGGGGGTCGGAAAGGTTCATAGACGATTCAAATTCTCAAACTGGAACACATGGAATTTTCGCTCACCAACGAAGAGCACGGAACTTCCACCAATGGAGATCAATGCGGTTGCCTACTCTCTACAAAATATTGCTGTGCTCATGCAGCTCAATCGGTGAATGGAGTGTACACTGTACAGTGAGAAACTACGATTATCAATTTCAAAGCAATATCCATAGGCTCTCAGTTATTGCCAAGTTAAACTCGTTTGCTTCTGCAATGTTTACAGGTGTTCACAACCAGCTCGCTCATTCAACTTCTATTCGCTTACCTTTCCAATAAGCAACATGTAGCGTTTGTCGAGTTAAGAGGTTTGAGATTAGCTGTTTCTCAGCTACTCTTGCCACCTTATAACCTAACTACTAATATTCTCAATTAATGTATATTTACAGTTATTTGGAAACGATATAAGTACAGTAAAATATTCCATATAAAATAGCTTTATCTGACCTGTTGTTTATAAACAAAGGGTTGGTTTGTATTACTTAGAATTTCTAAAACTTTCTGAACACAACACTCCGATGAGTTAAAAAATAGTACTTCATCATACATATGTAATTGGAAATATCAATCTGGTCCAAGTCCTCTTCTACTTGACCCTTGGCTTCCCTTAAACAAACGGGCATTGTTACAGAAGTACTTCAGAGAGGTATACTAAAAAATTGTGGAGTTTCTTGTGTCGTCGATAGGGATCTTATAACTTTAATGTCTTAAAATCAGACCTTTTAAGTCTTCCCACTTTGTATCATTTAACCATACATAGATGTGAAAGGCGTCGTTGATCCACCATCGAATTAAGCTGCAATGCCCTTCAGAAAATTTCTAGGTTAACTATTACAAAAAACATCCGATTGCGCTAGAGCGACTTGTACCCCACCCACCCAATTTTCCATCCCCGTCTTTGAGTTGAAATATTTTATATTTGCATCCGTATCCACTGTGATATTATTAAAATTTATTTACCATAACTTCTAGTTTTAATTACTCTACCTTTATTTTATATTTGTGATTACAATGCAATAATTTTTCCTACATTTAAATTTTGTTGTATGTACTATAAAAGATCATAGATTTTGTTGTGCTAATATTTTTCAATAAATGAGAAAATGAGAAATGAGTATCGACATCCACACAACTCATCGGATCAAATATCTTGCCCTGGTAGCAAGGCGAGGGCGAGTCTTGTGGAGAATAAACTATACGGTTCTATTAAGATAGCCAAGTCTGTACACAAGAGACTTAAGACGAATAATTAAGAACTCAAATTATATCTACAATAGAGGTAGAAGTTTTCGTTCAAGGTCATAAACATACAGCAACAAATTAAAGTTCTTTATGTGAATTTTGTAGTAGGACGCTCTGAATAAGGCTATTAGTGCTATTTGGCTATAGAACATAAATTATTCACTGTTATACGATATTGATTGTCAAGCATATCAAACCTTCGTATAGAATTATCACCACCAAAAAGATCCATTCAAGACAACGCACTTCTTTAAGGACGAAATCTATGTTGTTTTTGGTGCATTTATATAAAGGCAGTTCCTAATATTTGTGTACCTAGCTCTTCTGAGGCATCGGGATTAATGATAACAATGTCGAAAAATTAGATTATTTGTGAGATTGTATATAAAATATCATTAACTGGTACCAAATAAATTCCTAGCTATGCCCAATTGCAACTTCCTTGAAATCTATATGGCCAGTATCGCTTCACAGAGATCAACAACAAATTTTGGATATACATAAATGAAGCTCACACAAAAATATGAGGCGTGCCACCACCCACTTTTCCAAAAAATATATACATCCTATGGCACAAACAAACCCAAAGTGACACTTACGTATATCCAAACAGCATTAATTTAGATCAAATACGTTCAGGTTTATGACGAATTAAAACTTTATTTAGACGAAATTTAGCGAAATTTAGAAATAGTCAAGCTAGTTGTCCTTACATCGTTCTCTCAACATGCCGTTATACATACATATATTATATGGCTAAGACTGACACTAAGGTAGGGAAGGGTGCATCCTCGTTATTAAATGGCAGAGTTCGTTACAAGTGTTTATCATATTGAGCTACACATCAGGATGGGATAGCACTCCAAGCTGGGGTTCTCCTTATGTTCAGTCCTGAGCCCCTCAGATTAGAGGTTAGGCACCTCACTGAGCTGGAGAAGACATTTCAAGGGTGACCTGACATTCCTTGATGTTTTTAGCCAGTTAATGGATAAAGTAGCAGAGGCGATAATCTTGAGAAACGGTCGTTCTCCTTGAAATATTATGGGAGTGAGGGAGTCTTCTGTAAAAACGCATCAGTCGGCCTTGAGGTGCTAAAGTCGGTCGGGATGCCACTTGAGATGATTATGAATAGGTAGGGCGACTACAAAGTTAACGTTTCCACGACAGATAGGTCTAAGCACCGAACTGAAAAGCGTTTCACCCAACCATGTGCTGTTATAGCACTAGAATACCTGTTACCTTATCGAGTTTTACGTCACGTACACGCTACAACAACAAGAAAGTCATGAGCTTAATGTCAGATATAAAGAGAGGGTAGGGTAGTGGGGACCTTGAAGTCGTCAAGCGTCATCCGGTTCTTATCACTAAACAGCACCCAATAAAGGGTCTTATAAATCAATACCAGAGGTTAAAGGCCATATGTACATATGCATGCGTGTAAGTATTCACCCGACTCAGTTATTATCTTGCAAAAATTGCAATTAGTCTAGGGTCAGCCCGGGACGAGTTGCAAAGGAAAATGCGACTAATATCTGTTCTGATCACTTTGTATGGGCTAAACTGCTGTTTGATCATATAATATAGAGAGATTAATTGTACCCGTATATACCCGAACGGGTACGAAGGGAATAATCCACTTTCCACCCAAACGGGTATTTTAACTCCTATGAGTATGCTACAAAAGCGAACATTGATGTACACCCCTTTGAGCATGCTACACAAATAAATTTTACCTATGTGTATTGAATTAAGGCCCACTGTAGGCTAAATGAATTCATCGGACATCGCTCGCTTTAAAAATTAGTTGCAGGGTAATTAGACGCTGAAAACAGAGTTTTGATTACCCAGACTTAAGTATTAAAGTTCAAAGTTGACTCGCCAGCTAATGGGGAAGTATGACTAATGTATGTATGTACATACATGTGTACATGCTTGAAGTATGCGAGTCATTGTCGTCTACATAAATTACTTAAAGGATTTTATTTCTATGTTTATATACATATAAAGTGTTATGTCCTAAGTTGTTATTGAAAGCCATTTTTGGAAAAGATTATCTCCTTTTAAATACGAGACCTTTGAAATCCATATACTTTTATATTTGTCCTAGAAATTCCAAAAGGATTAGTCAGATATTTGAGTGCAATGAAATGTTTTTTTTTGGTTGTGTCCTGGACACTTAAGAATTGTATCTCAGTCTACTGTCTGCACTTTGTACAGCAATAGGTATTCCATTGCGCAAGATAATGACAATTGTCATTAGTTGGCTACCAGCTCGTAGGTTATTAACATTTCACTATTGCCCTAAAAATTAAATGCACAAACTCGATATTGTAAGAAGTACAAACTGCAGGTAAAAGTAAATGCATTCGCCCCTATTCCTCCAACACATGATCATTCGTGCATACTACATACCTAGGTACTTACAACAAATGTACACACACCAAAGAATGTTTTTCCTTGATCGGCTTACATTGACCTTTTTACCTAAAGCATCAACAGTTTCATTGAAAAATACAACAAAAACCAACATTTCTATAGGATTAACCTTTTGTGGCATTCATTATTTACGCACAAAAATTAGACGTGGGAAAAAGGAAATTAACGATTGTTACACAGCACTAAAATTATAGTTGCAGGACTAGTAAAAAGTAAATAAATGACTTGAGAATCGAAGACAACGTGAGAACAAACTAAAGAGTAAAGTAGAAACTATATGTACTACGACACATACACAAACACACCAAGATTGACTGAAGGGTTGAACGGCTTACACTGGTAATTTTTGTTTGATTTTTTGGCCTTGAATATTAACAGCACTGTAACCATTGTACATTAAGATGTTTACAATATCTTACGGGATATTTATTTCTTTTCCTTCCAAAGCCACGGGATCTTACGACTTTAGTGCTGTTCACAAAGAGCTGCCATATACATGTAAACCATGCTTGGTTGAATTTTTGGGTGTAGCCAGGACAATAATATGGATAAGAGGAAAAAGTGCAGAATGTATGGTGGAAGGGGGCGTATTCGCCACTTTCGCACATTCGGCACCCCCTGTTTTCTCTAAACTCATCAGTGCTATCAGTTACACACTTCTGGTTTAACTTACCTTGGCATTGGAAGTTAGACAAGTGATCGGACACAATTCTGTTTATTTTCCTTTTTGCTTTGGTGTGATTACTTTTGCAATAACTTCCCTGCAAAAAATGCGATTTCTCTAGAACCAGCCTGTGCTGAGAACTGTTCAAATTTCTTTGATCATATCCTATAGAGAGATAAATTGTTCCCGTATATATCCGAACGTAGGGACTAACCCACTTTCCACCCAAACCGGTATTTTAACTCCTATAAGTATGCTACAAAAACTAAAATTTACTCACACCCCTTTGAGCATGCTACAAAAATTGAAGTATAGCCAGCTGTAGACTAAAGGGATCGATCCCGGATCACGCTCCTTTAATTCATTTTGATAATAAATATGAAACAGGTTTTTATAATTTTACATTTATTTTAATAAAGCTTAAAACTGGTATCGTTTTTATAAAGTAACTGCGACTGGGGCACTTTTCATAGACCAATTCAAAAACGCTCTACCTAAGCTTAAAATGTATTGTATTCTCCAACCGAAATATGGCGTTTTTAAAACATATTCAACTCCAATTTTGAAAAAAGAGCGGTTTTGAAAATATACATATAATTTATATGAAAATGTAAGTTATTGTTCCTATTACAAAAGTTCAAGAAAAACACTACACATTACTCAACTTCCTTCAAAATCCTTTTTAAATATTGGCAATTGAGTAATTGTTTGTAATCTATTATCTTCGAAAAATTTACAGAAACATTAATAGATTAAGGGCTTAAAAAAGTAGATAAAAGGTATAGATTTGCAAGTTAACTGGCATGCCAGGCTTTATTAGTGCACGATCTTTTCCTATCTCCATTTTGCAGGAATGATACAAGTGGTCATTGAGAGATTGGAGGCTCTTGTAAGGTGTTTTATTCATTCTTCGCCGAGATGTTTTAGCATCGACGGTGTGTCTGGGCCAATGTATTTGATGTTTTTAGACTTCCGAAATACAAATTGCCGGCAAAAAGCGCTCTCGCATCTCTTCCACAATACATTCTCAGATTTTTTAGTGTAAGATAAACTTTCTTAACAATAGAATTTACATGAGCAACACTTGAAAAACAGGGACCACACATGTTTTCAAAAAACTAGCTGGTCTGGGTGTTGAGGGATTTAGCCGAATCAGCTTGCTTGGTGCAGCCATTTTCAACATTCGGAGCATTGGACGAAGTGTGAACGTTTCACATAAATCTTCTTCCAGCTCTGATTTGCTGATTTTTTGACCGACAATTCGGTATTCGTCTGGTATTTCATTTTCCGCCAGGGGTGGAAAAGTTACCTCCATCTGTTGTCAAGCGCTTCATGTTCATTACCCATCAGCATTTATTTTAAGAATTTTAAGTTAACCAACTTTGCTGGCCAAATTTAAATAACAAATCACAATGAGACACCCTTTCTTTTGTAATAAAACATTCAAGAATTCCCTATGCTATCGTTCACTATGCACGTTTGAAATGAACTAAATCAAATTCATTCTAATTACTTCAAATGTATCATGTTTTTATGTGTTAAGCCTGGTAGAGTGGATTTAATCTTTATACACATTTACATTATGGTGTGTCCGGGTATGGGCATTTTTAAAAATTTTAGTGAAGAAAACATAACAAAAAAAAAGTTTTATTCATTATTTAACAAAAAATTGAGTGATGAGTGGAGTGTTATTGGTTATTCACCAATTTTCAAATAATAAATAAAATTTTTATTCTTATTCAAGCTTTTTAAAATATTAAATAAGCACAACGAGGTACAGCAAAATTATATCCATATGTGCTTTTTGGGATATGAGCTCGAAAAAGTTTTTGAGTTTTGTTTGTGCTTCTATAATGTCTATAATTATGCTCGATTTCTATTAAACTTAAAACAAAGAACACCCAATATTATCGCTTAATTACCACACACCCTAATGTACATGCACACGTGCTTAGTTCTTAGTCATTACGCCAACGCCATAAAACGAAATGTAAATCACTTTAAATCATGATTTTGGATTAAAAATTCGATACGACGTTTATGTCTTAACCTTAAGAACAATGCTTTAACCTAACTTTTACAAAATGCCATAAAAGCACAATAAATATAAAAACCTGTTTGATGTCTTGAAATGTTCAAATGATTTTATCATGGCTTTCCGTTGTTACATTCATTGTAATCTCCTTAACTCCCGCAATTACCTTCATATATAAATAGTTAGTTTAATTTTTTTCTATACACCTAGCTCTTTCCTCAAAGAACTAGGCTTGTTAAACAAACGAAGTTCCTTAAACTTTCAAATTTGTAACAGTTACGTGGCTGATGCTCTGACGCCAATACTTAGGGCCGCTTTCATAAAAGCCCTTAACCGCTAACCATAGTTTAATAACCGTATTTTGTACGGTTAGCTGTCAAATTAACCGCCGATTTTTATGAAAGTAGCCCTTAGTGTTGTTTCTATATCTTTGTTTGAAGAAGTACTAAGAAAAGAAAATAGCTAGTCTTAAAATATAGAAAACATAGTTGAATTTATAAATTTTTTTTCTTTCAAATGAAAACTATTTCGCAAACGAGAAAGCGAATTCCATTTTTTAAAAAAGTTTTGATTTTTGGAAGCAAATTTTTCAAATGGTTAAGGGATTATCTATTATTTTAAAAAGGATCATATGAACAAAAACAGAAAATCTGGTTTTGGAAAAGCAATTATTATATTTAATCTTAATCTTCTCTTTAGAAAATCTGAATATTAAGTTTCCTGATTAAGACGAGCCTACACTTGAAAATTCGGCTAAACAAAATTTGGAAATACTTAAGTTTCCAAAAGTATAACTAAAAAGTATGTTTTTTTAATCTTCTAAATTAAAAAACGTCATTTCATTAAATTAAAAGGAAGTAAATTTTGCGGTTTTATTGCGGGGTAACAGGGGGAAATTCCCGCCCCCCCCCCCCTAAACTACCAATATGTCTTTACACACTACTTCTCCTCGAGAATACTTTTTGATGCTTTTGTTATTGTCAGGAGAAGGTTCTCATGCAAGTATAAATTCAGAAAATTCCACTGATATTGAGATATAGTTAGAACCTTAAGACGAACAAGCAATGTTAAATGCCGTAAAACAATCAAAGTATGTGAGTCGGTTCTCGGGTCGGTTGCCAGCCAATGATGGAAATACATACATATCTTGAACTGGGACAGTTTCCTACTTGTCTGAAGGAGAGCCCAGATTCACTGTAGAGAATGTCGTGATATCTATGAGTTGGACAAAATTCTGCCCTATACAATCTGCTGGCGAATTTGATTACCACATTGCATGATATGCGATGAAGTCGGCCGTTTTGCGCCTAAACCACACATTAATATTGGACCGACAATCCCTCGATGAGCAAGTGACAGGGGGTAAGTAAACGTTGATCCATAGCTGTAATGATTACGATTAGTAATCGGTTGGATTATTTTCTAAAAAGAATTGTAATGGTTATTTATTGTGCGTTTGAAATATTGGGATTACGTAATGATTACGATTATAAAGAATCAAAAAATAATCATGATTACTCTAGATTACTGAAAAGAATCAAAATAAATAATTGATTCTTTTCAGCGATTCTTTTTGATTATTTTTGATTACTTTCAATCCAAAATACCAAACAACTTTTCTCTTTAAATTTTAAGACTATTTTTTTATAAAAATTTTTAAAAAAAAATTTTGTATAATTTGAAATATATATTGTATATATTATACTTATGTATATGTATATATACCACACTATTATAAATATTATTTTATAAATGATGATTTTTGCTATTATTAATAGCAATTCATCCATTCAATATAATCAGCCCTATCGTGAAAGTTCGCGAAAAAAAAGAAAAGTTGTTTGGGATTTTGGATTGAAAAGAATCAAAAATAATCAAAAAGAATCGCTGTAAAGAATCAGTTATATATTTTGATTATTTTTGATTCTTTTCAGTAATCTAGAGTAATCATGATTATTTTTTGATTCTTTATAATCGTAATCATTACGTAATCTAGTTGGGACCAAGATAATCGTAATGTAATCAATTATTTCACTATCAGATACAAAGATCAGATTACTAATCATTACGATTAGTAATCAAAACTTAACAGGCATGCGTTGATCGCCTGACCGGGCCACATTACTAAGTCACTTTGGTCCAAGTCGGGAGCAAAGAGATTATACTGTACGGTATAGTGTATGACGAATGAAAGTCCACGCCCATTACCTCTAAAGACGATATTTAGGGTGCACATCGTATCCAGAATAAGTACAGAGATCCGATCTTGTTGTAGTTCGTCTCCTGTTTTGCAAGGATAACAGTCGTATGATCTACAAAAAAAAACCATATTATCATGGGTATGGTTATGCACCGATTTCAGCAGTGCTCAATGCCAATCATTCTGTTTCTGCTGAGAACTAGTTTATTTCAAACTAATATATTTTATTACTAATAATAGAAAACGTTGCTAAAATATTGTACGTAAATTAATATACTCGCAAGACAAAGTACGAAATTATTATTCTTATTGAAACTTTGGTTTGTACATACTGCAATGAAGAACCGTCTTGGGCGAATACAATCTAAAGCACCGCAATAAGAGACATGAATGAGAAAAAAATGATACAGCAGAAAACGATTCCAGACACTAGACTTCGAAACTGGTTGTTCTGACAAGTTCAACAAATAGTCAAATGCAAGCTCAAACTCATATTTCTTTATAAAGGAATGAATTTTTAACATTAAAATGCGAGAATTTATTTGAAACCTCTCGGCAATATATCTTAATAATGAGCGGAATACTTTAAACTGGAGGAGCAATAACAACCAAATATGAATCTGCTAAAGCCGAAAAGAAGAAAAGCCACTTTGAAACAAAAGCAAGAATTTTAAAGTGAAAAGAAATTAGAAAAATGCATTGTTTCGTAGCTAGCCAAATAAAATTACTAGTCACTCTTCGTAGAAACAAAGTCGTTTGCTTGGCGATGTGGAAAGTCATTATGAAAATCCATGTGGGCACTTGCGCTGCCCACCGGGTCAATAATCTTACAGCGCCGCCTCAAATCAACAGCCTAGAATAGCCATCGGCATAATCTCGGCTATCCAAACCTCCGCCGGCGACCTCACAGAAAGGGAAATGATTAAACGTATGTTGTGGAAATGTGCATTTGAACTTGCGTACTTTTCAAGTGGCCATGCATATCTACCCTGTTGGAAAAAAACAATCGCCGTAATTCAGTTATAAAAATATGAACATCTTGGATCAGCAAACTGTGGACAAAAGGGCTTAATCGTGGGAAACTCTCTTTACAGATAAGTCGCACCTCTTTCTGCACGTTGTCTCTCTATTTTCGAACAGTTCGCGTAAAATGAAAACCTGGTCGATGGTAGACTCTTTTAAAAAATTTTAAATTAAAAAATGGTCGGAATATGTATAAAGAAACGAAATACTTTATTTTTCGTGCTTAAACTCATATTCAAGCTGATGGTAGCCATAAGAGAATAGCTTTTAGTTCAGAACAATAAAGAATGCTACAAAGTAAATTGAGTCTTACATCATTGAAGACCTTTTTTCCCAATTTGTATTACACTACACAGTCGTATATGTATACACTTATGTACACGGCTAAAAATTGTTACCTAAATTTTAAACTTTTTTGAGCTACATATATGACCAAACCAAACTTGGTTTAGAATTAAATTTACGCCGCTTTACAAAGAAATGCTCGTAATAAATATTATTTAAATTTTAAACCGAAATGTTAGGACTCGAACCGACGTGTCTCAAATCAGTGTGCAATGCTCCACGACTTTTTTTGTATTTCTTGTTAATCCCAGTTAAGTTTTAAATCTAAACCACACAAAATTTAGAATTTTTGTAGGTAATCGGTTTGGAATTTATTACAAAATTACGTAAACCAATGAATGGTTTAAACATTAGGCTCAAATTTTTAGCCGTGTATGTAATTATCTACTTACATATTAATAAATGTAAAATGTATAAGTGCAAACCAAAATTATTCAAATTGTTTTTTTCTTTCTTTCTTTCAAATTTTCCTTTTCTTGGTGAAACACACATAGCGGCAGCAGCAACATCTCCGATACTCTCCACCGCAAGTTCTTTGTTTTTTGTCCATTGCTTCACACAACGCTGCACCTCCGGTCATTTATATTATACAATATGTATTAGGTTAGTTGTCTGAGGATCGGAAGCGACCCTAACCTTCACGCTCGTGCGAACACTTCCCATGACGAATTTGTTGAATTTTTACAATACAACAAACTAAGAAGTAACTAGACAAGGTTGAAATTAATACATAATACGCCTTTAGTATGTATGCAAAATACATGTTTGCACGCTGCTGCTGCTGAATGCGTAAATGACCAGCGCTTAAAACACGCATCGCAACATGAGCATTAAGATAAGCAATTAAATTAATTCACCTTTTTACATAGAAACATACGCACGTACCTAGGCTTTTTCCCAAAGATTGCACACCTATGATACACAGCCATAAATATTTCAAGGAGTATTCTTCGTACCTATGTATGTACATATGTATGTATATATTTGAATGTGTACGTATATATTTGAAAGAAAATGCTACTTCTGCATAGTAAAGAATATAAAAGGTAAGGGTGCCATTCAGGTCTGAGTTAGTCCATTTTGGAGCTTGCAAGTTCTCTTCCTAGCCAACTGCTGCATTCAGGTCGAAAAAAATGTGTCCAAAACCTCTGAATAATTGTTCGTCACATAAAACTGTGGGCATAGCGTTGTAGGCTGCATTCCGAATTGAACATTCTAAGGGGCACGTTTGACGGGCGAAACCCTCTGTCTTGATGGGTCCTTTCCGCTGCGATATGCTACACCCATATTTCGTCTACGTAAAACACTCCTTTGGAAGCAAGGATGCTTAAAAGTCGTACCATTTCAAAACCTGATATATCTTCGCTTTTTCTTTCTTTCATCAAATAAAAAATCGGCCACCCTGCACCTGGGCTGTGGCATCACTGATGATAATAGAACCATCTTTATCATTAAAAATAATATTAGCAGAAATTCTACGGAGAATCATCTTTCCTGATATATGTAGCTATTGTAGACAGTTTGTAGAAAGAACATGAGGCGCCTCTTCGAGAGTAAATTTGTAAATACTGGTCCCCCTCTCCCCAATTTTTTTCTGCTATTTTTAAATATTGGTAGCCCAACCCTGCGGAGCAGTCTCCAAAAAACACAATCTTGAGCTACACGCTTTGAGAATCGCACTTGCAGAAGTGATAGTTAAAACTTTGAAGTAGACAGTGTAAAAGCATTGCTTAGGTATTGAGCTAGGACTGGTGCTGTCGTCAAACGGCTTAGATTAGGGATAGTCCTCAACTAGTCTAATTTTCTGAGGGCAGTAACAAGTCTCCCAGTAAGTTTCCCACATTATTTGTTGTTTTTACTATTTCCTACGACTTTGCCAGGTATTGCCTACCATATAACGTGGTGCACTTGCAGAATTTCTAATGTGAACATTAAATGAATAAAATCTATGTGTGGACACCCTAATGGAGTTTTTAATATGATATAATAATTCACTTTTACATACATACATAGTGGCATAAATATACAATATTTGCACTAATTTGACAATATTAAATGTGATGTGGCCTCTGTTCAACTTTGCTACTATTACTCGTAATTCGAGCAACTTAAAACCTTTTGAAGTATAATTGCGCTATGCCAAGTTCAAGCAACTGCGTATTTCGACTTTTTGAAAATTTGAGTACCTGAAGCTAACAATTGTAATGGCAATAATGAGGCTATAATATTAGAAACTAGAGTACAAAATTAGAGTGCCTTCACCTCTTATGAACCCATCACCAGAAAATTTGTTATTATTAGATGATTTTGCGACTTAAGACAGTCAGTGGTAATTTGATGCAAAATTGGGTTGGTACTGTTAGCCAAATTTCATTGATAGGCTTATTCTCACCGTTATTGCTAATATGTAGGTGGGAATTATAGATACCGAGCAGGTAAACATTGAGTCGCTTTTTATCAAAAAAAACTGGATAAAAAGTGGGCAATTTCTTTCGGAGTAGTTCACTTTTTCCCCATGTTGAAATTGTTTCTCCGTATGAGTGTGAGGCCGTAAGTCCTGCATTATTTTAGGCACTTGGTTTTCATACAAATTCCATGATTATGCATTGATTGTTGGGGTGGGGATAAGTGATGCCAATTATAGACACCAACGGACTCCAAGCTATCACCACCTGTAGTGGAATTCACTAGCTTATAACGTCTGTCGCGTCGATAACGATTTGGGCAAAAAATTCCTCATCCCGCCAAAAACATACTCTAAGTACTCAAATGCCGTTTTACTAGTAATAATAGGAATATAATATAATTATATCATTTTTTAAGAAAAACTTTAAATTATTGAATATGCGAATAAATGAATATACATACATAGGTAAAAAAAAGTTAGTGAATACCGATTTCGATATAGTTATAGTTACGACAAAATGTCGATTGCGAATTTCGCGGTTGATGTTAATGAATTCCACCACGGTCTTCAGAGTTCAACAGGGTCTTCAGAGTTCAACGGGGTGTGCCTCTTTTCTGTTGTCAAAGGCGGGCGTCGAATGTAATATCTTTTGTAATGGAGCATTTGCCGTGATTTAGTTCTAGTCGCTTCGTGTATATCTATTTGGAGGGCCTGGTGCGACATGTTGAAAAAAAAATTTGTCGGATCTTAAAAGATCGAAAAAAATGCCGAAAAATAAAACGCAGAAAACACACCATGTCGAGAAAAAAAATATATCGAATATTAAAATGTCAAATGAAAAAATGTAGAAAATAATTCTCAACATTCAATCTTGCTTTGTCCCGGTATCTAGGGGAAAGAAATATTTCACACCTTATGTGATTTTATCACTTGGCTGCTCAAAGAAGTTCGCCTGTCTACAAAGATCATTACTGCGGTAGTCTAGACGACCGTTCAGTAGCGTAGACTACCGTGTTCGCAATTCTTATTTAAACTTTATTTATAGATAAATAATTAATATGGAACTACTTACCTAACGATGTTTTGCGTCCCTTATTGCCGCAACATTCCAAAAATTGCTATTTGCAGACAAATTATTTATCAACAACCCCTGTCTGATCCCTGTCGTGTGTCTACAAGAAAAAACAATTTCCTTGTGTTTACATTTTTCTTGTCTTAATTGTTAACACCACAGCACTCACTATTTCCACATTGTATTCAAAAATTTGAGTGCCTAAGTACATCAATGTACAAAACTACCTTTGTAAGTACTAAATAATAGCTTGCAACTGCATACAGCGTTTGAAGGTCATTCCTATTTGTACTGATTACCATTAAACTTGATTTTGATTGACGTTTTACGATAGCTCATTGATATGAAAAATTCCTCTTCAGAAATTCGTTGAGTCACATTCAGCCAGTACATAATTATAAGATATTAATGTTGATGATTCATATTTTACCCATAGTGCCATTTGACCCTTTGCCCCTGGTATCTAACCATAAATTCCCAACTGAAACTTTTATATCGGCGCGGGCTTAGCTGGGTGAATAAAGATGTACTGATTTCCGAAAAAATGTTATTTTAAACTGGACTGGCAAAAAAGCAAGTCAAATCATGTATCCTGACATTCCTTCATCCATGGCTCCAGTTCCACACAGCTCTGGCCTCCCCGTTCCTACTCCTCCAGAGAAAGAGCAGGTGTCTTCCTGTGAGAGCCCTGATTCCATGAGTGTGGAAGACAATGAAGGTGAAGGATTTAATTTACTAGCTGATAACAAAAACCCATACTATCCCAACCAAAAAGACATGAATGATTTGATCAGAGATCTTGGTCTAACCAAGTCCAATGCAGAACTTTTCACGTCCAGACTGATGCAGGATTTTCTGGATCCTAGTGTTAAAGTCACATGTCAGAGTAAGCGTCACGAACTGTTTTCCAACTTCTTCATCAGCGAAGATGGGCTCTGCTTCTGCCACGAAGTGACCGGTCTGTTCGAGGAAATCGTTGTTGTTTTGAACCAAAAGAGTGGCGCCTCTTCATTGACAGCTCATGCAAGAGTCTCAAAGCCGTGTTGCTTCACAATGGCAACAAGTATCCGTCTCTTCCTCTGGCGAATTCAGTATCTCTCAAAGAGAACTACGACAATGTCAAGAAAGTGCGAAGGCATTGAAGTATGAGCAGTATGGCTGGGAAGTGATCGGAGATTTCAAAATATGTAGTGACATTCTTAATGGGCCTGCAAGGCGGTTACACCAAGTTTCCTTGCTTTCTAGGCCTGTGGGACAGCAGAAACGACAGTGCACACTACAGTAGGCGTGAATGGCCACAACGAACTCAATTCACAGTAGGGAGGATCAACGTCAAGTTGGATCCCCTTGGTGGACCCCCAGAAGGTACTGGTGCCACCACTCCACATCAAACTGGGGCTTATAAAGCAATTCGTCAAAGCTCTCGACAAAAATTCTTCAGCCTTCAAGTACCTGCAAGACTTGTTCCCTAAGCTCTCAGAGGCGAAAGTTACAGCCGGTATCTTCGTTGGACCACAAATAAAGAAAATCTTCGAGTGTGAGGAATTCCCCAAGAAGCTCACTCGTGTTGAAGAAGCTGCTTGGATGAGTTTTATGTCAGTGGTTCAGGGATTCCTAGGCAATCACAAAGCCGCAAACTACGTGGAGCTGGTCGAAACTAGATGCACATCTTGACAAATTCAAGGAGAACATGGGAGCATATTCAGAGGAGCAAGGCGAGCGCTTCCATCAGGATATAATGGAATTTGAGCGGTGATACCAAGGACAATACAATGAGAACATGATGGGTGATTACCTTAGTGGCTTCCATACTTTTAAGGCATAACAGACTAGGAAATAACAATTACATCCCAAGGACTGAGACATTTTTTTTTTGTTACTTAGTGTTATTACTAGACATCGGAATTCTATGAAATTGCATATTTTTGTAAAGCGGTCTAGAGATCTCGGGCCAAGCGAAGGAGTTCATCTTATTGAAATGTTGAATATATATTTGCATGTGATCATATTTTTGGATATCTGCATCTTTTTTTTCAATTTCTTAAATTTTTTCTTAGTAAAAAATTGGTTTTTTTTTTTCTTTTTTTTTGTTGTTTTTTTTTTCGGAAATATTAGCGTAACACCGTCATATGATACGTATGAAAATATTGTAGTGTGATCCTCGTCTTAAAAATTTAATTATAGTGTGATGACTTGTACTTTAGACTCTATTTCGATCCATGGATTCAAGAATTTTGCTACAAATTCATTTTTGCTCCAATCACTAGATGTGATGAGAATTTGTGTATTAGAAGTGTAACTTCTTAGCTCAGTTTTCGCTCAATTAGTGGAAGGTGTATTTCTTTTTGTTGTATTATGTATAATTTCTTTCAATATGGAGAAATAAAAAATATTCTAAGGTGATATCCACTCTAGCTGGTATTGCATAGTGACATAGTCAAGACAAATTCATACTTTTAATATTATTTTCGGAAAAAGTATGCCATTGGTCCATATTTTTGAGTATATACCGGAACCGGGTTAGTGAATAAAAATTAAAAATACTCTGTATCAGTTTTTTCATTTGGTATCCGAAAAGTTACTTGTTGTACTCTTTTCAAGTGTCACTTCCTCTTATTCTAACTCTAAATAAACCTTTTTCCTTGCTTCTTCTTCCCAATATCCCCTTCCTCTGAGTTTTCCTTTTCCTCTGTCTTGCTATTCGTTTTCCTATAAATATTATTACTTATATTCCTTTACCTCTACCTCCACCTATACCTAATTAATATCTTTTGAAAATCATCCCATATTATTTACCATTTCATTACCTTTGGTTGGATACGAGTACCCATGCCATATAAATACAATCTAGAACTGGTCCATATTTTGGGGCAAGTCTCTAAGATATCCACGGTTACCTGGGTCCGTATATTGATCGCTACCTCCAGAACATATGCCTTTTAGAAGAAACATGTATGTATAAATGTATACACTCTTATATAAATGTACTTTGGCTTAGTATACAACATACTAAAGTGGTTTTGTATATAAAGTAATTAATCAGGAAGTAGATTTCATTTCAGAAAAGGTCCTGTTAGCATAAGTATCGAGCACCTTTTTTGCCTATGTCTAATTAGTACATTTCGTGGATCGTTTTATTTACACAAAGAAAAATATTTTGTTATTGGTTTTATACGATCTATACATTTTACACATTTTTGTAAGTTTTACGAGCTCAAGGCCAGTTGATATAGTTCTTAGATAATTATTATTATTTTTGATTTTTACAGATAATTGAAAAGCAAAAAACATATACAGTCTATAGTTAGATATAGTACTATATCGAAACAGCTACAATTTCTTGTCGGACTAATTAAAAAATCTATATGTATTATATGTTGTGTGTAGCCCCAAAAACTTTAATGAAAAAAGGAGAAAAAATAGAAAATATGAGCTTTTTATTTCATCACAAAATTATCTTTTATTAAGGACAGAGGGGAGTAATGTCAATGTTGATAGCTTGAATTCGTGAGGGACTTTGTCCTCTCTTCATGAAAAAATCTCAAGTTTATATGTACGAACTAAGACCGAACTAAACAAGCATGCTCATGATAAAAAATCAGGTAATTCTTTGACCAACGCAGCTAAAATGAAAAACTTTAATAGCTATGTGTATTGACTTGGACGTTGTATTTATCAGTTTAAATATTATCAAGTTCAGAACCGTTTAATATGGAACGACTAAACTTGGTACAAGCCTTATCACGGTTGCGTAGCATTTATCTATATTTTGAAAGTACTCAAAACTATAGCTATCCATCCGATCTCTTTTTACTTGTTTTTATATCGTTATAATGTTTGTAAATACAAAAGTGAACGAATTATTAGTTTTGGGAGTTTATCTTTAAGAAAAATTTACTGAGCTCATTGGCACGCCCTAGAGATAAGATAACAGCGCAATCATATTTAGTAAGATAACAGACATGTACATATGTATGTATGTGTAAGAGACTGCTTTTGTATCATAAACTTATTCCTCATAATTTAGGTCACATATGTGACATCGCGACAAATTACGAAAATAACTATATAATTAAAAGAAAACATAAGTACATATGTATGTATGTATATGAGCATAGGTAAGTAAGAAGAAAGGAGAGATTTGAAATATAAAAAGGGAAGGCAATCCTCCATTTCGGTATTTCAATTAAGTATGAAACAGGGTGCCGAGTCGGACAGAAGAGCCACAATATCGAGTTGGGAGTAATTTGGGTGAACACAGGCGCTGTGGAGGGAAGTAATCTGGAGAGACCAGCCCAAATAAGGACGCCCTGCTGGGAAAGGTATTCCGTAAGGCATCCCGAAAGGCAGCACAAGTACCAGCCAGGGTCGCTCTGGTTATGTAGCCGTACGGCGAAAAAGGCATATGTCTCTCAGCTTCCTAAGAGGTATGCCCGGAAGCTGCAGTGAGTCAGGAGAGTCGTTAGCCCCTGCGGGTTGGGGCTTAGAATATGCCCGCGGTAGGCATACCGGTCGTAAGAGGCGACCAATATGCACAAAGGTAATGATGTGCAACTCGATGGTTGATCTACGGATATGATGCCTCCCACCTCTCATTACCCATCTTCTCTTTCCTTTCGGAAGGAGGGATGACATGACCTAGAAGGTTGCACTGGTCATACCAAATCGCTCCCACGACAGTCGGGCAGTACCGCAAGGGAGTACCGGAGCGTACCGGATTCATATCCGGCCAAGGACTGTTATTTCGACAACACTCCCCAAAACCTTCGGGGAGTGATTTTGTTGTTAAAACAAACAAACAAACAAGGAGAGTCGTTGGCGGCGGACATCATGAACCCGTGTGAAAGAGAGCGTAGTGAATATAAACGTTTAGCCTTCATCATCCTGGATATTTTTGCACGAAGTAGAGAGGAGAAGAGTGGCGAATATCCTACTGGCGGCCAGGATCCAGATAAAACTCTTACAGTCCAAGGCGGCTTTTACAGTTCTCCCTTGAACAAGGCTGAGTTGTCATAGTTTTTATCCACGAATTATAGGTGAGCAGTAGTAGGAAAACTTTTGGATTGGCAGCCTCGTGCTAAACGGGTACTTTTTTTGGTGCTTTCGAGCATGGCCACCGACGATGCATCGGGCCCCTTTGATTAACAAGTAACTGGATGATCGGATATCAGGTTGGAGGATTGTGACGGAGGTCCCCTTTTCTGATCCCCGCTACACCTAAGGCCGTATTGATGAGCTGCATTCTATCAAACTTTCTTTTAGGTGCACCAGATGGATCAACTTGGGTCTTAGAAACGCAACTATATTATCGAAAAATAAGTTTCTTATAGCAGCTCTGGGCGCGCCTGAGTCCCACGACAGAAATCGTTACACAAATTAAGGTAGTTACATAAAAATATTAGTTTTGAAACTTTCCTATATTCGTATGTATGTATGTACAAATAACTTTGGTATGCAACACTTGCCAAAGCTCTATCTACTAAATAATTGTTTAATTGCATTACTGCGCAAATCGCCTCATAGATTTAATAATAAATATTCAGATCACATTTTTACAAGTATTATTTGCTACCTCTTAAATAAAGTTGATATGTATGCATGTGGTTTAGCAGTTCATTGTGTGCAAAGTTCTACATGCTGCAATTGTATCTACTCGATTAATATTCAATTTGAGTGGGACTATGAATTGGCGTCACTATCATCTATACAGATTTTTGAATTTTTGTCTGATTAACATGTGTTGAGTGTCAATCATTCCTTCTCTCTCTGAGATGGATCAGGGTGGGGCACTCAATACGTTACCTTTTCGATACAATATGGCCTAGGAATGTACTAATGTTCTAGGGAGAGAGTACTAGATTCCTTATCTTTTGTTACTTCCATGGAAAAGTACTCAAAAGAAGTCAACGTTATTTTTGGTTTGAATTTTGAGTCGCCTTAAAATGAAAAATAAAACAAATATAAAATTTGAGCCGATTTTCTTCATTAATCACTGCTCAATGATGATGGAAATTTTAGTTGGTCGATCCCTTTCAACCACTATATACAATGTCATTAAATCGCATACATACATATGTATGTGTTGGTAATCACACAATCATAGTTTTAAATTAGTGCACCCTTTAGTTGGAGTAATGCTAAAATGATAGAGTTTAGTTATGTGCTCTAACAGGATTTTACTTTAGGTAAACTTCTATTACTTTACAAAAAATCCATTACTCAAATCTTACAACTATGTGCCTTGACATTTATTCATGTGTAATATTAACTTGCTGGGGTTATATAATACGATACACGAAAAGTAAATTGTAAATTTATATACATACATATGTAGGAAAAGAAAGGTGAAAAAAATTGGAGGACCCGAGGGAAAAACTTCTTGCTGGAGCTCATTAACTGCCACATACATAACATCGAAAATAAGTATCGAAACAAGGTTCAACAGGGTTGGGCCAAAGTGATATTGTTGTTAGGTTACTAAAGTACCAAGCCGGAACAAAATCCTCAAGTCACTAAGGGAAAAGATGCACACAAATGTAATAAAAACAGGATTTATGTTTGTGTTGTTTTTATGGAATTTATTTTGTCATAGATAAATGATTTAAAATAATACAACACTTCATAAATACCAAAATTAACATATGAATAAGCTATTGCACATATTTATTATTAAAGTGAAAAGGAAAATTTTAAAGTAGGTAATCAAATGTTACATATTTTCAAATATTCAAGCAACGCATTACAATTCATCAAAATAACGGCTAAAACCGATGCGTATTTGTATGTGCAAATCCCGAACGACTTAATTACTACCAAAAATTTCAATAACTTATGTGTAAATATCGTACATACATATGCATGAATTAGGATCATATGTATGTAGTAAAGCTTAATTATACCTAAATCAAAAATCACTACTTTAAAACAATTATAAATCATATATTTAGGTTCAACCTATTTATTTTACTTTAACTTATATTTTACGTGCGTATATTTACGCTTCGTCATTAAATCGCAATATATAATAGTATATGTATATATCCATAGATACATTTTTTTAAATGCGGAATACATAGACAATGAGCAATATATTGACCAATATATATTTAAATATTAAATATACTAAACGTTTAGCTTACGAAAAGTTATCAAAACTATTTTAACAATTACTTATGTAGGTGTACATAATAATTCTGCAATTTTAAGTATTCCCATTATAGATGTTTATATAGTGTGTTCATCCTAAATATACTATTATTGGGTATCATAATTTTTTGAAGTTATTGTTGAATTTCTAGCCATGTTTGCAGTTAGATTTTCTAATCCTTCCAAGGGAACAATGATTGGCTTCTTTTTCATAGCTGCTGCTGCAGCTGCTGATCTAGGTCCCATCATATAATACGTTTTCGGTGGGGACTTTTGTTTGGGCATCTCTGGCATTGATCCCTTTTCTCTGCGCTGCTCTTCACGTACTCGAGTTTCATTATTAACCATGTCATTTGGATTGGGCGCTGCATTTCCAAATTTCTGTGGGCGAAATTTTTCGGGTATCATAAATGATTTTAGCTCAAACTCGGTTGTGTTTACAACTTCACAATCAATTTGCATTAGGGTTATATCTCCATTAACCGATGGATCTCCAGCTGGTAACATTAATGACATCTTCGGACGAGCACTCTTGTTATATGCTGATGCAGGCAGTAATATGTGTTCCATGTTGAACGAAAGCACATAAAATGTATCATCTTGTCGTTTTATACCCTTGAACAAACGTAAATATTCGTCGCTAATTTTAGGCTTGAAAACGCCTATAGAGTTTTTGTCCTTGACTGATTCTTGATTATCATTGATTCTATCTTGTTGCTCCGTATCCAATTTCGGTTGCTTATTTTGAACCATAGTTGGTGTCATAAATATTTTACGTTTCATTTTTATTGCCGGCGCAGCATCCTGTATAGGCAATTGCAATGGTTTTCTGTCATAATAGTCCGATGCAAATTTTCCAAATCTTAGAGAGTTATCCAAAACGTTACCATGTTTCTTATACAAGCTTAAGTTCAAGTAATCATTTACATCAATCCATTTGTGCAAATTACTATGTAAACGGTAATTTTCGGTGTAATTAGAACATTTGCTTGCAGTTGACGCCAACTGATCTTTCTCAGTTATATTAGGACTATGCTCAACTGTCAGTCCTGCTCTTGAACGATTGATTGGATGTAAGAAATGTAATGGTGGTACATCCATCTCAGCTTCTCGTTTGGTCTTATTCAGCTTTTGCTTAAATTCATTTTCGGTTTCGGCCCAAAGTAATCTTCGACCGGTGGCAACGGGCTCATCAGCTGAAGATGTAGCAGACTCAATGGAATTTTCAATAGTATTTTTATTCATATAATTTTGAAAATTTCCCACATTCATGGATACCATAAAAGCCATAGCAAATAGAATTGCAATGTTCTTTTTAACATTTGCTGCTGACATTCGTTGCTTCAGACTTTTGCTGGATGCTTTAGAAGCAAATTTTCCATGTTGATCGCTAGCACCTATTCTAGTGTTTATATCTAATGCATTTAAAACAAATTCGCTGATATTGCCATTCTGGCACTGACAAGATTGAGCGAATGCAACTAGTTGGGAGCGCAACGATGAGTTTTCCTGAAACACAAAAACAAATTTTTATAATATTTTTACTTTAAACTAACTAAACTTTTGAGTAGATATTGACTATTGCAAAAATTACATATATCTGCCTGAATAGCGAATAACGAATACTTGGGGAAGATCTTCGCTGAAACACAGAACATTCAACCACTATTCCACAATCTATTCAACACCGACTCGATGGAATTTTGTGATGGAACGTTCGATAAATTCACAAAATAGTGCTACTATCCCTAAAGAGATTGCGGCCATTTCCCTCTGGTTCACCCCTGTCGAAGCCGCTAGGTTTCTAGGACTTCCGTTAGAAGAGTTCGATGACACTACTGGGTAAAGATACTGACTACCTACATAGGTAGGGCTAAGAAGCGCTACAACAACAACAACATCAAAGCTGGCAATTCGGCCGAATATGGCAAAAGTAATGAAAAAATAGCGAATATCGAACAAATACTTCCCGAGTCCCTATAAATATAACTTCCAAAGAAACAAGGTTGGTTTTTGAACACACATGTCCGGGATGAAAAAAAAAACTTTTGTATACCTCCGAGATTATATAAATCGCTCCCGGGACGGTCGGGCTATTACCAAAAAAGCTGGTACCGGAGCGTACCGGATCCATATGCGTAACATATCTGCACACAAGTGCCACTCAACTAACCTTTGCCGTTACTCAACAAAAGAGTTTAATAAAGTTTTACCTTTTCAGCATCAGAGTTATTCAATTTAAGGGAACTAACAGTGTTGTCTAAGAAACATTAATTTACTTACCCCTTTCAAGGTGCAATTTTCTTTTTCCAAATCATTTATACGTGATTCCAAAGATACCACATACTCTTTTTTCTTTTTACGCGACAACGAAGCGGATTCCCTATTTTTAATCATACGCTGCTGTTTTTTAAACATTTTTTCGTCAATGAGACCCTTGTATACACTTAGGCTAGTGGGACCAGCACCGAGCACCGATTTTGAAGATCCGACTATACTATTGCCCCCATTAACATTTTTTGAAGCTTGCTGTTTGATTACCATTGTACCATTGTTGGTCTTAACTACTTTTGGTGCGAAATTCGAATGTATTCCTAAAGCATTGTTTCCAGAAGATATTATCTTGTTCGCTGTAATTACTTTTCCACTTGCAGTTTTTAGTATAATTTTTGGCGTAGTTGAATTCGCAACCTTTCCGTTCTTATTATTTATCTGAGTCAAAGCTTTGTAATCATTCATTGTAAGAAACACTGTTTTAGGTTTGGAATTCGAAGGGGTTACTATTTTTGTGACATTCCCTGTGGGTAAACATGCAGATTTGGTAATTGTTGTCTTCGGTGCCAGTTTAGGCTCGATTTTAATTGGTGCTGGACATTTAATGCTCCCTTTTACTTGAGTTATTGGTTGAAATGGCACAACTGATTTAAAAGGTATTAAAGTATTTCGTAGGACACTTATTGATTGAACTTGTTGTAATGGCTGCAATGATTGTATAGTCGGCTCAGCAGTTGTGTTAGGGGGAGTACTCAGCGACACCACTGGGAAAAGCACAGGCATGGAAACACCTATGTTATTTGTATTGGCTGTTGGTATAATAAAAGATTGCTGCTCATTTCGTGAAGATACAAAATTTGGAGTTGTAAAGCAGCACTCTTCCTTTATCTGAGGCGCAGGTGACACCAAATTCTCAACAGATGCTCTATCACTGATATTGCTCTCTAAATCGGTATACGAACTATTTTCTTTATGGTTTTGAGATCCCGACGCAACTGAAGATATATCACTTTGAACACCACTTGTCGAACTTCCACCAGAGCTACTACAACTTTCAGTTGGCGAGGGTGTATTACGTTGTCTCAATTCGTTCTGAATATTATAATCCACTTTCAAGTCATCTTTACGGAGTAAATTTAGAAAATCATCGGGGTTAAAACTGTCTTCGTCCATTGATGAAATTGAAGATGTACGCTTATATGCCTTTGTTGCACAGGTTACCGAATCATTGGAACGGGAGGGTATATCAAAGTTAAAATCATCGTTTGTTGACACAGCCTCTGAAGAGGAACTATGAAGATCCACTTCAAATGGTATTTCAAAATCACCCACATTGTGTGTCGTAAAATTGTTTAAATCAATAGATGAATCAAGGCGGGAATCTGTAGAACGTAAAATTTCTTCAATATCATCTAGCGAATAATTGTCCGGCGCTGCCAAAAGGCTGTCCAAGTTTCCTAAAGGATGAAATAAAAAAAAATCATTTGTTTATTAAATATTCAAGAACATTGATCAACCCTTAAGATTTTGGGTATTGTTTACGACCGCCCTTCAGTGCCCCTGCGGGTTGGGGGCGTAAGAGGCGACCAATATGCACAAAGGTAATGATGTGCAACTCGATGGTTGATCTACGGATATGATGCCTCCCACCTCTCATTACCCATCTTCTCTTTCCTTTCGGAAGGAGGGATGACATGACCTAGAAGGTTGCACTGGTCATACCAAATCACTCCCACGACAGTCGGGCAGTACCGCAAGGGAGTACCGGAGCGTACCGGATTCATATCCGGCCAAGAAATGTTATTTCGACAACACTCCCCAAAACCTTCGGGGAGTGATTTTGTTGTTAAAACAACAACAACAACAACCGCCCTTCAGTGCTAAAACGCGTCTAAAAATTTTGAAAACGGTATCAATAATCGTGTATCGGTTCCAGGAATCACGAGCGGCATTCGGATGAATAAACGCTTTTGAATAAGCTCTATATTAGCGATGGGATCACGCTGTTTAGTCGTTGTTGTTGTTGTTTTCACAACTGAAACAGCCCGAAAGTTTTGTGGAAGTGAAGACGAATTGACAGTCCTGTGGCGGATATGAATCCGGTGCACTTCAGTGTCCCTTGGGTACTCCCGACTGTCGTGGTAACGATTTTGTATGACCAGTGGAGGGTCATCCCTCCTTCCTCAAAAAGGGGAAGATGGGTTACAAGAGGAGAGGCATCATATCCTTCACCTTCGCTAGTCATGCCAACGCAATAGCTTCAAAGTTACAGAGCCGCAATAAGATCCTTAACTTACTGAGGGCAACTTATGGGGCAAAGATAATATTGCTCGAAATATATAAGACCAACCTAGCTGACACCCACTGGAGGGAATTGCAACTCTGCCAAAACTCCGCTTTAGAACTGCAGCGGGATGCCTGCATATGTCATCTGAGTCTCATCTCCATCAAGAGGCTTAAATGGTTAATATTATTCTACTGAACTGTAATAAACCTAGTCATCGAAACTGGCATCTATTGGCTGAGGGCTTCGTTCTGGTTACTGTAATAGGTTAAACTCTTTCTTATCCAGACTAAGCCCTACGCCGACGATTTAGTCTGTGAAAGTGTCAGGTTCCTCGTAGCTGTCGTAAGGCCTTTAACCCAAAAATATGTTCTGCACATATTTTAGTGTTTTGCAACCAATTCCCAAAATACATAATACAAATCTGTATTCCCCGGAAGTGGATGTTCATTAATGAGACCGACTCGGCGGTGGTAAACATTAACAAAATTTTATCTTTTCACATGGTATATAGCATTTAAAAGAACAAATATTTGCATTACACTATTTTACAATTAAAGCCAACCAAGACACATTGAATGTGCAAATACACATAAATCACCAAAAGGAAATATTTAAAATTTTATTTAATGGAAGTTAATGCTAAAGTACTATGAGTCATGAGAATTCTTCTGTTGTGTCGGTGTGTTCTTGGCAGAGGAACACCTCACCATTAAGTATACATATGCCTTATATATCCCCATCTTGTAGAATATTCTTAATAATAATAGCGATAATGCTTTTTATCTTATGATACAAAAACAAAGTGAAAGGAAGAACCAACCACACGGCATTTTGGTGATCCGGCGTGCAGATCTGTAAATAACATAATACTCACCGTAGAAACTCTCATCATCGCAAGACTCTAAGTCCATGTTCGCGATGGCCTTGTTATTGGATTCTATGCAATTTAAAATATGTTACATGAAGTTTATATCCATTTTTCAATCAAATAATATGAAGTAAAATTTTCAATAAAGTTTATTGTATTTCACCTCTCACATTTGTCTACGAAAGCAAAAACCAAAGATGACAGAGTCGCATTGAGCGTCAAATTTTTCTCTGATTTACAGTCGTGGCGTTTCTCTTGTTACAGCTGTTCAATACTTATGTGGAGTTATACTTTGGTAATAAACTCAAGTTGGTAATTGTAAAGTAAAATAAGGCTTAATTATACGGGTATTCTAAGTAACGTCCTTATTTTAGTAATACATCTAAAACCCGTCCAAAAAATGTCGGGTAGGAGCGTCTTGACCTCGGTCTCAATTATCTGAAGGGGGGAAATAAAGGTAATACTTTCCATCGAACGTCAAATCTTAATACACGTCCAAATCCTCCGTAACAATAATCTGGAGGGGGAACTCCGATATTTTTAGAAGTTTGCGAGATATTTGCAGTTAAAGTTCACAATTGTCTGTTATTTTCATGTGGTTGTTGTAATGGCACATTAGGCTGAGCCAAAAAAGTGAAAAAGTGTGCGTACCGTGGCACGTTGCCACGGTTCAGGCAACCACCCAGAGTTGGCATGGCGTAGCCCAGGGTTTTTTTTCTAAGTGCGGCCGCCAAAGCGGAAAGGTGTTCTGCACATAAATACCATGGATCCATGGGGATCTGACCTGGGTCAATTTTCGGTTTTTCACTAATAACTTTTCACTGAAACAAAATATTTCTTTTCCCACTTCGGATTATTGTTAAGGAGGTTAAGACGCGTCTTTTAATATCTCTCTCGGCTACGTGATCCCCAGTATTTCTTCGCAGAACCCCCTTAGCAGTTTTGGGAACAGTTCACATATGTGTCTACACCAACCACATGAAAATGACAGAAAATTTTCAACTTTTATTGCAAATATCTCTTTCTCTTCAGATTATTGATACCGAAGCCAAAACGCGTCTTTTGATAGCTTTCCCGATATTTTTGGACGTGTTTTAGCAGTTGACTTTGGATGTATAGTTTTACCCATACTTTTTTTAAAGTCGTGTGTAGATAAGCTCAGAAAATCTAAACCAAAGCCAAGAAAATGCGTTTTGGTACTTTTTACTGAGTTACATGTAAAAAATCACACGATTACTTTTAAAAAACAATTCGATATGGGAAACTTTTACTCTTATTTGAAACTGGCTAGTGTGCTCTCTTGTTATTTTTCTAAGTGCTAAATGACAGTTCCCAAGTCAAGTCAAGTCTATGCTAAGTATGCATAATTGCTGCTTAAGGGCGCGCTAAAAATCCATGAGCGTCACGCTAATTTTTTTAAAGGTGAACATATTAAATGTAAAAAATTAATAATGACAATCATTGTTTACATGGTTTCAACTCATTTTTTTATAATTTGTGAGTTTGGGAAATAAATTGCCTACGGAAAAAACCAAAATAGGCAAACATTTCATGAGCATCACTTTTAATACATATCCTTCCTTTTTAAATTTTTGTTAAAGACATCAAAGAATATGTACATGTTTAGTTTTGTATGAAATTTTTTGTTTTTTTTGAAGAATTTTTGTTTTCTTTTATTTACTTTTTGTAGAAAATAAACTTTTTTTCGTTACACTTTAAATTTGGCATTATTTCTTGTTTAAGTGCAACAAAATCTCTTGATCGTCACAAAATATCTTGAGCGTCACACTTAGTTTTTTTCCTTAAAACGCTTATAATTGCAGGTTTTTTTAAATACATTGTTACAAGCCTATTCCTTTGCAAGTTACCCCTTAGCTCAAGTCTTTTTTTAAACAAAAATTTACATATTTTCATCTTAAAATTTGTAAATAACTAGTCACTTAAAAAAAAAATTAATCAAGGTGAATCGTGATTTTGTGTTTATAATCGAAAAGGTGATTTTCGCAAAAGTAAATCTCGAAAAACAAAATAACATCCTAGTAAACTTGAATTTCAAACATTTTTGCATTTTTAGCAATTTTTTATACATATTTGGTGTGTGACGTTCAAGATAGAAATCATAGAAAACCTAAAAAAAAAAACCAAAAATATTGATTTTTTTGAGAACCTATAGGTACCACCGGATTCTTCATAAATTTCTACATAAATTGGCCACTCTTACATCCAAAAAAAAAAACTCGTTGTGTACGTTTTTTGACCCGTATATAAATACCATGGATCTGGCCCCCCATTTTCGCTCGGACCTAGATCAAGCAAAATCTTTATTTTCCTTCTTCGGATTAATGTTTTCGACACGTCTCCCGACATTTTTGGACGTGTATTAGCAGTTTGTTGGTCAATATTTCAAAAAATAAACACAAAAACTTAAATGTAATTTGAATATCATATATTTTATTCAGGTAAGGGCCGACTTCATAAAATTCCAGTAGCAGTAACCGCTGGGTAATTTTATAGCCGCATCTGGCAATGTTTTAGCTGTCACACGGCTGCAATTTTTTTAATGTTGTGGCATCTTCGTACAAAAATTTACATGAATGTCATAATGAGCAATTGATAAGGATTATGTTTTTATTATTTCATTTTTGTATTAATAAAAATTATTTCTAATTTGTGAAGCTTAAACAAATCTGCGAAAATGGCAACATATTGCAATCAACATTGGCTGCTTTCGCATATACGCAATTCCTTCATTTCAACAGACGAATCGGGGATGTGCGAGACGGTAATGCTCAGTGACGATATGCCCAAGCACTTTTTGCGTAAATTCCAAACAAATAATCCGAGTCAAAATAGACAACAGAACAAAAAATCTCTTGGTGGTAAACCACAATTTCAACGTACTCTAGACTCCACTCTACAAGAGGTAGACTTTGTATGCTATCCGGGACTTGATCAAAGCGATGATGAAGATATGGATCTTACCACACAGTCATTCGAAATACAAATGTTTCCAGAAATAGGAGCTCATCGCTTTCGTTCAAATACAGCACAAAAACTGGAAAAGATGGATATAGCACGCAGAAAGGCAGCGAAAATAAAGAGTGTAAATTATGATGACGATATTGTTCCACCAGAGCGCAAGGATTTTTTTGTGAAGAAAGCTATTCGTCATTCCGTACCTCAGAGAGTCACCAATAACGATGAAAGTTGTGTACAAGATGTTGATGTTACTGATGACGTTGGAGGTGGCACCGATACCTCTTCCAGAATAAAAAGCAAACTCTCACTACAATTAGCGAATAGTCCAAAACAGGCACAAAACAAATTTATGGAATACGCACGATTCGATGGAACTTATATGACGGGTATACAAACAAAAAGCATACATGTGTTCTTAAGTATGTTACCAGAAAGGGAGCGCAACTATCCCATAAAAATTTGTGTTTTGGCAAGTGCAAAAATAATCGAGGTAAGGCGGGGCATTAATAGTTTTTGTATATCTTAATTAATATGTATTGCAATTTATAAATAGGTTATTGGCCTTGTATGCTACAAAGCAACTATACAGTATCCAGATATTCCACTAAAGTCCATTCGGCATTATGCTTTGTACATGAAAGAAGATGGTATGGAAGACTTTCCTCCTCTTGATAACAGAGAACCTTGTTCCAAATTTGGTTTTTCGCATCTCAAACTAGCAGAGCGACGGCCATTGGCTCAAGTAATTCGCGTTGATTATGCTAACAATATAGCAACGAAATCTATGACATCTGAAGAAGAAAAAGCGAGATTAGCGGCGGCAGCTGTGCGGTCGTTGCAAGAAATCGATCCAAATGGTGGCGAAATAGGTGATGAAGGCGAATCGAACTGTCCCACTATAAGCAACAATGATGACTATGAAGAACGTCTTATGACTCATAATGATATGTTGGAAGCACCAATGTATCGTACATATCGTTTAAACATAATTGAAAAACCATTCTTTAAAACAGAAGTAACACTTGGAATTTCCGGTGATCGTATAGAAATTGATCAGCATAAGAATGCGAAATTTTGGACCAAACAAAAGGCTGTAACTTATCCAATTGATGTATTAGCGGCATGTGAAATAGTAGAAAAGCGTAATTTAAAAGCAACACTTCGTATATGGCTTAAATCTTCATCGTCTACAACCAGCAGTAAAACAATTTCGGATTTAAAGGCAACCATACATAATACCGATAACGGAAACGGTGGTGGTGTAGCAACTTCACATTCACCTAATAATGCAGGCCATGTTTCATCACCATTTGGCCTTTTTTCAACCAGCTCTAGTTGTGTTGGTAGTGCCTCAAATCATCATAACTCTCATATGCGTTTTAAGCATTATGATTTTGAAGCCGATACACACACTGCTGAGCATATTATTAATAAATTAAGTTGTATTTTAAAAATGAAGCCCAGCGAAGTTCGCCGTGAGTTTCTACAAACAAGAGAACGTAAACAAGAAAAAGTTCAAGCGAAGAAAAATTTGAAAATGTAGTATCTACGCCTGTATTGGCATTTCTTTCGCCTCTCGTTGGATTATTGTTCTTTCGAGAGTTCATTATATCCTGAAAATGCGTGCTTTGGGTAATCATGATATAAAAACCACTACAACCAAAGTCGTACGAATAATGTTAAAATAAATATTAGAAAGCATTATTAGATATTCTAAATAAGAACAAAAACTTTCATATTTATAACATTAAAAATTTATTATTAATTTACTGTCAAGCTTCAATTCAAATTATTTACACTGCAATATTATTAATATGATATAGATACATATTCGTATATTTAAACCTGAATGAAAAGTCGACTTTTTTTAATTGAAATAGCATGGGAGACCTTATATACTTAGGAGTCCATCCGGTAAAGGACTACTATTCTCGACAACACTACCCAAAACCTCCGGAGAGCGTTTTTGTTGGTAAAATCAACATCAACAATCTTATGTAAGGCTCCATACAAAACAAAAATGGACACCCTGTTTCCATCGGAAGTATAAACTTCAATGTATTCTAAGACCTTGGTCAAAATATTTCGAAAAAATATTAAGATTTACTGGAGCTAAACCGCGTTAAAAAAACGCTAAAAATATCGTTTTTTATGTATAAAAGGAGTATGAAAAAATATTTTTTAATAAAAGTCAAGTTAATCATGTATAAAAGGACAGTCTACATCAGGCGATCGCCGCGTACAGACGTGACTTTTCTAACTCGGTTGTGATTTAACTAAAGTTTATTGAACTACATTTTTCAAGTATCGGTTCCTTGACCCTGACATTAACCAACCTGGAAAACGTATAAGACCTGACGACTTTATACCCCACCGACCAGTCAAACAAAACGATGACCACATTCCTTACCCCTGCGGGTTGGGGCTTAGAATATGCCCGCGGTAGGCATACCGGTCGTAAGAGGCGACCAATATGCACAAAGGTAATGATATGCAACTCGATGGTTGATCTACGGATATGATGCCTCCCACCTCTCATTACCCATCTTCTCTTTCCTTTCGGAAGGAGGGATGACATGACCTAGAAGGTTGCACTGGTCATACGAAATCGCTCCCCCGACAGTCGGGCAAGGGAGTACCGGAGCGTACCGGATTCATATCCGGCCAAGGACTGTTATTTCGACAACACTCCCCAAAATCTTCGGGGAGTGATTTTGTTGTTAAAACAACAACAAGAACAACATGACCACATTCCTCGCTATCTCATAGCAAGCGCAATCGGGCCGAAGATCGGAGACGAGATTCGCGCCCTCTCAACCTATAACGTCTTTCAAATTGATAAGGGACTCAAAAACATAAGCTCAGACTACTCCGAAGTATCCGCTCTAAGATCTGGTGATCTACTCATCAAAACCGTAAACCTTAAAGTAGCCGAAAAATTCCAGAAAGCATCCCTAATTGGAATAATACCGGTCAAGATCACTTCACATAAAGGGCTTAACACCTCACAAGGAAGAATCTTCTCTAGAAACATCATAAACCTCCTAGAAGAAGAATTACTCGAAGGTCTAGCTAGCCAAAAAGTAGTAGAAGTATGTAAAGAAAATAATGAAAAAGACTGGAGAGCAACTGGTACCTACCGGAGCAGCTATCCTCATTTTCGACTTAATTCGCAGACCAGAAGTAATACAACTTGGATGTGAAAGAGTAAGAGTACAGGAGTACATACCCAACCCAAAGAAATGCCGAAATTGCCAGAGACTCGGCCACACCAAGAACAGGTGCAGAAACATTGAACTCTGCAAAGAATGCGCCACCAGCTATAAGTTCAGCACATCACCTAGTTACTGGAGATCTTAACGCTCAAAATATGCTTTGGGGATCACACTACACCTCCAGGAGCGGAAATATATGGGAATCCTTTAGATGTGTCTATGGCAAGTGCTGACTTGGCAATATCTTTGTCCTGGAGTTGTGCATCCCAACCAATCGCTGGTGACCACTTTCCAATTTGGGAGGCAGCCTTGATCAAAAAGATTGTGAGGAAATCGGCAAACGAGTCTTGAAATTTCCCACCAATTCTAGCAAATAATTCCACTATATCCCATCCTGAGCAAATAGCAAACCACTTTGGCTAAGTGTGAATATTTCGGCAGCAAACTATGAAATGCGCGAATATAATAAGAACTCTTCTGGCACTAAATAATCAAATAGACGTTTTGTTTAGGTTTGAACAAGAGTTTTAATATCTATAGAAAATAGATTTAATTTAATTATAGGTACAATAAATTACTTGAATATTCAGTTGACTTACTTATTCGTGCTTTCTCGGCAATCGTTCGTAAAAGAGTGATGCCGAAGAAGCCGTTGGAAATATTTTGTTTAATACGCATATTGTCACATGCGAAGCGAATGAAAATTTTGTCGAATTTCGCCGTCTCGAATTGCGGCATGCGAATCTGTGGCAAATTCGCCAAAAAGTGGCGAATGAGTGACGAAAATGAACTTCTCGAATTGCCAGTAGCGAAAAAGTTAGATTCGCTTCGCCAAATGTGTCAAAATTTGACGAATGCTTATTTCATTCGCAATTGAGAAAAAAAGCGACAAGTTTTCAGCTCAACCTAATATAAACGCACAGCGTTTGTCAGCGCACGGGCGCCTACACGCAAATATTTGAGCTACCTAAATTGAATTGCGTGCGTTATGTCATAGAGTTGTATTTCTGTCAACAAAACAGACAATTACATATATGAAATTTTTCATTTTACATTTTTTTGCTAAACAAACCTCACAAAAATGAATATATTGAACGATATGGAAGATTTCGTAGTTTTGAGCAGGATGTATTGGAGGCGTTATAGGCGTGATAGCATAAAGGAACTATTTAAGAGTCGGAATTCATTTGGATTTCAAAGGACCGGCTTCAATATTCTAAAAGAAAAAGATCCTGAGTTGTTTTTGAAGTCCGTGAGGATGAATTATGAGAACTTCCGAGTATTGCTAGAGGTTCTAGAACCGTTTTTGATTAAGCATTCAAAGAGACCAGCAATTGATCCAGAGCAACGACTTTTTGTTGCACTGTAGTAAGTATTGAATAAACTTCACGCCATTGCAAGTAAAGATATGGAGCAAATTTAGTTTTTTGGCCCACGGGTGCACTTTGCATAGCATTTGCATGCAATTTCGTATTGGGTTGGAAACTGCGCGAAGTATTATTTTGGAAACCTGTCAAACAATATGGGACCAACTATCCCCTATCTACGTGAGTGTTCCTTGTGAAGAAGAGTGGAGACAAATTTCCCATAAGTTCCAACAAGACACTGGTCTACCGAACTGTATCGGAGCATTAGATGGGAAGCATATTAGGATTGTATGCCCAAAGAACAGCGGATCACAGTATTTCAATTACAAAAAATACTTCAGTATTGTATGAATATATATGTATATTAAAATAAATGTCCATGCGTATTTTAACTGATCCTCTTTCAAAGGTTCTATTGGCGGTTTGTGATAGCAATTACACGTTCACATTGGTCGACGTTGGCGCTTCTGGCAGTAGGAGCGATGGTGGTGTCTTTAGAAATTCACAAGTGGGAAAAAAATTTTTGAACAACGAGTTAAATATCCCTCCACCAACAAATTTACCTTATACACAAACAGTGTTTCCGTACTATTTGGTAGCTGACGCAGCATTTCCTTTAAAACCAAATATTATGCTTATCATATATTTTGATAGAAAAAAGTATTTTAACCGAAAATAAAGCAACATAGAAGTGAGTAAACAACTTTTGTGTGTTTTTTAATTAAATTAATGATAGTTCCTCTAGGTCAATGTGGGTAAACGATGGCACGGTAAAACAGATGATTACTACTGACAAGCTCTGGGTCAACGTTCGGTGCAGATGCAACATTACATATTATTCAAACAGAGTTGCATAGAAGTGTAGTAAAATATATAAAGTATAAAATTCTTAAGCTAAGTACACACGTCGCCAACATATGGTGTTCGATAGGCTCAAACAACACTTTCAACAGAAGCATAATACAGGAGAAGGAGAATATTAACATCAACGATTGGAGAACCGTCGGAAACGACCTGGAATACACCCTCGATCCTGTGACAGTGATCGAGCTAAACTTGGGCCTGAAGAAAACGATGGGAACCACGCCGGGAAGAAACAAAATCACCTACAACATGATAAACAACGCGTCAAAAAGTCTCAAAACTAGAATATGTGAACTATGTATATAGCAATATTCTGAAAAGGGGAACCTATCCACATGAATGGAAACAATCTATTCTAGTACCTGTACCCCAGATCGGCAAAAACCAAAACAGCACGGAGGGTTATCGCCCCATCTCGCTCCTGTCCGTATTATCGCAGCTTTTTACAAAATTATCACACAGCGATTATGGAGAGCATGTGAAGGAAAGTTTTCAAAAACACAACACGCCTATATGGAAAATCACGGAGCTCATACACTCTGTCATCAACTCGAAGCAGAGATCAAGAAAAACTTGAGAGCACAGAAACACTGTGCAGTCACATCCGAAGACCTAGAAAAGGCATTTGACCGGGTAACATGCACAACGCTGACTAATATCATGTAAGTCCTCCACCCGTCGTTGCTCTGAGCGCTGCGTGGAATCGCGTCCATTCCACCGGCAGCACACATATATCAACGTATACAATTAATTAATTAAATTATCCGCTGCGCGGAATCACGTCCATTCCGCCAACAAATCTCATATCGCTCTGGTATTCGACTTTACATAAATAAATATTCGACCGTATGTCAGGGAGGATTGGAGACTCGGCCTCTTCAACCATCCTATGGATAATTCAAGATTTCAAGGCACAATACTAAATGATAAATATTCCGTTGTTGCCCCGGACGCTGCGTGGAATCGCGTCCATTCCACCAGCTTCTCACACAAATTCAACGAACACACTTAAACAAATTATTACTCGACCGTATGTCAGGGTGGATTGGAGACTCGGCCTCTTCAACCACCCGGTGAGGATGGAACAGTCAATGATTTTCAAGTCCATCCTTATGGATGAACCGATCGTTTTACAAGATGGACAGCAATCACGGCCACTCTAATCTTTCCAGTTAATAACCAACTAGCTCTGATGACAACATTCCGTGAATAATCGACCGTATGTGTGGGTGGATGGGAGACACTGCCTCTCCAAACATCTCATTTAATACTTTAATTCATATTGTTAGTTTTTAAGTTATGTGCAATTTTAATAGTATCTGTCCTTAGTCGACCTCTTTGTTTGTGTCGACTTAAAACAAATTAATAAATAAATAAATAAATAAAATATGTTTTGAAAGAACTGCACAGCTGGGGTCTACCCAAGCCACTCGCGGTCAAAGTAGAGGGTCACAATTCGGTAAACTATAATCTCGACAATGGAATACCGCAAGGCTCCCCCCTATCGGCATTTCTATTGAAGGCCTACATGAACTCACTATCAAAACACATAAATGACATAGAGGGAGTACAATGTATAGGTATATACGCAGATAACATTTTCGCCTTGAGCGCAGGGACACCGGCAGAAGTAGGTCATTACCTGAGAGAACTCGACAAAAAGATCTACGAATGGTCACTTAAAACCGGAGCTGCCATCTCACCAAACAAAACGGAAGACATGCACATCTGTAGGAAAAAGAACTGTAATGCCACGTCGATAAACTAAGAAATGTTCCGCTAGAACTCAAAACCAAAATGAGAATACTAGGCGTAACTTTCACACGGAATCTTTTATGCAATGGCCATATAAAAACTATCACAACAAAACTATTGAGTTGTAACGTACACGTAGTGAATCCGCCCCCTTTCCGCCATCAATGTGGAACGCCCCTCAGCTAGCTCAGTTTGGCAAGGCGCAGTTCTCAACCCTTGGCCACATCGACGCAGGGCGGATTGTTACAATCATCATCTCTTTCATCTCCATAGCTCCCACTGGAAGCCCACCCTTCCTTGGACCGCTCGTTTTCGTTCGGGTTTCGCAGGTCCCCTTTTTTTTTTTTACCTTAACTCCAGATTCCTCTTTACCTACCCTCTCGTCATCATTACCCTCCCCAACCCGTTAAGTTAGTGCACCATTTCGTTTTCTGTTTTCAATTTCAATGAGACATTTTAATTATAAAAATTTCCTTAAATCTAGATTACAAAAAAAAATACCGTTACTTATTAGCAACAAAAATGGTTACAGGCATTGATACATATTACGAAACCCATCGCTAAAAAAAAATGTACAATTTCCACAAAAAAAAAACTATAATTGATTAAAACGATTTATAGTGTATAAGAACAAAAACAAAAGGATTCAAAATGACATGTTTCTGTAACCAAAAAGACATTTATGCATATGTTTCATTAAACGGCAAAATTTACTTAAAAAGAAGATGTATATGTATATAGATATTTATTTGCTTCCTGGGATTTCCTGTCTGCACGCTAAATAAACTAAACTTCACTCGTCGAAAGTTTCGAAATTACAACTCAAATCCTATGGCCTACCTAAAAGAGCTCTTTGAGGGGGGTTTTCCGGGATTTCGGGGAGCTGTATTTTACAGCCGCAAAAAAAAAATGGATTTTTACGTTTTATTCGTTTAGTTCATCCGCCCGTGAGATCACATACCCCTTTTTTTTTTTTTGACTCAAAAATTTCAATTCCTATCAATTTAGATTTCTACGATAATTATGGATATTTTACATACATCTGTATATTAAGGTTAAGGCCTTTTTTCTTTTTGACTCAAAAATTTTAATTCCGATCAATTTAGATTTCTGTGATGATTATGACTATTTTACATACATATATTAATATATTATTATTTTACATACATATGAACATTTGTACAAACGTTGTTGAGGCACTGTAGTGCTTTTCGCCAGGATGAAAACTTGTTGGTGAACCTTGTGTTGGTGAGATTATGTTAAAGTTGAAAATTTCCCTGTGGCTCCGCAAGTGCTTTTGGTTGTGGGATTAGGGTGTACCCGCAAGTCGAAACTGCATTCGTTTGTTATCAATTGAAAATTCTATAGATGGGGCACTCCTCTGGCTGCCCTGTCCCCGGATGTCGGGCCTTAAAGCCACTTAGTGCAGACTCCAGTCGCAGACACTAATCTTACATTAATCTGTGTGTTTTACGCAAGCGAGCGGAATTTGTTGTGGCTTTTCGCCTCTTTTTATTTAACAACTTTTAAACGAAATATTTATTTCTTCACAGAATTTAAACGTATCGTCCTTACTGGACTTCGCGCACCGGGAAATATCTCTGTTACTTTAAACTTATATATTTTTTTTTTTTTGCAATAGCGTTTAAAACACCGGCTTGCGCACTCTCGACGTGCTAACTTTCAATTATGAACAGTTTTTCCCATTTCAAACTCCCACGACCCTCTATATATAGGCGCCACAATACCGCAACACCGTTTTTACTTCCCGTTTTGCCTAGTTCTATTATTGTAATTCCAGCCATCACCATGAGCGGTCATTACCCTATTTCTATCCCTTTTACTATACTCACCATACCCTTACTTGTTGTATGGCAACCTCTTCCAAGGGACATTATTGAAATTTCCCATTGGTGGAAAATTCCAACTGTCAACATTTTTGACATTTCTCCTGTCTACCAAACTGACCAAAACAAAAAGCACGCCAACTAAAATAGCGAACTAAAATTTATTGTTAAAAACCAACAAAGCAAAAAAAATTCATAAAAAGGTGCTGTTCGCCCTAAATCCGTCCGTCGCGCCTCCTACCACCGCTCACTCCACTCATGGCCATCCTCCGGACAAACAACCACCCCGATGGTAAGATGCATCTCCCATTCGATACCCAAGGATGAGATGATACAGCCCGAGCGGTCCAAGATCTCATTCGCTCTGCAACCCAAACGTGGGGAACGCCCACCGACCCTGACAGAGTGTACTTAACCTACTCAGAGTAAGATGCACCAAAAACAAAGGACCGCAATCAAAATATGCCGAGCACTAACAGAAGGCGTGGTACAACATTGTATCACGGTATACGGGTATACGGGTATACCTCTGATGCGAACATACACAAAATAAACACAGCCCTTAATAATTGTTTTAAAAAAGCAGCCGGACTTCTAATGGCTATAGCGACAACAGCTGCCAAATCAGAAGCACGCTACAACGACTTCCAATCGTCCACAGTCGTTCAGGTAAACTAGCACCCAAGTCTCTTACTTCATAAGCAGCAGTAAGCAGAACAGTAAAACTTACCGAAGCAACTGCGGCATCCAACCCATCCAACAAAGTGCGGAGTGCTCCGAGCTAGGAGCATAGTCGGACCCCCGAAATACTCCTCCTTCGGAGCGCTCCAAATGCGGAGTGTAAAAGGAGTCCGAAAAAGCTCCCAAGAAGAGTGTTTGAGGATGGTAATTTTTTTGTACTCCCTTAGATATTTTTAAT
This sequence comes from Sphenella marginata, assembly GCA_951509765.1. Lineage (NCBI taxonomy): Eukaryota > Metazoa > Arthropoda > Insecta > Diptera > Tephritidae > Sphenella > Sphenella marginata. The sequence continues at coordinate 27,392,791 of OX608083.1, forward strand.
TTGGTCAGTCACAAATGTTTTTATCCTCAAAAGAAAAAGAAAAATTTTTCAATTGTGCAACAAAACAATAAAAGCAATACCGGCAATTATAATTCGTGTGTGCAAATATAATTCGGTAAATACAAATAAATAAAATAAATAAATAATGCCAAAGAGAAAGCTCGTGGAAAAACAATCGGAAAGAATTATAGCTTCTTTAACACAAAAATCCGGTTTTAAAAATAAAAATATAAACACCGTTAATCCTTCCGCGTTCGTTGGTGACAAATGTATGTATTAATACAGTAGATAGTGATAGTGAAATTGAAAATGATGGAGAAAGTTGGGATGATTTTTTGTTTTCTGAGGAAGAGGAAGAACGTGTTGAGGAAATTAGATCAGATTTAAGTGATGATTTGGTCGAGTGGTCACTGATATTTAATATTTCCGCAGAAGCCCTTAGCTCTTTATTAAAAATTTTGTGTAAACATGGAAACAATTTAAATAAAGATGCGCGTACTTTAAAAAAACTCCAAGACAGGTGCCTAGTATAGTGATGGGGAGTGATAAATATGTCCACTACGGCATTAAAGACTGTTTAGCAGACTTGAAGGAGGAAAATACGTTCGGTGAAGATACGATGAGGCTTAATATAAATGTTGATGGACTACCCCTGTTTAAAAGTTCAAAGCAGCAGGTGTGGCCCATATTGATAAATGTTCGAAATACGTCTCGAGTTTTGGTTGCTGGTGCTTTCGTGGGTGATAGCAAGCCTCCAAACGTCAACGAATTTGTAACCGACTTCGTCACAGATATGAAAGACTTAATAAATAACGGGTTTAGCTACAAATCCAAAAATTTGAAAATAAACATAAGAGCTATAATCTGCATATATCAAGTTACAAGAAAAGTTTTACAATTAACAAGAGATAAGAGATAAGCATAAACTCTCCTAAGCGAAAACAACTTTTCAGTTCTATTTTAAAGAAAGATTCAGAAGGAAACATTATTTCATTTCAAGCAAATAATGTGTTTTATTCCACAAAGTTTCCAAATTGTTTTTATATGGTACCTATCTGAAACCCATGTACCAATACCACCAAAACCACCAGACAAACATCAGATCAGCACAAACATCCGAACCGACCTTTCAATAAGCAACCTAAAAAAAAATAACACCTCCTCGGAAGTATACATACAAACCTTCCTCCGCTACAAAGCAAGTCATCCGAACTATACATTCTATTATACTGACGGCTACGTAACTGAAGGAACACCGTCTTATGCCATAATAGAACAACGAATAGACGGTACATTTAAACCCATTCATCAAGCCCTCATATCACCACATGCTGGCATCTTCAGCGCTGAATTATCAGCCGTCGAATTCGCCATATACGATGCAGCAAAAAACAACAAACAAGCCGTCATTGCCTCGGACAGTCTAAGTGTACTGAAAACATTAACAAACGAGCATAGCGAAGCGCGCAGATTCACACTTAGCGGTATTGATATCCGGAGCGATATCATAAAAAAGGTTGAAAATTTTATCAACGCAATCCAAATATTGAGATGTATGATGCTGTTTTTGGTCACATTTCGAGGGGTAGGTTTGTGGAAAACTTTAATAACTCAGCCAATTATTGACGGATTTGGACGATTAGGACATCATTTGAAAGGTATTTTCGAGACGTTGCCATTTTGTCTTTGGTTCAATTCTACACATTGCGAATATGTATTAGCACACAGTTATACAATAAATTGATAAAATGTTTAAACTTTTTTATGCTTACCTTTTGCACTCGATCATCTCAGATGCTTTTTATTAAAAAATATTTTTTCATACTCCTTTTATACATAAAAAACAACATTTTTAGCGTTTTTTTAACAAGGTTTAGCTCCGGTAAATCTTAATATTTATTCGAAATAATTTGGGGGAGTCCTTAGAAAAGAGTGAATTTTGAAATTCCGGTGGAAACAGTGCAACTTTTTTTTTTAACGAGGCACCTTAAAGCACATACATTAAGTATTAAAAACCAAGAGAATAATTTTCTAGGTAATGACGTGCAACTTGATGGTTGATCTCCGGATATGATGCCTCTTGTTACCCATCTTCTCCTTTTTACGGAGAGTAGTCGGGCAGTACCCAAGGGACACCGAAGCGTACCGGATTCATATCCGGCCAAGGACTGTGAATTCGACTTCACTCCCCGAAAAATTCAGGGAATGTTTTAGTCGTTGAAACAAAAACAACAATAAAATAATTTTCTATGTTTTTGTGTTAAAGACAAAGTGCGGCCGTTGACATAAATTTTCTTCCGGAACACAGACTGGATCATTTGGTGCGTAGTTGGGCTCGATACCCGCCTGTAACAAGAAAAAATGGAACAGCCCCGATGTACGGTATTGCTCCGAGGATAACAATTTAAAGATATGACGTGACTCTCGCCCAGTCAACGCCGTCATTCAGGCACAAGCCTTGCCTGTTTCTAAAGAGGAACGAGAATTGCCTAGCGAAATAAGAGTCATGCTGGCCCAACTTCGATCTGGATGTTGTAACAGGTTAATCTCAAACTTATCCCAACTGAACCCTGGCACGCAAAATGTGTGCCCGTCATGACACAAATCATCTATTCATTTGCTAAGTTGATCCGAATTTTCTTACACCTATTTCACTTTCGTCCAACACTATTAAAGCCGCTCGGTTTCTAGGACTTCCGTCAGAAGAGTTTGATAACAACAATAGGTAAGGAAAAAGCCAACTACGCTGGGCATATATCGCTACTACGACAACATCCTTATAGCTGTTTCACCATGGCTAGTGGTAGCAATATTATTGTAGCAGTACTTCGTCTTGATTAGTCGGCGCACCCATTTGTGGAATGGGACTTGACGTACCGAGAAGGTTATACTGTTGTTGACAGTCATTTGCCACATATGAATTGGTACGATTTCGTGGATTTAAGCCGTCTTACTGTCGGAATGAAACCGAAACATACATATGTTGAAGAACGAAACCGGAATCGAAAATGATAAGTAATTTTAGCCGAGCTTCGTTTAACTCTGTATGCATACTAATGATAAAAAACTTCAACTACATTTTGTTGTTAGTTAAATATTCGTTATAAATAAACTTAACAATATTCAAGAAAAATTATATATTTGTATATTTAAATAACTACCAATCACGTTATATTGTGAACTCATTCATCTACGAAATATGCCGTTAACAAAGCTGTACCTGCAATATAAATTAATATTAGTTATCTGTCTGTGTTAGTAAACAAACAAACAACACTGCAACCATCATAGTACAGACCGGAAATAAAAACAGTCAGAAAGTCAAGTTCATCTGACTATCATCGGTAATGCCAATGGGGCTCGATCGTTCACGAGCGAGAGAACGAGCAGAGAATTTCGCTCTCGCGTGTCTCATGGAAAACCGGAACTGTAAATGCAATTGTTTCAAAGTACAAACCGATCAAACAAAAACGCTACTACATACATAGATATTACTATAAACTACAATTTGTATATGCATACATGCAGGAAAATATATGCGATGATAAACAAATGAATGTAAAAAGAAATGGCGCAGGCGGCAGTTGTTTTGAGCGGTTGACCTCCATTGAATTTCTATTTTTACATTAAACGCAGAATGATCTTGAAACTGTTTGTTGTTAATTTTCATTTCAAAATACTTGTACCTATGTATGTAGGTATGCACACATGTTCTTTGTATAAAGTACATATGTATGTTAGATGTATACGAGCTTGTTCGGTTTTTGCGACTGATGAATTAGCGACGATTTAAATGCTCCCAGTATTCATGCAAGCTTCTAGGAACTATCAGTTCTCATAGTAATTAGCCCCCTTCTCTAAAAATGCAGTTTTTAGCTTCATATGCATATGTACATATAACATAACTGACATAAAATTCCTTTGTGGAATTATAATATACATAAATATATAATACACCTTTGGCCAAACAAATAAATCGGAATAGAGCAAACGTATGAAGAAATTAATATCTATGTATGAAGCATAAACATTTCCGGGTAAATGCGCAATGAACTACAGAATGTAAACATGGTAACCAATTTGAATTTATATATATACACATATATATATGTATGGCGCGATATACAACAGTTATATCATCAACCTCCTAGAAGATTTTTGCGCCGAGCTTCTCTTCCAATTTGTGGTGTGCCGCTTTGAATTTTTTCCTACAAATTGGCGGGACCTACGGTTTTTCGCCGACTCCGAACGGCATCTACAAAGCAGATGAATTTTTGCTGAGAAGCCTTTCATGGCAGAAATACACTCGGAGACACAAACCACTGCCAAGGGCGACCCCGTTTTGAAAAACTTTTTCAAACCACTTTTTGATGTAACCTGTACCAGGGCTCGAGCCACCACGGTGGCCGCCAACCAATTTGAATTTGGGTGCTATTATTTCACCCGCCACTGCATGTGCATATGTAGTGGTCAAATTAGATATTTCATTATGATAATCAATCAAAACATCCCTAAAAAAAATATTACTTGAACTATAATCTTTCCCGAAGAACATGGCTACTGACAGTTGCTACATATGTACATATATCTGGTAAACACACAAGGTATTTACATTAGATCTGTTAGTTTAACGGTATTTATTAAAGTTATTATCCCACGAAGCATTTGAATAAATAAGTTTTGAAAATATCGGCACTTGATTGTATCTTGATTATTTTTCTGACTAAATACTGAGTTTTAATTAAATGGAAAAATACAATTTTTTATGTACTAAAGTATAATTTTATAAGATGGACATATCTGATCATTCATTTTATTCAATTGTATTTCACAAATATTTCGACTGCTGAGTGGAAGATACCCCTATTTCAAAATATTTAAAAATTTAGAATTTAGAGAACAAAATTGAAAAACTGCGTAAATAAAATAAATTAAATTTAGACAAACATTTTTAGACTCGTGAAAAAAATATTCTAGGCCTTGAGCTCGTCTATAGTTATGGATACTTTAAAACCTTTTAATTTTAAAAGGTGACACTAAATTTAGTAATATTGGCATATATTAAAACTTAAAAACTTTGAGAAATAAATAATAAACTATCAAAGCGGAGAATAACAAAAATGAAAGCGTAATAAAATAAAAAAACAGCTACAATATAATATGTACATACATATACATATATAATATTAGCAAAATGCAAGCTTTCTACAAAATTAAATGTATACACAAAAGTTTTCACAATATTTATGTCAAACAGTCTCATACTTGGGAATACTATGTATAAATGCACTATCTATTTATTTGTTTATTCTAAGGCCAAGGTGACGCGACTTAATGTCTAGTGCGGCATTTGAGGCCATTGATATCGCCACAAATAGGAAAAGCCAGCCAGATGTGTGTTTATTTGTGCAATATACGAACCCAACAAAAAATTATGTAAGTGCTTGTACGAAATAAAAAGCTTATGGCCGCACTGTTTGCTTCAATCCTCATAAATATTATACTTATACTGCAAACAGACCTATTATATGAGCCTAATCTAAGCCTTATGATGACCTATCAGCCTCATACATAAGCAAGGATCTACTGCAATATAGTCTACTTACATATAATAAAATGGTAACATTACTTACCACTCAAAGGTAATACATTTGATATAAATGAAAAATGTAGTTTGAAAGTAATATTAAAAAAAGATTTAATCATGAACAAAAAATAGTAATACTCGTGGTGTGCAAAAAGTGTGTGGTCTTTTTTAAGTAGTGATTTATTATATTTTTTGCTATTAATTTACTTTTACTATAGTTGACCCCAGGTTGAAATTCAACCATGAAACTCTTCGCGCTACTCTGTTAATCGTAACCAGTGACAACCTTTTTTATATGAATTAGGATAAGTGTTGAAGTACTCCGATACTCCTTAAGGAGTACTCTTTGGATTATGTAACGGAGTATCTCGGTGAGAGTTGATCTCACAATGAAAGCTGATCACACGAGTAGTAACATGTGTGACTGTGTTGGTGTATTCTTCAAATTGATTTTCTTGAATTAAAATTAATTTGTTTTCAAATAATTTTGATTGACTGCCCTTCAGCTTGATATATGTAACTGTTTATACCTTAGAAGTATCTATAGTTTGGCCGTAATGTGAGACAATTCCCCTCAACTTGCGCATTTTTATTTAAAAGATAGATACATGTACATACATAGTATACATATGTACATAAATGATATAAGCCCCACCCCGCTTTGGTGAATAATTTTCGGCTTAGGTGCTGCTACTGAGTATGTTTTTATACCCAGCGTGCTAGTACTAGTACAAGGGTATTATAATTTTGTCCACATAACGGTACTACGTAACGGCGCAAAATAATCGAGTTAGATATAGAGTTCCATGTATGAATGTGCTTAGGTTGAAAAGAGGAATTGATTAAGACATGTCCGTCCGTCCGTGTACACGACAACTTGAGTAAAAATTGAGATATTCGCATAAAATTTGGTACACAGGTTACTTTCTGGCCAAGGTAGGTTGGTGTTTAAAATGGGATGATAACAACGCCCCCTTTTTCGATATAGAAAATTTTTTTATAAATAGAATTGGACATTTCTTCAGTTAATTGTTTCCATACATTCTAGAGCCTTTATCATTGCCAAGTCATGGTATTTGTATCTCGTTCTGAAAACTAACTAACAAGTCATTTTTATGATATATGGTTACATTATATGATTATATTTTGAAAATTAAGTGAGAAATGCCAATATGTGTTTCAAACAAATGGTATATTAACCGGATTGAGGTTGCCACACAATCCTTTTACATTTATTCCTTTGTATATCCGATATTAGGTGTGTTCGGTGAAAAAGTTAGCAAGAATTGTTCAGCAGGAAAAAAAAGAGAATAAAGCGCCTTACTCTCTCAAAGATTGAAATTTGCTAACTTTTCACCGAACAGAAATTAGTAAACATTTGCAAGAAAGCTGCAAAAACAGTTGTTCAGTTTCCTCAATGCAGACTGCTAGTTGTGGGGCAATGATTCCACAGCGCTGGCACTAACACATTTCCTTCTGCCGGAGGCCATAATTAATTATTAAATTGTTTTAATCATCCAAATACATTTATTAGCCACATTTTCTTACCCCATTTACCATCAAATCACTCATTTTAATGTCTTTGAAATTTTTAAATTTTTGTTAAGTTGACAAAAAATGCAATCAGCTGATGCCAAATCATATGTTTTCTTACTTGCTAATTTCTGCTAACAGAAATTTGTGCAGCAGGAATTAGCAACTTCCCCTCCAAATGAAATGTCAAAATCGCGCTCTCTCGTTGCTAATTTTGCTGAGCTTTTGGTTCACCGAACGGAGTTTAGTGATAATTATTACAAATTATTACAAATTATCACTCACCGAACAGAGCTACTATCTCACAAAGCACTGGACAAATTTGAATGAAATTTTGTATGTAGGTTATCTGTTACAATCAAAGTTCTCTTACTTGACAGTAAGGCCAAATTACACAAGGCATATTAAACAAGGTAGAAAAGCTTAAGCAGAATCAGTACGGCGATACGTTGAAAAAACTGACAGCTGAGTAGACGAGAAGTGTTTGTGTGCGTAGCGACAGATACGACGCATACGGCAAAATAGAATTTGCTCTAAAATCGACGTACGTGACGTAACTGATGTATTGCCGGACTTATTCTGTTTGAGCTAGAAGTGACAATTGAAATTTTGTTCTCCGCATAAATTCTTACTTCAAAAAATTGTAAACAACCGCATTAACCCTTTGGGTTCTAAGTGTTACTTTTGGGGCATACAAGAAGACAATATATTACTACACATTGTTTAATAAATAAGATACCTAAGTCTAGCCTAGAATCACTCTTTCCAATAAATACTACTCGGACTGTAAAGGAAATTGAGAGGCAACATGTTCATTTAACGAATAAATGCCACTCTGTGCAGGCCTTTTCTTATACTCGCCCTGGTATAAGATTTAAAAGCAATGTCAACGTCGGTTCGGTAATAGAAGAACTAGATACCCCAACTGTAGAAATAAAGAGGGTCTTAGCTTCCCTAGGAGTTTCGAATTGAGGTTTCTCAAAGATGAGATACGTACATTCAGACGACCTAAATCATGAAGACATGTAGTAAACTTACTCAGTCTGAGTCTGCGCATCCACATACAGCGGCCGTACATTTGTATACAAAGCTTGTGCTCCTACAGAATGTTGCGCCTCAAGCGGCATGGGTACTGCACTAGGGAACAGGCGCGCCTTCTTAAACACGCTCGTTTGAGCTGGACAGTCAATGAAATCGGTGGGCTTGAAGTGTTGTTCGCAAACATGCGAGGAGTTTTCTAAAATTACACCACAACTTTCTTCCCACTGACGTCGCCTTCCATTACAGCTCGGAGCCCTAAAGCACCGCACAGTCGACACATCCCAACTCACTCCGCAAACGACACAACGCGTGAAACATTTGGATCTTTTCATTTTTAATTGTATTTAAATATTTATGGAAAAAATTTATACGTTTTTATCAAATTGAAATTCAAACGGGTTAAAATTATTTTTTATTTGACGTAAGAATTTCTGCATAAAAGAGAGAACTGTCAAGTTCACTTCTACTTTATTTAATATACTTTGAAATTACATATTCCATAAATTGATTCCTTTATTGTATTTAACTTTTTATTTAAGCAAAATTTACTAATGTTGTGCTTAAAATACATGAAATAAACTTTTGTATATAATTTTTTATTATCACTTATTATTACTTTTATCTACCTAATATTTAAGTTATAACTGTGCTATTTTTAAGAAGTTCACTTTCATCAAGTGTGCTTAAAACAAAGGAGGGGTCTTGTTAATTTGTTACTTTCGGTTACCTTACATATCACAGACGTTTGACAGTTTTATTTAAGGACATTCTATGCCCCTTTAATAACATTTCACACGAAATTTCGACAAATTTTTAAATATATCTATGACCGCAGAAGGTATAAAATTTTGACATATGTATGTATATATTTTAGAATAGTCTACCAATAAAAAACTTCCCTAACAATTTGCCAACGCCCTTTAAATATTAATATCACCGAGAACCATTTAATCTATTTAAGGTCGTTACTCTTGGAATACTTCCCATTTTCAACTATATCAACTCTGTTTTCTAAATGTTTAACCATTTGATCTTTAACTTTTAATAACACCAAGAACTTACATACATACATACATAGTATATTTATGGCATTTTAAAATTAGATAGCTTCGACAAATTTTAAGACAATTTATTGAAATTTTGTATACAGTTTCTTTCACACTCTTCTGACAGGGATCGTTTGAAAGCCCATTGAAGTGCGATGTATAATGCATATCTATCATAGGTACAAGTACGTGTTTTGGTGACTGCTTACTCAGAGATTAGAAGAACCAACTGGATAATTTTCACTGCAAGCGAATGTTTCTGCCAATCTCATAAATATGTGAATATCAAATTTATTAAAACTGGAAACTTCCATAGTTTTTTTTTATCCAGAATAAATCGGGCTCCTTTGACAGTCCAGTCCATCACTCTGAGCGGGCCCAAGTATGCGGACATTTGCTAGCGCTGATACTTCTTAGAGATTAAAAGAGTTCCACGCCATAAGCGTTGGATCAACTAAAATTTTGGTGGGTATATACATACATAGTAAGTATTTTTGTTGTTGTTTTATTATCTTATTTATTTGTTTTGTACTAGCGAAGCAATTATGCGACCAATGAAAATGACATTAATTTGTAAACAGACCAAACACAATAGCTGTTGACTATTTAATTGCACGACAATAGATAAATGTTTAGGTTTATAAATATACATACGTAAGTATGTACATATGTACGTTTTGTGAGCAAAATGTCTAATATTACTTTCCACTAAATCATATACATTTACATATGTATGTATGTATATAGAGTTTGCAATTAAGATAGATCGTAGAGAGATCGATATTTTAGTTGGCAGAACCAAAAAAGTTCTATTAGGGAGATCCATTTCGCTAGGTGAAATGTTACACATTTTTAATAACACACCGACCAGTTTATTAATAATTTTATTTTATTTTCTTTTATTTCCTCTTCTTTTCCTTTCTTTTCTTATCTTTTATTTTCTTTTCTTGTCTTTTCTTTTCTTTTCTTTTCTTTTCTTTTCTTTTCTTTTCTTTTCTTTTCTTTTCTTTTCTTTTCTTTTCTTTTCTTTTCTTTTCTTTTCTTTTCTTTTCTTTTCTTTTCTTTTCTTTTCTTTTCTTTACTTTTCTCTTCTTTTCTTTCCTTTTCTTTTCTTTTCTTTTCTTTTCTTTTCTTTTCTTTTCTTTAATTTGTGCTCTTCTTCTCTTTTATTTTTTTATTGTTTCTTTTCTTTGTTCTCTTCTTCTCTTTTCTTTTTTTATTTTTTCTTTAATTTACTTTTCTTTGTGCTCTTCTTCTCTTTTATTTTTTTATTGTTTCTTTTCTTTGTTCTCTTCTTCTCTTTTCATTTTTTATTTTTTCTTTAATTTTCTTTTATTTTCTCTTCTTTTCTTTTATTTTATTTTCTTTTCTTTTATTTTCTTCTTTTCTTTTCTCTGTTCTCCTCTTCTCTTTTATTTTTCCTTTTATTTACTTTTCTTTAGTTAAATTAAATTAAAAACTAAAGTTTTGGAAATGCGTTTTTCAAAAACGGTGTCTCCCTTCGGTAGTGATTGGCCAACCTCCGAGTGCATTTCTGCCATAAAAAATTTTCTCTGCAAAAATTTATCTGTATTTTCCAACCCCGTTTGAAGTCGCCATTTTCCACAAATTGGTGTAGAAGCTTGGCCTTTAACTTCTTAAAGGAATATTGCAATAAAAATGAAACAACTTTCGTTTTAAATGAAAAATCATAGTAAAATTTTAATTATTTGTGAAATATTTCAAAGGTCAATACTTTCTCTGACATTTTGACCAAAACAGGTTCTGAAAAATCAGGATCCCTAATGTACATGAATTTTTCCACATGCTGGATAAACAGTCAAAACCCCGTTTCATTTAAGTATTTTCAATGTATCGTTGTTCAGGAGCAGTTCGAGTATTAATTTAATTAGAAATGAAATGTCTGCAGTTTTTATCATTCAGATACTTAAGGTTGAAAATGTTTTTGCTAGACCGATGCCAAGTATACAATTAATTAGGTCACCAGATAGAAAAAAAAATCTCAGCTAACAGCCAAATAACAGGTACTCATACATTTCGCAATTTCTTTGCTGTTGAGTCAAAATTTCGAGTGTTTAGATGTAGCATTTTGAAGATCATTAACGAATAGAAATCGCAAATGCGAATAAAACATACGTTTACTCATGTACATATGTACATACGGTATGTATATACTTATAATATGTATGCATGTAAAACGTACACTCAGTGTGATTACGCACCGTTTCTGAAATAAGCAAAAAATATCAAACGAAAATAAACTTGAATTCAAGGCAACCCACTTACAGCGTTGGCGATCTGATCTGAAACGGATATAAACTGCCAAATCGAAATCTTAGAAAATTTGCACATATTTTTTATTGTGCTTCATTCTTTTGACATAACGGTAAAGTTGACTTAAATGTGTGTGTTGTTTCCCAAAATACATCGCTCTTTAGTGGGCTGTCGGAAGAGTCTCTGACTCAAATTTAAAATAAATTGTTCTCATAGCATATCTTTGAAGTACCGAAATTATGCAGCTGTCTATATAATCCAAACTTAATAACTCTCCCTTTTTCACTTTTTCGCTCGTTCAATGTAAATAAAATGCCAACTTCCCTGCACACTTTTAGAAATTCGGTTTGAATTTTAATTGAAGGGCATTGGACTTGACAAGCGGTTAATATTGTCCAGGTGTACTGTCGAAAAAATTTTACATTTTTCATCAGTTTTGTTTTCAAGTCATACAAAAAAGTACATATTTCTTATAATATCCAAACCAATTTTTTTTTTTTTTGAAAGAGCAACCTGTTGAGATCTTTAAATAAATGAAAAAAATTAAATAAATTCAGCCAAAACAAAATTTGTAAGCCATTGAACTTGGCGAATCTTAGAGTTTGTAAATTTTCAATTAGAAAACATAAAGAAATACTATTTCATAATTTGACTCAAAAAGGTTTTTGAAAATTTTTTTGGAAAAGGGTAATCGATCTTCCACTCAGTCGTCGAATGGTTCCAAAAGTCGCAAAGAAGTGGAATCTGCACACGTTTTCACGCCACCGAATACCTAATTTATATTTAATGTTGCGGTAGATGATTTTTTTTCATGATACAGCCGTATAGGTTTTGCTGAGAAACCAAATTCAGACATAGCGGTATATAGGCAGCACCTTTTCCCGTTGTCGAAGGAGCCTTTAAGATCAACACTGTGGTGTGTGTCTATCCTTTTTTCATAGGGTTTTTCCAAGGTTTGGCCGCACTCATAAGGTCCAATAGGCCTGTCCATGGTAGGCTTCAGTCCTTCGCGCAATACGCTTGATAGGACCTTACATATAAATACATATGCGATATTCAAAAGGCTAATAGTTGGTGCAGTTTGTAGGATCACCTTTCTTGTGGATGGGGCAGAGAACACTAAGATTCCACCGTATTTTGCATACATAGTAGCTGGTGCATGCACTTCACCAGTTCCTCCCCGCCGTACTTGAATAGCTCAGTCGGCAATCCGTCAACACATAGTTTGTATCACATAACAAGGCATATAATTTCCCGCGACATTCACTCCAATCAAGGTGTTCGCAATTTTCAGTTTGTATATATGCACAAATATATACATACATATGTATATGTTTGATCAAAAATGTATGTATATTCACCCGTGCATACCCAGATATACATATGTATGTATGTACTATATGCAAATATTCTAATGCTTACGATGGCAAAAGCGTAAAATCACAACCAATTTTAATTCATTCACGCATGCTCTGTTGTTTTCGTGTTGCATGATTGCAAAATCAGCTATACCTGTGGCACATGCCTATTTACATACATACATACATACATATACATACGTTAGGGATACTAAGTTTTTGGATATGACTTTACAATACTGGGACTAGTGTCGGGATTCGGGTATTAACTATTCTGAAACAGTTCAGGTTGAAATAAGTAAAGAAACTGGCTTAGAAGCTTGATGACCTCAAATTCTTAACAAATCATTGCATTATTGAAATATACATATATTAAAATAATCAGTTTTAGTAATAACAATATAAAATCAAATATCGTTAGCTTAACGTGAAAATGTGCTAAGTCAATTTTTTTGTAAAATGAGATTTTGCTGCAGTTTTAGAAATAAGTTCAAAATACACAGTTTAAAAAAAAAAAAACAAATTATAAATTTGAATAATTTTTGCCTGTTGTTGGCAATGATGTGTAAATGTGCTAACTTCACGACTGCCAAAGAAATTGCGCTAAGTCAGATGTAATTTTACTTTGTCGGGCGCGTTTTCACAAAGGAATAATATCCACGTGCGCTTCTTATTCGTGAGCTTTATTTGTGCAAAATAAATATTATTTGTGCTTTATTTTAAACGAAAAGGTAATAAATGAATTAAATGACTTAATTACGAAGAATTAAATAAAAACAAAACACTTTCTTTCACTTTCAATGAAATAAGACTGCATATATGTAATTTGTGATCAATGTTAAAAAATAAACAAGTACCTTTTTATTGTTCGAACTAAACTGGTTTATTTTTATTTATTAACTAGCTGACCCGGCAAACTTCGTTCTGCCCAAAATAGATTTTATTATTAAGTTCATTTAAAAAAAAAGGATCCAACTTAATGATAAACTATGTATCTATTCCAATGTAAGTTGTTATTAGCAGACACACTAACTCACTTTTACCAAATCACTCAGACTCAGACTGTTCATTTCGTAAATCCAAACTATTTAAGTAACGTGAGTAAGTAAGAGTATCAATATGTGTAGTATATCTCCACAATGGTTTTCAGGCCCTTACCACCAACTATTTTATATATATTCAGCCTCAAAAGTTTAGTACGTATGGGTGGTGCCACGCCCCCTTTTATATTAAACTTTTCTTTGAACATTGTATTGATTTCGTATATCTCCATTGTGATTTCTATATCCCTATCTTAAAACCTTTTATAGATATTCAGTTTCCAACATTAAGTAGATATGGGGGAGGTGCCACCCCACCTTTTCTGATAACCACCAATTTTCTGCTAGAGATGGGCTTTGATATCATCTAGGTCTACATCAATTTTCAGCACCCTACCTTGAACTCTTTTAGAGATAATCAGCTTGAAAAATTAAGATTGTATGGGAGGTACCACGCCCCCTTTCCCGATAACTCCCACTTTTTTGCATGAGAATGATTTTGATGTAAAATAGCTCTATACCAATTTTGAGGTCCTACCTTGAACTCGTTTAGAGATAATCAGCTTGAAAAAAACGAATTTTACGATTGCCCCTCTTTACATTTCGTGTGAAATCTCCGAAATCATTTGAGATATTGAAATAAATCTCACATCATAATGTAGTCCTCATTTCTACCTTTCGTTTGACACCCATGTTGGAAAAACTAATTTTGGGTCACATTTGGGCCAATATCTCTGGAAGCGGATAAGATATCCTGATGAAAGATGTCTTAAATTTTAGGATAGGCATCTAGTAATATAATGGTGAAACTTTCATTCATAGTTTTTATGTGTTGTGGGCATAATTGTAAAAAACGCACATTTTTGGTCACCCGGACCCACATTTTGGTCAATAACTCGGGAACTGGATGAGATATTTAAATGAAAGTTATCCTAAATTTTAAGTTAGACGTTGAGTGAAAGAGTGGTAAAAATTTCATTCAATTCTGTTCAGTAGTTTTTGAGTGATGCCCGGACAACCATACAGACAGACAGACAGACAAAAATTCGAAAAACGGCTGATTTGGGTTCTAGAGGCTTAATAATGACCCCTGACATCATTTTTTTTTAAATATCTTCAATGTACAGACATCGGACCTGTTACAATTTTATTACATGTAGAGATACTGTGGGGAAATAACTTTAGTAAAATGTGCTAAGTCAGAAAAAAAAAGAAAAAAAAGAAATAGAAAAACTGCTAACTTAATAAAAAGCTGGCATGGGAAACATTTATGTTTTATTTTTGTTGTTTTTTGTCTTTTGCATTGAGCAGTCATGAAATCGAGGGTACTGCATTTACAGTTTAAGAAAATAATGTTTTATTTTAAAGTTATTCGATTTTTTGTCTTTCCTGAACAATTTGAAAAATATGACTTAGCACATTTTCACTTTAAGCTAACGATATGTATTTGAAATTATTATTATTTTATTGTTCGGGTGGTTAAGGTATTTTTATGCAATTTTTAAAATAATTCATCCCAATTTTTTTATCACAGATCACGGTTGCCAGGTTGGATATTATATGTTTTTTAAAGTTTATTCATCGTTTAATGACAGATTGTATGACTTCTCTGCTTGACGATAGTTTGGGTTAGTTTTTTCAACAATTTTTTTTAGGGGAATCTCACTAACATATCTAACCATGTTTTGACGACTGCCTGAAGTCAGATGCAAACCAAAGATGACTCAGCTCTAGCCGTCAAGTATACGATTTTTTTTCAAATGCAATATTATTGAAAATACAAAATTTTTACTGAGATACACCAACAATTTGCTAGTGTTTTACGACCTTTATATGTATTTGAAGAATCCTGGTTCGGTACGTGCTTGAGACCTACTAATAATTTTTACTGCAGTGAAAAATTATTGTTGTTTTGGGGTTTTTTAATATTTTTTTATTAATTATTAAAAGGTTTTGTTGAATTGAACAGGAAAAATTTAGAGACAACCGCCATAGCTTTTCTTATAGATCCATAAAAAATTATTAAAAAAACCCAAAACAACAATAATTTTTTGCTGTAGAAAAAATTATTAGTAGGTCTCAAGCTCGTACCGAACCAAAATTTTAACGTTTCGGCTAATAACAAACATACAAGGACACACAATTAATAAGACTGAACAATTGAAGTTGCGTTTGCTCATCCACTTGAAAATACACTATTTGCATATTGTTGTACCTTCAAATTGATAAACAACAACAGTTTGCACTCCTTGTAAAATATTTTGCAAAATATTAATGGCATCCGTTCTAGCATCACTTTTTTGGACAAATGCGTATGATACCGAAGTTAGGTGATCCCAGAAGATGCTATACCATACAACAACAACCGCGGAATAATGAAACTCTTACGCGACAACTCATACCTGGATGATTAGAGTTCCATCAGGGCTATTATTTCAATATAAACTTGTTAGAGTAAAGTGCATCAGTGGCTAAATAACAAATTAAGAACATAACCTTCCTTAGAAAGTAAACTTAGCTTAGCATCAGTCGCTTTAATAGTTGCAGCAACTTTTAAAAGTATTGTTCCCTATTCTTTAGTTTGTTTCTTATTTGATAGTGAATTTTGGTTATGCGAAAAAACGTTGCTGCGGCAACTGTGGTGTGTGTAGGCCTACATGGGCGTAGTTATTACATAACATTCATTCGCAGAGATGCTGGCCCAACCTGTCTACCGTCGCAGCAGCATAAATTCATACACTTACGAATCATACCGCGTGCTGCTAAGGCCTTGCAATGCGCACAACACCTCACCCCTTCTAAATATCTACATACATATGTACATACATACTCGTACATACAAGCACAAATAAATAGATACATATTGTCAAGCACCTTTCGCTGTTACACAAACCTGCTAAGCTTCTTTGTAGGCCTAAATCAACTGGTCATGCGCATATTTAACCCAATTCTGTCCGGCAGCATTTATCTTTTGGTGTCCCCACCCGTACGTATAAGTAAAAATTCGTGCGAATTGAGAACTATACAAAGTTATTATTGCAAGTGTGCGTGTGGCTGTGATGTATGTATGTATGTAAATATGAAGGTGCGCATGCGAAAATGAACGATTTTTTTAATTGCTTCGGAACCAAGAACGACGCAACAATGAGGTTTACTATGCATTAGCACATTCAATCTGTATTCAAATTCAATTCGGTATTCAGATTATTATATTAAATATCTTATGGAGCTCACGTTTTTTTTTTTCTTTTTTTAGCATCCCGCAATTCTATAATTTGCATAAAAATTTATCCCAGATATTACTTGAAAATGTCGAGATTTGAAGTTGCGCATTCTATCGGATTCTTTAGTTCAATGTGAAACGATCTTTATAATGGATTAAATAACAGCTACACCACTTGCCCAGAAAAAAATTAGTGTTTTGGGTTTTACTTTTTTTGAATTGATCGCTATGAAATCGAGATCTGTTCTATATATTTCCGCGTATCGTTTTTGCGATTGGAAGCTGTTCAAGGAAGAGGGAATGCTTTGTTTAATATCGTATCTCCCCTAAACTTGCTTGCAGTCATATGTTGTTGTTGTTGTTAGCAGTGCTTCGCCCTGCCCAAAGGGCCAGAACACTCCTAGTTGTCATCGGGCTCTTCTAACGGAAGTCCAAGGAAACGCGCTGTTTCAACAGGGTTGGACCAAAGTGATAAAGGAGTTAAAAGAGTATGTTCCGAAGAGCAGTCATATAAACTGTTATACTTACCTTAGAGCTCATATACAAATTAAATAAATCAATAATAGTCCCTGAAGCTATGTATAATAGTCTGCATTTTTTGCCTGATGTGTTCTTGAACTTATGGATTCAAGCCCTAGTAAATTGGAATGTTTTTCCCAGGTATCTTATACCCTGTTTTTATATTTCTTCTCCTGTAATATTATTAATATAATTATTATTATTATTATCCTCTTTTACAGGTGAAGCCACAGACCTTTAATAGTGCCTAAATAAAGGAAATTCAGACCAAAACACTTCTGATAGCCTTTTACCGGTCGGGGAGTTTGGTTTGACCTTTTGAGCATGGGCATACCTTACCGCGGGTTTATTCTAGGCCAGATTTCGTATGAGGCGGCTTAGCATGTACCTCGAACTGCTATACAACTCACCCTTTTCATGGTGCTCAATTTGACGTCTGTTTAATTTGTTGATGTGTCCCGACCAGCAGTAGACCAATTTTTAATTGAAAACTTTGGTATGCTGCTATTGTTAAAAATGTAATGCTTACTAGTTGAGTATACCCAATATTTGTCACCTGGTAATTAGTCAAGTTTAAAAAGGGAATACAAAACTAGGTCACGAGAACGAAGCATAAGAAAAGAACATAATCAAGGCAACAGGTACAATTCAAGGTCATGCTCGCCTACTTACGTGCATATAGATACATACATTTAAAGTACATTTGCCCATGCGCTTGTCCGTTCGTGCAAGTTTTTTCAATTCCATTAATTATACTTACACTGAAAGCATTGCAAATTATTGAATCGCAGATAGGTACTAACTTCTTGATATTTACAGTATGATACTTATTTATCTGCATATTAGGGATGTTACGAATGCCCGCGTCTGGTGCATACATACATATCGACAGCCACACTGCAAAACCCCGTAAGTCACTATTTTTCCAAAAATAAGGTACTGAGCCTTTCCCATAGATCGTGATGTTTCGCACATTAAAATTTAGTCAAAATCGGGTTACAACTTCCCGTTTCTTTCCAGTGGTGAAATTAAATAACCGTCGCTCATATACATACGTTATAATTATTACAGTTTTTTCCCTCTCCTGAAAACTTTTTGGTTTTGAACATACAGGGTTTTGCAGTGTGGCTGTCGATATGTATGTTGGAATTGAGAATAGTCAGTGGAAAACTACAAATGAAAAATCGAAAGTTTCAATTGTAAATGCGAAATCCATTTAGGTAGGTATGCATATAAACATTGTTAACACAGTAAATTTATGTAAATAAACTATATGAAGGTATTTATTAGGTACATAATGTATCAGCCAAGCAGTGTTGCCATTTTAGCTATTTTATAGCTAGATTTGGCTATTTATTTCGACATTTAGACATAGAAATTCGGATTTAGCTATTAGCTATTTTTTTAGCTTTTTTTTAAATCGAGTTAGCTATTTTAGCTAAAACATTTTTGTAATTTGCCAAATTATTTTCACAGAACTTTTTAGAATATAAATATCGACCGTGTGCACTCTGCCTTATGGTTATCAAACTGTTCAAAAGTTGATAGTCTGGCATGCCCAATACTTTTTTATTACATATATCGATTATTGGTATGTAATCGAATTGCTACTACCAAATTTAATAGTCAGTCAATCAAGTTAATTGAGCAACTACGTCAACGCCTACCACAAAATATTCAATCTTTAAAAAATATTGAATTTTTTGCTATAAAAAATGCTTTAAACGTTGTGAAGCCCAACATATTTCATACTTTTAAGGCAGAAGAGGGCTCTTTTAACGATGATGAAATTACTGTTATAGAAATGGAATGGAAAAAACTCTATTCATATCCATGGCAAGAGACCACTTCTACAGTTAGGTTTTGGATAGAGGTAAGGGAGTTTAGAAATGCCATTAATGAAAATCCGTTTGAGGAATTACAACAGTTCGTATTTAATTTGCTAATTCTACCGCTTAGTAATGCGGAAATAGAACGAAGTTTTTCTGTAATGAATTTAATAAAAACCAAGCAAAGGAATAGAATGTATGTAGATTTTGATGTTAAACTCTTTACTAACTATAAGATACGGTCTTAAAAGACTTGGAAAATGTTGTCATAACATTGGTATAACTAGTGGTCTTATAAAATCAATGAATTCAGGAAATATATACGATTCAACATGTGAATTAAACGAAGACAATGACTTTGTTTTTAAACTGTGATTTAATTTCATTTTTGAATAAAACTTGAGTGATGTATGTATATCAACTATTCGTGATTATAATTTATGTCACTATTATAATTTAATTTATGTAGTTAAAAACTACATGTATTTTCAAAGACTGAATTATTATTATTTTTATTGTTATTATTTTTTGCTTTATAATAATTTAGTAACTTTTATGTGAAATAAAAGCTCATTTAGCTATTTTTAAAGAAAAAAAATGTTAGCTATTTTTTCTGGCTATGAAATTTTTTTTGTAGCTATTTTTAGCAATTTTTTTGTTTCAATTTAGCTATAAGGTCTAAAAAATTCTGGCAACACTGCAGCCAAGGTACATGTTCTTTAAGGATAATAATACAAGCTGTCCTTTTTTCAGAGCTACGCAGTCCCAGTGATGCAGTTGGTAAGTTTGGCTTAATTTCAATCAGATTCTGTGGGGTCTTGACGACGGTATAGATTTGTAATAAGAATGGATTGTATCTAAAAATTAGGAAATGATTTCATATTTCATTTTTCAAATCACAAAATATTCTTCCTGCCTTGTTCATATTGATGATTCTATGCTGAGTGCTGTTGATAAAATGGCCGAGCTTGGAGTAGTGTTTGATTCCAAATTTTCTTTCCAGGCCAACTTAACTACATACATATGTACATACAGCGATGGCCTTTCTACAGTTGCTTTTAAATTGTTTTTTACTATTTCACACAGTTTTCGTTCCCATACTCCTCCGAAACAGCTTGACCGATTCTCATGAAATTTTGTGAGCGTATTTAGTAGGTCTGAGAATCGGCCGTTATCTATTTTTCTTTTTCTGGGAAGTGGACCACCGACCGAAATATTCCAAACTTTTTTATTTATGGTGCGATTTTTTCCCTAAATTTGGGCAGAACAACGTCTGCCGGGTCCTTCTGGTATTCTATAAGAATATAAAAAATATCTTTAACACTAACAAATTGGGTTACGGAAGACTTTTTACTATGTTTTACAGAATTACGCAGTTAGACTCTTTTGCTCACACAACGAAATACCAAACCAAATCAGTCTATCTCCGAATATGCGAAGTAAAACATTTTTATACTTTTCATGATTGTGGGCTACGTTTTTTTGGATTAACAATTTTGCAGAGTTTATCCTAATTTTAAATAAGGATCGGACACTTTAAACCGTGATTTGTATTCGAGAAAGGTACAACGGCACTTTCCTTTTTTGGAAGCCGACTTTCTCATAAATTTGACATAACGTTTCAAATTTGTATTTATGTTATATCGATTTATTGGCAAAAATTATTTAACAGAAGCAAATATCGCAAAAAAAATCCCTGAAATCGGACATTCATGATTGTAGGTGAAACCTTGGACATCTGATTCATAGTTACATATGTATGTACATGCACTTGTTTGCCTCATGCATTTATGCCTTTATAGCCGCCTACTAATATTCCTAGATGTCAGTGACAGATTGCCCTATAGGACGCGTTTTGCTACTCGTAGTACTTTATTGTTGTGGTGCAACTTAAAATTGCCATTCTGTTTGTGTAAGCCCAATGAATTGTAATTGCAGCTTAATTTTCGCCGATTCTAGTTGATTGTGCAGGTTCCACTGCAACAGGTTTACCGGTAACATTTGACCTTGTTCGAGTTCAGTTATGCTGTGCTTGCATACGAGTACACACTTTAATATGTACATATGTATGTATGCCCAACATGTATTCAAACATATCGCTACTTTATACCTTATATGGAATATACAATGTACATATGTGAAATATGTATATCGACACCCAAATGTACTCTGTAACAAATCGTGTGACTAAGCTGTAAAGAGAGCGATCCGCGATTAGCCTCTTTGGTCTACAGTTGGGTATAATTCAATATACATACATAAGTTATTTTCTCTTTGTGTAGCACTCATAGGGTTGCAAGTAAATTTTTTTTTTTTTTTAGTAGCATACTTATATGTAGAAGTTAAAATACCCAATTGGCTGGAAAGTGGATTAGTCCTTTCGTACCTGTCCGGGTATAAAAGAGTACAATTAGTTTCTCCATAGGACATGCTCAAACAAATGTGAACAGTTCAACCCATGCAAAGTGATCAGAACAAGGATTGGTCTCACCCTCCTTTGCAACCTGTCGCGGACTATTCCTAGATCATTCGCATTTTTTGCAGGGTACATACAGTCACTTATCTTATACACTCTGATACATACAAAACTATGTATGCACCTACACATTCAATAAGGTAAATGGCGGTTTAAGTCCCACGGAAGAAGATTATTGAGGAAGAGCGCTGATTTCCGAAATAGTGCGAAATACAGCAAAGGAATATTATTTTCAATAATTTTGAGTAGAATAAATTGAGAAAGGGAAATGAAAATTACAGCATTTTGGTTGGTTTTTAGTAGTAAAACGAGTTAGTAGGCTCCTCTATTCAGGGCAGTTGGATGCTATAGCCGTGCCAAGAGAAGATAAGATGACCAGGTGCGAGCCTACAACCTGCTCATCACCATCAAAGTTGAGTAAGCTATCATGCATCGCTAACATGTGGCACTTAGCAGCGAATCAGAAAAATCTTTACATAGTCATGATATTTTTTCACTTAATCAAACCTTTTAACTACACAATGAGTCAGTATTGTTTGAAGGTACGTGGCTCTAGCGGTTACAAAAACGAAACTAAATGATTGAGGAGTTAGCTAGTTTGTTGTTGTTTTTTTTTACCACTCACGCCTGTTTTGAATTTTCTCAAAATACCTTTACCATTGAATATACCTGTAAATGAAAGAGATCCACATCGTAATGTTTTTGTGTTCTTAGTTTTATTATATTAACCTATTCACAAAGTAAATAAATTTTTTTTATACCATCCATTGGCTCGTAAAACGGCTTCTATTCTGCGTGGCACATTTTTTTTACCAGGTTTTGGCATGCATGCGACGGAAAGTTTCCGGAGGCGTCCACATTGCTTCACACACCCCCTAGCTTGTTACTGTGCTAACCTATCGTCTTTGGTCAAGGGACAACGTACGTGGCAGAGCTGCGTACCTGCGATTCATTAGCCACTTTTCGTTTGGGTTTGCCGTGTGCTTCAGGTCCCTGTGGTGTTCGAATATGATTTCATATGTCTTTTTATTGAATTGCCATGTGAGCCCAATCTGTTTATTCTGGCCTCGTCGGACAAGATGTCCTTTTCGTCCTCTAGGGTCCCACTGGCGCATAGACGGCAAAAGTCGACACGCATTTTCTTATACCAGGGCTTGACCTTAACTCGCTCCCCTGGAACCAGCGCCACGTAAAGCGTTACAGACGGTCTTCACATAGAGGTTTATTGGATCGAACTTTACCAAATTCTTGTGAATATTAACTGCTATGTTCACTTTTTGGTGGTTCCTGGACGAACTTTAAAGAAATAATCTCCGGTATGGCAGATCACTAATACCACCACACGGTGGGCAGCATCGATGCAACTCATTAATATTGTATTGATTGATTTTATTTTTTGTTTTCGCATACGATGCTTACAAGTAAGTACATTCATATGTATATATGTACATATGTATAACCCGCTAAGTTGTATCGGTTATCTGCAGGTTTATATATTATTGATCATATCAAGCCTTAACCGCCGAAATGGTGTAAGGGACAAAGTATTATTATCGAAATCGATAATCTGCCAGTTCCGAAAATTTCATAGTTCTATGTTTTACCGTTATAAAGTTATAGCAGAAACAATTTTTTTGTAAATGCGCCATACACTTTGTTCATATGTTTCCATGACCGCACATTGTTACTCCCCCTGTATAATTTGTTATTTGTCACTTACACCAATTCGGCGGTAAAGGCTCGATATGATCACATAGTATATGCGTTTACAGAAACGACTTTTATTCATATCTTATTTTTATTTAGTTATTAATTTAATTATTCACTTACTTAATTTATTCAAAGCAGTGAACTATTATCTAAATATTATTATGAAAAGATTAGATCATTATATATTTATGTATTATATTGCTAAAAGTTGAGAACACAGTGTAAAAAGATAGCATTGGTATATCTACGAATACATATTAAGATAGTGATAGCGATGCTAGATTCCTATCAGCTATTAAGGATGTCGGACAGGACGTGTTTCCAATCCTCAATTACTTCAAAGTTTATTTGATTAGTTTTATTGTATTTGCTGTCGGATTGCATCAGACTCCGATCAACATAGAGAAGGGGAGGTTGGAAAGGACGGGCCTCCAAGCCTCCCTTTTTTAAAAGTAAAATTTTGTTGAAATTTATTTATTACTGTATGTATGATTATTATTAATTTTAATATAGTAATTTAGGATAATATAAATTTTTTCTGTTCAAGAAATATTTTACAATAAACTTTTAAAATGTTTCTTAATAAGACCATTACGCTGGATAGTGTTGGGTAGATTGGTAAGTTCTATTGGTAGCTCGTTGAAAAATGATGGAAGCAATACTGGTAGGGTCTTTGCGTACCGTGGTTGTTAGCGATCGTTGTTTTGAGAATGGTTTTATCGTAGAACCCATTAAGAACTGTTGCTTTAAAAATTTACTTTATATCGAGGTATTTTAAAGCTCCATTGAACTGGCTATTTTGTGTACATACAGTATTGGACGATACTATAGCACCCCCTTTATAACATCGAGCTATAACAACAACGTCTTTCATATGCGATTTCGATTTATTTTATTTTCAAACATCGTTTATGTTGTAATGAATACCACTAAAGCCATTCTTGATCATTTTAGCAAATTTTGACCTAATTTTTCAACTTTTTTCCTCGGCACTTTAGAAAAATTCTGAGTACGCAGTTTGGTAGCCCATTCAATTTGACTCTGACAAAGTGCAAGTATTAAGTAGCTCCGAAAGCGCCTTGATTTTTAATAATTTTTTATGTGTATTTTTTCTCCATACAACGAAATCACAACATTATTTTTTATATGGAGAAAATACATAACTTAGTTCGGAAAAAAATTTATTAAAAATCAAGGCGCTGTCGGAGCTACTTAATACTTGCACTTTGTCAGAGTCAAATTGAATGGGCTACAAAACTGCGTACTCAGAATTTTTCTAAAGTTCCGAGGAAAAAAGTTGAAAAATTAGGTCAAAATTTGCTAAATTATTTTGAATTTGGTGCAAAGCTTTTAGTAAAACCTTGAACGAAGTTTGCTACAACATAAGTCAGACTTTTATACGAAATTATCTGAAACTTTATTTGTAGGACGTCTTTGTTTTAGTTCGATGACAAAAAGGGGGTGCGATTGTATTGTCCAATACTGTATATGTGACCCGGTCTATGAAAAGGGTGCTTATGACTCAAAAATAATTTTTCCACTTTTTTTCTGGTTTCGATAGTTTTTGAGATGCTCTTTCAGGTGGTAAAAACTAGAAAGTCCTATCTTGCTTAGAAGTGTACTACAAAAGTTTCCCCATTTCGTCATTTCTGTGTAAGCATATGGAAATGTTTATCTTTAACAGCTGTTTCTCGCAATTTTTTTTTTTTGAGTCATAAGCCACTTTTTCATAGACCGGGTCACATATGTATATGTATATATTCTTCTTATTTGCAAGAATCTTTAAATTATAATTTTGGCTCTGTTGAAGTATTTTAACATACTTTGATGATCCCCAAGCAGTGATTGCATGCCTTAAATATTGTCTAAGCTTTGAGGGAGCGAGTAGTTTTAAATTTTACTTTGAGATTTTTATTTTTTTTTATCGAAAAAGCGGGCGGTTCCCCACCCTTCAAACTTAAAAGCTTATTTCGTCATAATTTTGCAACTACACATCTGTAAAGCTAATATTTAATAATTATTTTAATGTAACAAATCTTATGCGATGCTCATTATGTTACCATATTTTTTTTTACTTATTTTGTTTAATTTTTGTTTTTGGCACACATGAAGGTAAGCACCTCAATCTCAAAATTGCCTTGATAAAGAAAAGGAAATAAATAGCTAAATGTCTTTATTGAATTAATTTACGTACATAAGTACATATGTATGAATACATATGTATATGTATATGTATGTATATGTAGGTGGACGAGCTAACACAATTATTATGAATTATTTGCAATTGAACGAAAATTAAACAATTTCAAGTTTGAAGGTTCCGCTTATAATCAGCGACATATATTCGAGGTCTCCAATTTTTATAACGCATACGTTTTTTTTATGTGCGTATGTATGCTAACATGTTTTAATGTTTGATTCATAACGACTATTCAAGTTCAAATATACAAGTATCAGAAGTAAAAGTAAATATGGCCATTGTATTCAATATATATTCGCTAATACGCAATCGTACTTCTACTTGAACATAAATGCATAAATATAGATTTAGCACGTTGATAGCTCTTACCATATAAACACATATTTACGTGACTTTCCATATATGAATGCCAAATTAAAGTTACACAAAATATCCCCTCTCATTGACACTGGTCAAAGTGAAACGCCCTCCATTCGATACTATTGATTGATTTCTTTAATTGTAATCATAACACTTTTTAAGCCTAATAAATTATTTACGTTAGCTGCTGCTAAAATTTTAAAGTTATAAAATACTATAATTAGTCCAGGTGGGATAGGCATTTTTGCTGAAGTATTTCGGATCACCTATTCTTTTACCGAAAAATGCAGCGAATGCCATCCAACATAGTTTGCGTCATATGTAGTAGAAATACCCATATTTTTGTATACTATGGTATGATCTTAGACAAATTTTCTCCCAAAGTTTGTTTGTTCCAAAACTTCCAAGTCGAAAATGTGCTCAGAGAGAGTCCGTAAAGTAAGGACGCCTTTCAGGGAGAGGCCAATGTTCAGGCGAAAAACGGTTGACGGATCTTATAATATAAATAAATATAAAAAAATCAATGTAGGTCCACTAACATATCGCACACTAAATCAAAAAGAGTCACAACTCAAAATTTTTCAAAATCGTTTTTTTATCCATAAATCAGTTCACAGAACACATCTCTAACTACCGTCAAAAATTTGTTTATATTACATTCTTCGTTAAATGGAAAAATACTGTTGGGTCTTTTTTCATACTACCTGCTTTAGCGAATTTGCTTGAACAGCATCAACTGAAGACCATTTTTAGTTGTGAATGTACGCATATGAGCAACCGAGTATCTACTTTGCACCTATAAAGTACTATTTTGAGTTGTGACGCTAAAAATTTTGCTAGACTTTGGGATTTCTGTCAGAGCTGCGATTTTTTAATAGAATATTTTGACGAGTGCGTTTTTTGATCAAATAATGATTATTATGTGCAGTGGGACTCAAAAAACTTTCAACTAAACCATGGCAAATAAAATTTGTTTGCATTAAGTGTTTTGAATTCTGAGTCATAAATAAAACAACTTTTACTAGTTTTTATTTAAAAATTAATAAAACAACGTGATATAAAGGAACTTGTCAACAAAAATCATATACCTACAAAATTGTATGAGGCCTATTATTTAAACCTGTTATGTGTTTAATTAATTGGTATTTTGAAAATCAAATTTTCCATTTTATAATTTTTATATGTAATGAAATATATATTTTAATTTGCATTTTGTGACCTGAATAAAATTTTATTTTAACACACTCAATAAAAATATAAACAGGTAATGCTTAAATTTCTGGATTTTTCAAACGAAGAGACACAATTTGACTTAATTTTCAGCATCCAAAGAAAAAATTTCATCTAAAGTGTCACAAATCAAAATTACTCACTATTGCTTAATTTACGCTGCTGTACTTAAAAAACTTTAGCTAAATCATCCTTTACGAAGGTTTTCTCTACGGTGAAACCCCATTTGATCATAAAATTACAACCATATTTTTAGAAACAGTTTTTTGCCTGAACATTTTAGATTTTTTGAGTTGTGACTCTTTTTGATTTAGTATGCGATATATGTAATACATATTACACAAGTATTACAGATTTTCCTTGGTTATCCGTTCAAAAAGTGTTGGTTAGGGTAAACCGGATATTGAGAAAACGGCCCTAATCTTCGTTGGTAGATTAGGGATTTGCATATCGTTTTCATACTCAGCTGCATAGCTGGTCGGTAGGTCGGGACGGCAAAAACTAATCGAGATTTATGTATATGCAAATAAACGTCCTTAGCATTAATACAGTGGCTCATATCGACAAAAAAATACTTCAAACTTTATTGCTAACGGTCATCCGCACTTAGGATTCCTTAGGTGCAGTGAAATAACGCCCAAGGAAATAACGCCCATGGGCGTTATTTCACAGTCAAAAAGGAAATTACGCATGGTGTTATCACCTTTTGCTGATGGGTGTTATTTCCTTTTTCGAAGAGAAATAAAGCCCACGGACGTTAAAAACGAATTAAAACAAGCTGATTCAATAATTAAGTATATGGTTTTCTTTATTTCAATAAATTTTAACATA
This sequence comes from Sphenella marginata, assembly GCA_951509765.1. Taxonomy (NCBI): domain Eukaryota; kingdom Metazoa; phylum Arthropoda; class Insecta; order Diptera; family Tephritidae; genus Sphenella; species Sphenella marginata. The sequence goes on from OX608083.1 coordinate 27,421,048, forward strand.
TTTGTTATGTTTTTATAAGGCGGGGTGCAATAGCGCCTTGTGAAATAAGCCCTTTAAGGCCTTATTACACTATTGAAAGTGAAATATGGCCTTTATTTCAAAAAAGGCTTTATTACACTTCGAAAGAGAAATAAAGTCTTAAAGGCCTTATTGCTCTTTCATTTTTTTTAATGAAACAATAATATTCTAATTCTTTTTGTATTTGATTGAATAGTTACACACAAATTTCACGTTAACCAAAGTGGGAAACGTGGCACGCGGAAGGACATCACCGTGGCGGTAACCACGGCTATGGCACACACCCGGAGTTGGAATGGCGTAGCCCAGGGTTATTTTTTGAAGCGCGGCCGAAGGCCGCCTACGCGGAAAGGCGTTCTGCACTTAAAAATCGTGGATCGGGCCTCCGTAACTATAATCCGAAGGGGGAAAAGCAATATTTTGTTTCTGTGAAAAGTTATTAGTGAAAAACCGAAAATTGACCCGGTTATTTCACTGCACCTTACTTGCCTTGTCATAATTCGTTCGGAAGAGCAATTTTTCCACTTGGAGATCGCATATCCGCAAGAATTACGTTCACGAATTCAGGCTAGATTGTGCCTACAGTGTAATTCATGCATGGACTGAAGACAAAGAAAAGGCTGCATAAAGAATGCACAAGTAAGCGCCAATCAATAAGAAAATATATGGCTTAACATCTAATAACTTACGCCTTCAGTAGTTATGTATTGAAATCCAATTATTACCTTGATGCAACGAGCCATTTGCTACGTAATTATAATCACAAAGGAAAATGAGTGCAAAAATTGGCTAGACATATTAATATAAAATAGGTTGGGCCTAAATGACAAGCTGGAAGTGTACGGGCTATATCTAAAAAAACTCGGGCCATAAGTAAACTAAACTTTGAAGAAATTGAAAAATTAGGATCGATCGACACGTTCAAAGAAATACTGGCAGATCTGCACCGTTGTTCTGCTCGGACATTCACTCACCTGTTCTGTAATGTTCTGAAATAAGTCCCACCAAAAATTGCTTAAAAAAATGAAATAACTCCCACAAAATAAGTCCCACTTTTGAAAACGAAATAAGTAACACTAAAATGAAATGATTTAAAAATTTACTTGAAATGAAATAACTCCCACTCAAAATGAAATAACTCCCCCTTGAATAATATATTTGTTAAATGAAATAAGTCCCACTTTCATAAACGAAATAAGTCCCACTTTTACCGTGGCACGCGGAAGGACATCACCGTGGCGGTAGCCACGGCTATGGCACACACCCGGAGTTGGAATGGCGTAGCCCAGGGTAATTTTTTAAAGCGCGGCCGAAGGCCGCCTACTCGCAAAGGTGTTCTGCACATAAAAAACGTGGATCGGGCCTCCGTAACAATAATACGAAGGGGGAAAAGCAATATTTTGTTTCTATGAAAAATTATTAGTGAAAAACCGAAAATTGACCCGGGTCAGATCCCCAATTCGGGGCCCCATCCACGTTTTTTATGTGCAGGACACCTTTCCGCGTAGGCGGCCTTCGGCCGCGCTTTAAAAAATTACCCTGGGCTACGCCATTCCAACTCCGGGTGTGTGCCATAGCCGTGGCTACCGCCACGGTGATGTCCTTCCGCGTGCCACGGTAATATTAGGAAACATGGAACATAAATTTAGGGGTATGAAATAACTCCCACTTTACAAAACGAATTTATTCCCATTCAAAACGAAATAAGTCCCACTTAAAATAAAAACGCGTAACGAAATAAGTCCCACCAATTGACGAAATAAGTCCCACTTTTAAAAACGAAATAACTCCCACTTTCAAAATAGCAATTTTTGGTGGGACTTATTTCGTTTTTAAAAGTGGGACTTATTTCGTGGGATTTATTTCAGGGAGCCGGATTTTAAACTTTTTGCAAAAAGGTTATTTGAATTTGTAACACCAATTTGGGGATATCCGGACTGTATAAATAAAAATACCTTAAACAAATGGAAATATTTGCTTAAAAAATGCAAACGTTTTAAAGAACAAGTAAGGAAACGGCTGTTTATCGGAATAATCGATTGTATGGGGCCTATACTTCACTTTTCCAAGCTAAATTGCTGGAGAATGACGAACACCCCAATTGCGGATTTGCAAAAATGGGCATGTCTAGTATGTATGTATATTATGCACACTTTTGGATTGGTATTGAAAGGTGAAAGCAACATGTACTTCTTTCCATTTTTACCAAGAAATCGTTTAGCCACTGAATAAGAGTGTCAAGATGTGGCAGTATATACTTATACATACCTTTATGTAACAGAACTGTAGTTCAAGTCTCATGGAGACATGGCCCTTGATTAAAAACTTACATGAAAATTACCCCAATTGGGTGTTAGTTGGGAAGTGGTAAATAAAATAAAAAATTCGACCCTCGAAGCCGTGTTCAAAGCAGGGCCCGTAACTTGTCATAGTTCAAATTAGTAAAGATTGTAATTCTGTTTAACTATTGTTATAAAAACACATATGTATGTACATAAGTAGTGTGAAAAAATCAGTGACGGTAACAACAATACGCTATTCTAGCGTGGTAGCAACAATATTGTTCCCGGTAGTAAAATGATCTAGTAATCTTTATACCCCTCTGGTCACAGTTGCAGCCGAAATAGGTCGAAAAATTAAATCTAAGAAATTGCTCGTGATTTGTATACATCATACATACAGAAAATCTTTTTAGCACACATTTTTCATACACACATTATTTTAGAATTTACAAGTCATATTAGCATTTTTTAACACGAAATGATGGTAACATTTTTATTTATATTTTTCGTTGTTAAAAGTGTAACAAGTTGTGCCAGAATATCAGTTAACTGAATTGGTAACGATTTTCAGGGCCAAATTCCCCCATTTACAAATACACCAGTTACGGTCAGAATATAGACGTACATATGTACATACGTAGGTGTGCAATTGAATGTTACAAAAAGAAAATTATGAAAGCAGTTAGTTACGCAGCTATTTGGGAATTTCATAACATCAGAGGCTTGACATGAGTCAATAGTCTAACAAAATAACGATACTTCTGTACATAATTTAATTTGCATCGTAAAACTGAGAGATATGTAACCATATACATAAGGTAAGAGGCAACAATAAAAGATTTATACAATTAGGTATAGGAATACATATGCACATTCATGGGGCTATACAAGAGTGAAAACGACACAAATTATAATCTTAATATTTAAGAAATATTAGTAACTCAAAACGCCTTGGCGTTATATACTTTTCGAAGGGGAAATAACGACCATTGACAAAAGGCAATAAAGGTGGTGGAGCTCATTGACTTACAACGATGCGATTTTTTGAGATTTTAACTAACGATTTAGTCGCTATTCCTAAGTTAGTTATAACGATTTGATCTCATCCCACTAAGAAACAGATTCTAAGTACTAAAATATAATTTATTTTATAATAACAAAATTAATATGAATTGAATTTTCGCTAACAATCTCCAATTATGTGTTGTTTACTTAGCGAGACATCGCACGAATGTCGATATGAAATGGTTCGTGAATGCCGAAATCGTTATAGCCATCGTTAAGATGAAATATCGGTTGCAAAATTCGCTGTCGAATCTAGTGAACTCCACCACTGGTATGGGATATAATTATTAATTAACGGGGTTTTTTTAGTATGCTATATGAAACATCCAGCCTGCAGGGTAGCTAATATTTTTTGTTGCTTCTTTAGGTTGTATATATGTACATACATACGTATGTAAATGTAGAAAATTTCAGTTATTTAGCGGATATAAAAATTCGAGTTTGTATGAGAGGTCCCACGACCCTTTTAATTTCTATATGATCTGGCGAATAAATAGTTAAGATCGAAGTACTTCTTATTTGGCTAAACATATGTACATATGTCACTTCTGTTCTTTTTCCTTTTAGAAAATGCTCAGGTAGGTGTACATGATTAAAACTTCAGTATCACTGCTATTGCATTTAACTCCCCTGCACTAAGCCCAACTAGTCAGCCAACTGTAATATTTTCATATAAGCAACTGGTATTTTTACAATGTTGATGTCCTACGGCATTTCAATTGTCAGATTTCGACCAGAACATACCAGTCATCTACTAGTATATACATACTAGTTTGCATATAGTTGAAATATACCAGTTTCATAGTAGTTCAAAATGGAATGAAATGAACTAGTAAAATTTCAGCCCAGTGGGACTAGTATCAAACTGGTTCGAAAAAGACTGAACCTTTCAATGCATTTCGTCTCATTTCTGCTGTAACCTTGTATCTTAAAAAAAAAACACTTAAATAGCTCAGTTTTGCGTATTGATTCCCAATTCAAGATTCCAGATGCATTTTCACATTAGAAGGAATATTCTTATACAGTGTCGTTACGAGGTTAAAGCAGAATTGGAAGGATATTTTAAAATTTTGATTGAAAAAGGTCAATGCAACTGAAAAATGCATATAATAGCTATAAAAATAAATAAAAACTAAAAGAAAACTTTGTTTTAATAACTTCATAGTTAAAAGAATACATATAAGTAAATTAGAGTTTGAGCTTTTTCAAACTAGAACAATTTGAACATGAAAATTGTAGTTGAATACTAGTATGGAATAGACTTTTTCTGACTAGTATGATTTCAACCAGAAAATTGTAGTTGTATACTAGTATGGTGTCTGACTAGTTTGTTGTTCACTGCAGGGTCCTTCCAGTATTTTTGCACATACACCCAAATTCCAACACACATAGCGTTGCATTCATGAACGATTAATGTAATGTGGAAGAGCAAGTGCACGTGCTTCAAAGCGCCGAAACCGAATGCTGGCTCAATCGCTGTAGCTACGCTCAGTCGCTCAGTCGCTCGAGATCGCGTCGTATCCCCCTAAATCGGAAGTAGTGCATGATCACCTTGCGGCGAGAACGTTTAGGTGCGTTAAGTCATATAAATAAATATTTGTGAGCAGGTTATATGACAAATAAAGAAAAAACGGAGATGATAAAAAGCAAAAAAATAAATCAAAAGACATTTCTCATTTCATTGAATTGCCACTTTTGCAGTAATAACAAGTTTAGCGTATTGCTGTGTGCGTTGCGCTCGGTAACGCACTACATAACTGTTACAAGCAATATTATATCAATGCATGCGCCACATACAAACATACATCTGAAAAAATCGCTTAAAAGCCCCCAACATCCCCAACTACCGTGCTACAGCAACAAGCAGACAGTCACGACGCCTTTGATGTGGGGGCTGTAGCAGACGAAAGAGGCCAACAAGTCGAACGACTGGCGATTTTTGCGAACCGTAAAAGTGCGCTGACAACCAACGGGGCAAAACAAAACAACCGTCTGTGCCTACCGCAGCAGCACAAAGCGACGCAACTGCGTAGCAGCTACAAACAAACGAAAGCAGAGGGTATTTAACCGACCCCAAATCAATTTGCAATTTCAGTCTAAAATCGCATTGCAGCATTGCATGAACTTGTCTACCTAACAAAACGGAACATAAATTAATTAGCGAATTCCGCGTGACAAAAATTTGTAATTAAAAATATTTGAACTTGAATTTTTGAACAAAAAAAAACTAACAAACAGAAAAAAAGGTCTGAATGCATTACATTTGGAACATCCGTAAATAAATATATATAACCGACTGCGGAAATGAAATGTGTGGGTGAATGAATATATGTGCATTTGTATGTACCTATTACGGTTTTGCTTTGTCTTTAAGTGTTGCTTTAAAAAAAGCAACAATCGTCAATCAGTTAACAACACGCGACATGCATTTTGAGGACGCATCGGCTGAACGGGCTGCAATAACAAAAAATACACCAACAACAATAAAATTATAATAAAAAGAGTAAACAAACGAAACTGAAAACTAACTCGCGTCATTGTGCTATATTCAGTGAGCTATTTGCATGTGTGAATGTACACTGCTCTGCGCCATACCGTAATCGCGAATCGATTATCTAATAAAAGCAATGTGGGTGCGCGCCAAAGTGTGACCTAGAAAAAAACTGTCGTAATGAGTGTAAAAAGTAAACCTATAAAAGAAGGTGATTCGTGCATAAACGATTTGCAAGAAATGAAGTGAAACAAAAAACGCTTCATTCAAGACATGTTTTTTTGGCCAAGTGTACACGCAACGATATGGTAATAAATTGCTGATGAACATTGTTCGATGAAGAATCACTTAATGAACACTGAAATCCACAGGCACTTGAACCGAATAAAAAAACATTAAACATTTACATTACTGTGGCACAGTGAATTTGTAAAAATTTCATTGAGAAAAAGAACAGCAAAAATTGAATGAGCTCAAAGGTAAAAGTGTGATAACGAGATGATAATCAAAAAACGCAACTCATAAACAGTTTTTCGAGTACCTAACGCATTGGTGGAGTGCCAAGTAACGGGAGAAAACTGTCGGCAAAGCGGTTGCGACGCAAACCAATTGCTAGCCACCAATAGTGCCTTAAGGTAAATGTGTGATTGCTTTAAAATAAGACCAAGTCAGTACAATAATACATTGCCAAGACATACATACTTTAGGGAACTTACCGTGAAAAGCTCTATTAAACCCAACTCCCAGCTTTTAGAACAAAAACTAAAAAATGAGTGAAAATCCCAGATTTCAAAACAGCACCGCCGCTAACCCTGCTGAACACGCAATCAATGATCACTCAATAAATTCTCCACAGGGAGTAAATACCGAAATTCGTAGGGCCAGTCAAGGCCATACGTTTGTCGTCACTACGGTCGTAACGGAAACCGTTACAAAAATGGAAAGACCAACTTGTAGCACTGGCGTTATTAGCAATCGAGATGAATGTAGGTCTACTAATTTGTGCCAAGACTTGGTAAGTAACAACTCCGGTTCCAATACTCAAGAGACGTCTTCTTCCAAGGCAATTGTTCCTATTTCCTCCTCTTTGCCTTCTAAGCTCTTGCGCTTTCATGCCAAACGCTCTGCACAAGCTTTGCTGCATCAAGTTTCACAATCGCAATCATTGGATTCTCAATTTGGCAGCGATGAGGGAGCTGTGGGTGGTAGCGAATACGACACAAACCCCAGCGCAGATGTATTTAATGTGCCGATTCCCTTGGCTTCCACAAGTTCACCACTACAAGGTAGCACCACACCTGTAGAATGTTATGAAGATAAATTAATAGACGTTGGCATGGGTTCATCCATTGATGACTCTGAAGAGTCTGAATTCGACGATGAATTGAAGCCGCTTGCCGTCGATAATCACGTATTACACGACGTTGTTTTGAGTCCAACTGTGGCTGTAGACTGCGAAAGTCCATCATTTGATGCGCCACCTTTAACACAACCTACGGCTGTTTTGAGTGAGGCAAATTTGGAAAAATTCCATAGACATCATAGCCCACCGCAGCAAAATCACGGCGACTATTATAGACAAATGGACAACATTTATTTACACCCTAATTTTCAATTGGAGCCTGATACTGCAGCTCAAGATATTCCAGAAACATCGCCTCCTCCTGCTGTAGCTCCTGCCAATTCGCCTACAGAACTCAAACGCGCACACCGCTCGTTTTTGACAATGAAAAAACCTACCATTCCCGAAGCAACAGAATCGGGTGTCTGTACTGGAAAATCTTTTGAGTCTGTGTCTGCGTTAGCCCCCGTCGATAATAACGCAAAGACCGAATATAACACAGAGCAGCCAGTGGCGAACGAAATCGATACACTCGATTCAGCGTTGATCCCCAGCGATGAATTAGCTACCGAGATTGCAGAAGCAGTAGAATTTTACTTTTCAAATGATAGTATTCTCAAGGATGCCTTCCTACTCAAGCATGTGCGGCGCAACAAAGAAGGTTTCGTGAGCCTAAAATTGGTTTCTAGCTTTAAACGTGTACGGCAATTAACCAAGGAATGGAAAGTTGTAGGCGACGCCGTCCGCCGCAAATCGAAGAAGATCGAACTTAATGACGTGGGTACAAAAGTACGTCGGATCGAACCACTACCTAACTTCGATGAAACAATGCCTTCACGCACCATTGTTGCCTGTGATTTACCGATCGATAAGTTTACAATTGAAAAGGTATCGGAGATATTTTCCAAATGTGGCGAGATCGCACTAATACGTATACTGAAACCGGGTATGGCAATCCCAGTTGATGTTCGGCAATTTATGAACAAATATCCTGAAGTGCAACAGAAAGAGTGCGCTCTTGTAGAGTTCTTGGAATCTTCGTCGGCACGTGAGGCCAAAGATTTAGACGGCCCGTTTCAAGTGTTCGAAATGGTGGCACCCAAGAAGAAGACCGGCAAGAAGGCCATCATTCAAGTAGCTACACCTGTGGCGAGAATGGTAGAAAATTATCGCTATTATAACGATGCCACGTACGAACGAACACGAGGCGGTAGCTTTAGTGGAATTGTTCCAAACGATGTAACCGATTCGCGCTACAAACTAAAACGTTTCCATTCAGATATTCATCCAAAACCACTGTCTGAGCTTCATCACAACAACCATATTTCCCAGCAACATTATCATCACCAGCAGCATCACATGCATAGCCCTCTACATCGCGGCAGCTTCGGCAGTGAACACTCACATCAATTTCAAATATATCAACCACGTGTGGCCATTAATAGCGACTCAGCGTCTGCTGGCGGTTCTGTAACATCAAGCAGCATTAATAATAGCAATGGAGCCTTCTACGCTTACTCACCACGCCGTTATAGCAATAATTCAACCGTGTCTGCCAGTTCGGCTGCTGTAGTCGACGCGTCTGTGAATACAACGGCAATTAGTGCTAACAACAACAATAAAAATATCAGCGACAACGCAAGCAATAACATGATAAGGCGTTTGTCGAATTGTTCGGACAATTATTCAAATTATTCAGAGTCACGTCGACCATCGAATTATTCGGAGGGTATGTCACAACGTCGGGAATCCAACTGTTCAGAGAATTGTCCTTGTTCGAGACGAATTTCAGACTTTGGACAAACAGAAGTATATCGAAAAGTTTCTCAAAGCTCTATTGGTAGTGGTGGAGAACGTCGGTTCTCTAACGGTTCTATGCAGTTTGAGCGTACACTATCTAATCCGAATGAGTTGGGTAATAATGGAAATAACAATTTTACGCGCCGTATGTCCAACGATTATAACTTTGAGCAGCGCAAACAATCTGTAGATACACAAACCGACATACCATATGACGATCCAAATGTTGGTGGTGGTGGAGGTGGTTACAATGTATTTCCTCGACGCTACTCAAATAGTTTCAATGTTGCCAACAAACTTGCTGCCTACGACAATGCCCAGTATATTAATGGGCGTCGTATTTCTACCGACTCTGGTTACGATCGTCGTTATTCATTTGGTTCCGAGTATGAGGGCTCGCCACGTTCACGCACCGGAAGTTTTCTAAACAATTATAAGCATGGCGTTGATATTGATGGTCAACCACGTTCACGTACAGGAAGTTTTCTTGATAACTCACCCCGATCTCGTTCGGGATCATTCGCACAAAGAAATGCGGAGAATTTAATACGCACGCCAATAGGTCCCGATGGTAGCAAAGGATTTGTTGGGCGTGCCAGAAAGTTCGGACAAACTATCTCACCTGTTAATTAAGTGCCAAGAAACATATAAAACATAATTTTTATATTTATGTATAAGTAGGGTATATACAAAAATTACAATACTTTTGAAGAAATGTTGCCAGATATTTATGTTTTTTTGATAATTAAACGTACAAAGTGTTTGTTGTTGTTATTTTAACATCTGTTATACTATCATATATATTCATAAGTAGGTCTTCAAGCTAGAGTTAGTTTGCGCGATTAAAAGAGGGTTTATTATGTTGTTTCCTAGTTCTTATTGAAGTACAAGAGATAGCTGTAAGAAAAGTTATTTGGCCAGAAAAGCGGAAATGTATATGTTATAAATGACTTGATCTTTTATATTTCATATAGAATAGGCACTATTTTCCCTCGAGACCACTTCTCAAACATTGAAGGAAAGCCTTGAGTCTTTTGAGTGTCACACGATCGATTCTCCCCTAATATGCGTTTTCCCGTCCCAATTTTAACCCTTGATTTGAAACTTCTACCACTAACCAAACTTTTGTTAATAGACTCATACTTAAATCACAAAGTTTCAATGGAAATTAATTTATGCAAACAATTTTTCCTTTGTCAATTAATAAAGGTGCTAGATCGTTCAACTTTTATATCAAGACTTTGTAGAGAGTTAAAGCGTACTAAGTAAAAAACACCGTCCGACAGCGTAAGCCACTTGGCGCATGAGTAGCAATATTGACGCGTTTTTAATGGTTCTTTAAACAACTCGCGGAAGAGAAACGAACTTTAACACTTTTGTAAAATTAACTTTTAATGAAAAGTATAACATCCAAATATTTAGTAGCAACAATGTGATTCAACCATACGAGTACATTACTAATCCGTAAGAAAACTCTCATTCAGGGATTTGAGAAGTAAATAGAATCTTTTTTTTTGTAATGTAGGTCTCTCTTAAATGCAAGTAAATTATCCCCTTTTTCATATAATCACATATATATATTGGCAATCTTTCACTAATACCGATTTTTAAACAAAAACGTATTTTAAGTATTCAATAGTTTTAATTATAATCTAATTTGTGATTGTTTAAACAAAAGTTCGCAAAAAACTGCAACAGAGAATAAAAATATTTTAATTTTTAGCTTTTTTTAACAGAACACGCCCGTATTGTTAACCTCAGTGTTGAGAAGCAATACCATGTTCGCATACATATATATTTTTATTTTTAACCAGGTACACATCGATGGCTGAATGCAAGATTGCGCTATCTCAAATGTCGATTCGAAAATTCCTAATCTAAGGATTTCCTTAAATAACACGTCATATAAGAATGCGCTACCGCAATTGAAATAGAGGGATCATTCACTCAGCCGTCGTTATGAACTAGTATGTAACTAACATTGTTGGATTTAATTAATAAGATCGAAATTTGCTAAACTCAGTGATTCGTCCATATATATTTTTGTGACTATAGTTGGGATTAGTGCGACCTTATTATTAAATATAGTTGGGAAACTCACAATACGTATTATTCAAGTAAGTGTTATATATTGAATTTTTTAAAAAAAATTATATTTGTTTTAATTAAAAAGTAGTCTAAAAAATAATATTTTTTTAAAAATAAAGGTGTTTTTTTATTTTATACAGAGGAAATTTTAAAAGTAAGTAAAAATGTGTATTTACATAGAACTTCTAATTTTTGCTTTAAAACTGGCAACAATCGAAGTACAAAAACTTGAGTCCTCTCCTGATTTCTCTTCAAAACCAATACGTCAAGCAATTGCTGAATATTTACGGAACCGGGATGAATATTATAAAAAAGACCATTTGTTACTAAATCCTACGCCTTCAGCTTCCCGCTTTTCATCTCCGCTTATACGAATCAAGAAGCACATCCTAGGCATGAAGTGCCAACTATAATACCAAAGCAGAAAACAATGTGTTGGTAGATATTACTGTTGTTGTTGCAAATGCAAAATACCCCGCTAGCGAGCAGTCGTTTGCTAATTTCTCAGAAACAAATGGGCCTACCAAAAATAAATTGGTGACTATACGAATCATCTTTCAGAAGCCAAACCCACTATTAATAGAAATAGTTTTGAGAACAAAAAAGTTAAATATTTGGAGAGTGTTTGTTATTTCTTTTGGCAACCATTAAATTGCAATAACCAATTTAATTGGAAATGTGAATATGGTGGAAAATAAGCGGATGAATGGGACTAGCCTAGCGTGAGGCAGAGAATGCCGAAAAAAGATATGTCGTACAACCATACATACCCCAAAACTATCCGAAATGTCATAAGTTGAAAACTAGCCAAAGCCAAACTATCTTAGAACTGTCGAAATGGAAACCGGTTAAGGACGAGTTGCAAAGTAATGCACTGCGGACACTTGCCACCTCCAATTACATCGCCATGTAAAAGTGGGCAGTTGTAACCATTGCTTAGGTATTCAGCTAGAACAACTGGAGGTGTCGTGAAATGGTTCAGCTCAGCCATGGTACGATATTTCAAATGGTCTCTAAACGATTACTTTTATAAGTATAAAAACTGGTTCGTAAGTTTACTGCAGCGGAATATTAATTTTATATACATATATTAAAAAAGAAACTATGCATTCGTATGAATAAACGAGTTCATACATACTATGTAGTTATTTTAATACTCTAGAAGCACTATTTGTAGGAGTTTGATTCTTGAACTGAACTTTAGGGACTTTCCGAAGCGATATCAAAAATCTCAAATTTTTTCTCTATAAAATGTTTGGCTATTCCAATATTTCTCATATAATCGTTTCAATGAAAGCCACTTTAGTGTACAACGCTACTCAGATATATTTTTAAAAATATGTAATTATGTTTGCATGTTCATACATATGTATGTACTTATGTACATTTGCTAATTCACATAGAAATAGTGGCATTTGTGGGCTTAGTGAACAAAACACCTTGATAGTTGATTGAATGATTTTGCAAAGAAATTTCTTTCAATAGCACCACCTACAGTTGCTATAATATAGACTCAACAACAATATTGTTCCCTTGAAATATTGGTAAAGGTCATGTCTTCAATTATTTGAAGTACATATATTCGTACTTACATACATACATATATGTATGTACATACATGTTGTCGATGACAATGCAAAATCGCGCAACACACAAAGTCAAAACCGCGTAAGCTACATTTGTGTCAAAAACATTTATAAGCCCCAGGTATTACGATTTATTGATTTATTATTTACTATTGATAAGTACATATGTACATACATATGTGCTTCCAAACTACCTTACCAACTTCAAGCAATCTGTTTTATCATCCCTTAATAATAAGCGGAATGTCAACACAGGAAATATATGTACATATGTATGTATGCGCGTTGACAATGGAATGAGCGCAATTGCAGATGACCGTTTTATTGCAGACGCAGACGCACATATGTATATACTACATACGTACATTAAGGTGCCTCGCCAAAAAAAAATTGCACTGTTTCCACCGGAATTTAAAAATTAAAATTTTCAAAGGACTCCCCCAAAATATTTCGAAAAAATATTCAGATGATGGAGCTAAACCGCGTTAAAAAAACGCTAAAAGTATCCTTTTTTATATATAAAAGGATATATGTATGGAGCGTGAGGCGCCTTAATGTACATGTATGCGTGAAAAAAATCACGCCTAATATAAAATAGAGATAAATCTGTTTTTTGGATTGAGCTGTAGAGCAATTTCAATTGAACATCATCTGTCACACCTACTATGGTATTTCCTATGGCAACACAAAAAATAGAATTCAAAACAAGTAAGGAAGTCTAAGTTCGGGTGAACCGAACATTAAATACCCAGCGTTAGTTTTCAGAACGAGATACAAATACCATGACTTGGCAATGATATAGTCCCTAGAATCTCATTTTAAATTTTCTATTTCAAAAAAGGGGGCGTGGTTTTCATCCGATTTCGCCCATTTTAAACACCAACATGCCTTGGCCAGAAAGTAACCTGTGTACCAAATTTCATGCGAATATCTCAAGTTTTACTCAACTTATGTAAATTTATGTGATTTTCGATATCGAAAAATTGGGCGTGGTTATCACCGGATTTCGAAAATTTTCACAGCAGCTCACCTTGGCCAGAAAGTAGCCTGGATAACAAATTCCATGCAAATATCTCAGTTTTTACGCAAGTTATGTCCATTTATGAGATTTTCGAAGTTTTCGATATCGAAAAAGGGGGCGTGGTTATCATCCGATTTCGTTCATTTTCGAAAGCAACCTACCTTGGCCAAAAGGTAACCTGTATAACAAATTTCATGCAAAGATCTACATTTTTACTCAAGTTATGTGATTTTCCAAATTACCGATGTCGAAAAAGGGGGCGTGGTTATCATCCGATTTCGCCCATTTTCAATAGCAACCTACCTTGGCCAGAAAGTAACCTGTATGAAAAATTTCATGTAAATATCTGAATTTTTACTCAAGTTATCGTGTACACGGACGGACAGACGGACGGACATGCCTTAATCAATTCCTCTTTTCAACCTAAGAACTTTCATATATGGAACTCTATATCTAACTCGATTATTTTGCGCCGTTACATAGTACCGTTATGTGGACAAAATTAATATACCCTTGTACTAGTACTAGCACGCTGGGTATAACAAACGTTATTTTCTGCAGTATTGCGTAAACTACATGCATAAACATGTCTAAATTCGAATATGTCGGATGCTAATTTTTGTTCCTATATCAGCTAGCCGATTTTCTAACAATTTATATTAACAAATATAAACATAGGGGCGCTTTTTTTACATTTAAAGTTAAAAATGTTCGAGATTATCGTAATTAATCAAATATTACAAAAATAGCAAAAAATTTAATTTGATTATCAATGACTAAGGGCCACTTTCATAAAAGCCGGTTAAGCCTAATCGGCGATTAATTTGACAGCTAACCATGCAAAATACGTCAATTAAACTCTGGTTAGCGGTTACCGGCTTTTATTAAAGCGGCCCTAAGATTAATAATCATTATTTCGGTCAGGTCTGATTTTATGCAATAATTCACCTATTCACTACCCTTACATCTGTTTTATGTGAGGATTTTATACGAAAACGAGGGTGTTGTGATGTAGTGTGTACGTAGTATAAATCTTGTAAATTTAAAACTGCTGATGGTGACAAGGGAAAGAAACAACAAAGATTAAAAAATTTAAACTTTTAACCAACCAAAAATGCAATAGCTATTTTTGGTGCCAGTTTTTGCTAACTTTTGACTTTTTGCGTTTCGAGAAAGTTTTGCTGTTTGTTACTTGCTAGTTATTGCTGGACGAAAAATCTCCAGCAATCCCCAGCAGCGAACTTGCAGCGAATTGGCGCTCTTTCTCTCAATTAAAGGTCAAAAAGCTGCTGGATTCGCTGCTAATTTTTTCAAAGAACACTTTTTAGGAATAATTATTCATAATTAGCAGTCAAGAAACAGACCTATTACTTTATAACACCGACCTTTAGCTATTGAAATTCTAACAAGAACTGTTTGCGTACGCAATGCGTGAAAAACAATAAATTTAAAATTTCAAGAGAAATGAAATAATTGGGAGTTATTTCATATTTCTTGGCACTTATTTCATTTCGGAGTTATTTCATTTTTTTTTTTTTGATTTTGGGCCTCACTATGAAATATCTTCCAAATATTGGAACTTATTTCATTTCCTCCTTTGGTAGTTATTTCATTTCTAAAAGTTCGGGGTGATTTCATTTTTATTGGGACTTCTTTCGTTTGGGGCCTATTTCGTGATACCTTAGTGAATGAGTGTCCCGCCAGGCAACTGCTTGATCAGTGATAGCTCAGTTCAATAATAAAAAAAACATTGTTCAAAACCGGAACTTGAAGATCTTATGCGTATTCATGTTGGGCACAATATTCAAATATTTGTTGAGAGGTTCTTAAAATAAAATAGAATTTCGACAATCGAAAAAACATTTGAGATCTGTTTACATGCTCGACGGATCACACTTTTTTACGTAAACCAATTTCACACACTGGATTCCTGGGGCTACCGTTAGAAGATTGAGATGACAATTTTGTGACGACTAGACAGAGCCCATCATTGCATTTGAGCAGTAAAACTTCATGCTTGAACGCAATATCAGAATTAAGGAACAAACAATTTTTATATATTCGTACGAGTATTATCTTCTTCATTTAATCACCTCTATAACAATGCAACCAATTAAGATTATACTTTTCGGCGTTTTTTTCAATATACGTACACATACATATGTATACAGTGCTCCACAAAAGTATTTTGCATTCGAAGGGGATTTACGCCTTTGATTATTTAGTCTTATTGTTAATTTATTTTATAATAGGCATTCATTGATAAAACGTATACCTTAAAAAATCCAAATTCACTATCAAAAATCCAAGAAAAAAAAAACAAAAAATAATGTCCTTGAAACTGGAAAGTCTTCTTCGCCTTTGAAATACAATCCCACCCAGTTATAGAACTTTCGCACTGTCTGACAATTGTTTTAATGATGGGGAGTTTCAGTTCTTAATTCCGCCTACCATACCCAGACCATCCGACCTGATATTGATTACCTTTTTGTTAGAAGTCAAACTTTTTCGCTAAGCTTAGTAGGGTAGATATATTAGATTTATCTATTTTATGCCAATACTTAAAGTTCTTCTCCAATGGCAATTTTGACACTTTTCATAATTTAACACATTCCCTACACTGTTTTATGACAGATTTTTCTTCATTGTGCAGTTGCGAAATAACTATTTTGTATTGGATTTCGGCCTTTAATTTGATAAATGTTTTCTTATTAGTTATAACTTAAAATAATTTTTTTTTTTATGCAAGGTAGTAGACGTATGTCAAATACTTATTTAAGTAACTGTAGCTTTATTTTTGATTCAAGGAAACTTAAAATTTATTTTATTTTTATATATGTAGTTAATTAACGTAAAAATTATTATTCCTCCAATTCATTACTTCGGTTATTTATTTTATGAAAACAATATCCAAATTTAAATTATTAACCAATTCATTCATATATACACATGTGCATACACACCCATGAAGGAGTAGCCATAAGCGTAAACTGGTGCGCTCTTACTGAATTTAGTTTCCTGACTAGTTGGATATAAATCTCTTCTACTTGGAGGTGTCCTCAATATGCCGAACTAGCCTAAAATTTCTCAGTTTAGAACTACTTTAAATTACTTTCATTGGGCGATATCTGTATATCTGTGGCCATAAGCGATAACAACCTAACTCGACTTAAGAAATTAAACCAATTGAAATTTCGTCTGGCGATTTTTTCTAACAAAACTGCTTTATAACTTAGGCACAAATATTGGATTTAATTGTTTATAATCAAAGTAGTAAAAGACCAATGAAAGTCTTGAAAAATTTCTCGATGTTGCTATTCAAAATCGCCAGCAAAAATTTCAACTGATCTAATTTCTTAAGTCGACTTAGGTTGTTATTGCTTATGACCACAGATATATAAAGCCAATTCATGTCTGCATGTGATTAAAATCCTTATTTATTTGAGGAAAGATTTTGATGAATTTTGTGTGCATACATCTGGATCACTGGATCATCCGGTATGCTAAAGAAGGGAGGCGTGGTATTTTCATGGGATCTAACGTACTTCATATATATACATACCTGGACGCATTCATGGTAGAAGTGAAAATTGATGAAGAATTATATGAGTCTGTTCTCTAAGGCCTCCAGAAACCCGGGAGGCTACCGAGCAGTGGAGGTAACACTTCCAATTCGATATTTATAGAGCATACATCCAGAAGTATCCGTGTTAAAATATTAGTACCTCGGTATTTTTCGAATTTGCCGCATAATCTTACTTACCAAGAGCATAAATTTCCAAAATATCGAACACTAACCACAAAAGTTCACTTAACATAGATACTTTGGCGACACCTGTTGTGTATTAAATATTCTGGTTGGCCCACAGCCAAGTAGAAACTCTTAGAAGGAAGCATACTATCCATCTACCAAATTTCATCGCAATCGGTTTAGCCGTTCCCGAGATAGTGGTCGATATCTGAAGGAATAAATAAAATGCGGTCATTTGGCACCCCTATGTGGCAATCCTACTCGAAAATATTATGGTTGGCATACGCCCTAAAATACCTTTCATTTGATACCCACAATACCATATATTGCTTAATATTTAAAAAAAAATCGGAAAGGTGGCAACCCTCTGAGCTTCCTTTATTGGCAACATCCAAGTAGAAAATCTAAGAGGGAAGCATCCTATCCATCTACCGAATTTCATCGAAATCGGTTTAGCCTTTCCCGAGATAGTGGCCGATATCTGAAGGAATAAATAAAATGCGTTCCGGTGGCAACCCTAGGTGGCAATCCTATTCGAAAATATTTTGGTTGATATACGGCCCTGATACCCATATTGCCATATATTGCTTAATATTTAAAAAAAAATTGATATAGGTGGCAACCCTGTGAACCACCCCAAGTGGCAACACCAAAGTAGAAAATCTTAAAACAAAGCATAGTACCTATGTACCAAATTTCATTAAAATCGGTGATGTCGTTCGTGAGATAGTAGTGGATATACAAATATACAAGAATAAGTCGTTTAAAGTTATAAGATAAAAGGTCGATCTCCAATACCTCAAGAAAAAGGCGGGTAGAGAAGAAGGGGGCGTGGCATTTTCAATATTCACACTAAAACATTGAAAATTAGTTAGGAGTTATACTCGTATGATGGTAATCTCCATCACACCTGGAAAAATGGTAAAAGGAGGGCGGCGTGCTACCTTTTGATATATGAAGACGTTAGTGGAAGAAGGGGCTATGTCGCACTTTGAGTGAAACGAGAAAATCGACTTTAAAGTTTAGCAAAAAAAATTTGAAGTTCTATCAAAACTGTTAAAATGAAATTGCATGAAAGTTATGTAAATCAGTCTAAGACGGTGTATATTTTCATATCAGGGGAGAAATAAAATACATAAATTTACACATAAAAATGTTACATAGCACCTTCTTCCCCAATTCGAATTGAAAACTTGTGTACATAGCCCCTTCATCCATGATTTATTTTCTTAAATTTTCATGATAGATGTTATCTGATAAGCCAGAAATCTTTATATGCATAAAGACTATCCACCAATGCAAGAAATAGAGTTTGAGTGGTTTTGCGACATAGCCCCTTCTTCCACTAACGTCTTCATATGTAGTCTCAATTCATATTACTTCCCAACTATTTCTCAGAGCTATGTAATATTTGGAATAAAGGTCATGTATATATGCTTAGAAAACGGTGGGAGGAGAGTGGGTAGGCAGCGGAACAGGGAGAAGAGAGAAATTTTAAATAGGAAACGATAGGAGAGGGGAGGCCCTGAAGTATAAAGTACTTCAAATTAACATAAAGAGCTGAAAAGTGGTGAGAATGTTTCTTTCTACATGTTGAATATGACTGATAGTGCAATTAAACCAGTAACTATACTGCATTGCATATCTAATTTTGATCAAAATATCTCTGCAGGGTACGTTCGAATAAATATATCTTTTATATAAATATGTGTGTACATAATCAAGAGTTGTAAAACCTCCTCTTTATCTTTAAAGACTTAAGAAAATATAGGGTACGCCGATGAGAGGCATTAAAGTCCACATAAAATGTGGTGTTACGCACGGTCTTATCGTTTTAATTATTATTTAAACTGGCATAAAGCGAACGATATTTTACGTTGTAGGTAGGGCTACCATCTAGTGTTATGTTAGTATATATATTTTTCTATATCCGACCATTCGGAGCAAAGCTCGGCGGCCAAGGTACCAGGCCATTATTTTTATCGAAAATAAAACTTATTCCTTAAGTGATATTTTATCCTTCAAAAAGGTATAGAACTGAAGCTAACTAATCTATAGCTTACATTTTTATTCCACGTAGGTATCTAAGAAGTTATTTTGTTGGTTGGATTTGCGACCACAGGTGATACTCATTTTCGATAAAGAAAAATAAAGCTAAAAAAATTACCATTATCCTTAGGGTGATATTAATAAAAAAAACCAATTGCTTTTTCTCAAATTTTCAGAAATTTGACAAAAAAATTTATGGTAAAAATGTCAAAATTTTAGTAGAAGGTTTGAAACTTAAACTAAAATCAATTGCTCCTTTTTTATTAATATCACCCTTAATCAAAAAACATAAAACTTGAAAAACCTATTTTTGGTAATTTCTATTTAAAAATCTGAAAATAATGAGCAAAAGCGGGGTCCTTGCTTGATCGTATGAGAAGCGATAGACCCAGAAATATGCTGTGCAAGTGTGAACGGCAGTAAAGTTAACTGGAGTTCTAGCTCTGAACAAGGACTGATGGTGTCTCCAAACGGTATTCTGCAGGGTGACTACATACTAGTTTGAAATTTTTTTATATGTACATAATTTTAAGTATACATCAACACATAGTTCGCTTACAGGTATTTTCTGCGCTTTGGATTTGGCACCTCAAACTTATTGCAGCAACTAGGTCAAAAAGGCCTTCGTTGATGAACTCTTGGTAGCAGCTGATGACTGACAGTTTCTGTATTGAATAATCTCGTTGAATTGCTCGATACCCTTTTTTATTATTGTACTTATACAATTAATTCGACTCGTTTTGGTGAAAAGAATGCTTCCACTTTCAAAGGTCATTGAAAGCGAAGCCATTGTCATGGATCAATTTCGTAGACATATGTATGTATGTATATGAGTAGCAGGGCCGCCGAGAGGAAATACGGGCCCAGGGTAAAAAGGGTGGGGCCCCTATTCTACATAAAAGTTTCGAATACTGCATCAATTTCCCTAGTTAATAATATACATACATATAGACTTTTGGTCAGGAATATTTATTCAGATTATATCAGAATTTGCGAACCAAAAAACTACATGCGCTCTAAGAAAAGTTTCATAAAAACCTCTCCAAAAACCGTTTTCATAAAAATTTCAGAATATTACTTAGAACATAAATATGTCTTCATGAAATCCATGAACTCCTTTTTGGAAAACTAAGGACGACTTCATAAATTTTAAGAAAAAATATTTATTTATTATCTATGAAAACAGTTTTTGGAGAATTTTTAAGAAATTTTTGATGGAGTGTAGGGATAGCAGGACTTGACAGTTAACAAGCACCATCTTGGTCAACCATTTATTTATCATTCAGATTATTTTCTTGAAAAATACGGGCCCCTTCGAAAACTCCGGGCCCGGGGGAAAATACCACAGTAAAAAAAAGCCAAAAACTTTCATTTTATAGTTTTTAGTTTTATACTTTTTTTTATAATTTTTATTTTATTTTTTTTTTTGTTTTTTTAGTGTTTTTTACTAAAACAAATTCTCAAGAACTTTAAGAACCTATACAGAAAATAAAAATATAAATGAAAATTAAAAAAAAATTGAAGTTTAAAAATTTCATTCAGTATTTTTTTTCTTTGTTTTTATATATTTTGTTTGTTTTGTTTCATTTTTGTTTCCTTCGTGTTTTTTATTAATTTTTTTTCTGTGTGTTTTTTGTTTCTGTAACAAAACATGTATATAAAAAAACAAAACATATGTATACAAAAAATAAATAAAACTGTATTCAATAATAAAGTAAAAAAATTGCATTCAGTGTTTTTTTGCTTTGTTTTCTTTTTTATTCTTTTATTTTTTTTTTTGTTTTTTTTTATTTTTTTATTTTTTTTATTTTATTTATTTTTTTTTGTTTTTTATGTTTGGTTTAATAAAAAAAATATAACTCAACAACTTTTGCCATTTTTTATAAAATAAAATTATGCACGTATTTTAAATAAAATGCGTTTTTATCGCGCCACCGAAAAACAGCTCTTTTCGTCTAGCTACTGCAACGTAAATGCGTAGCATACCACGGAATAAGGGACATTGTACAATTTAGTGGTACATAAATCCGTGGTAGCGATTTAAATGGCAAATCAATAATTTTATTATTATTTCTATTTTTTATTACAAATATGCATTCAAAATAACGGTAGGGCACTTAAAAGCTTCATCATATTTTTAGTCTTTATTAGAAAATATCGAATTAATAAAAATTCAATAATGTCAACATTTCGTTAAAATATTGTGTGCCACAGATTTTTCCACGTCATATATTCACGAACAGGTGAATAAAATTATACCACGGAATTACGTCAAGATCTTCTTTGGGGCTTTATTTAATGATTAAACGACTTTTTGGAGTAGGGTTTCTTATAAAAGTTTACTATAATAAAGAAAAAAAAAGTGTTAAATTACCCTAATTCCGTGGTACCCACGGAATTACGTACATTGAAAAACGAAATGTGTACCTAATTCCGTGGATCAGAAATAATGAATAAAAAGTAAAAAAAAACTATTTCAATGTATATGGTGGTTATAAAAAATAGTTAATAAATGTTCATTGAGCACCTAAATGTAATAATTATGAAACAAAAGTATACGGTTAAAATTTTACAGCCTTAAGAATTTTCATTGGACTCCTTAACATTTTGCTTAAGACACCGTCATACAAAACACTTTTTCTCTAGACTAACAACTTTTGATAGTGTCATATAAAATAAATATAGCCTAGAAAACAAAAAAGTATATCGATTTGTATCTCTTAAAGATAGATCTTTATAATTGCATTTTTAATTTAACTAAAATTTCTTCTAATTCCTTATTTGGCATAAAAAATCGAAATACCACGGAATAAGGTACTACCACGGAATTATAGCCACTTACCTTACTCCAAATCTTTTAAAAGTTTCAACCAACGGTGCCAACAGCGAAAGAAACCAGTTTTTTAAGTAAATGCGAACGATGAATATTTTGAACCTTCGTATATTTTTTAAAAGGGGGTCTAAAAATGTAGATTCATTAATAACACTAAGTGAAAAGAAAATTAAATCAGTTCGTGCAAAAACCCTATAAGTCACAAAAAAAATTTTTACAGGAGGCAATAAAAACTGTGTTATCCAATAGAGTCTGGTAATTTTGTCGCATGTTTTGTCAATGGATTGGTGTCCTACTTTCTCATGGGCTAGCCTTATAATGTTCCCTTCCAGTTCTTGTCTTTGCAGCAGGACAGCCCCGAAACCTGCTGCACTAGCGTCACAATGTAACTCTGTTTATCTAAGTGGGTTGTATATTGACAACACAGGCGTCTCTGATAACGCACTTTTTAATGTTTTAAATGATTCAACGCATTTATCGTCATGCGAGAAGGGTGCGTCTGCCTTTAGTATGTTGAGCAAGGGTCTATCGATCTCGGAGAATGATGGTACAAATCGCCGGAAGTACGAAAATAAGCCGAGGCACGATTGTAATTCTTTGTGGTTGGTTGGTATTGGATAGTTCTTTATGTCGTTAGTGTGAGCGTCACTCAGCGTTACTCCTGCGGCAGATACTGAATGTCCTAAATACTCGATCTTTCGGTACCCGAATTTGCATTTTGATAGCTTAAGGGTCAATCCCCTTAATTTTATGCGCTCGAGTTCTCGTCGTAGTAGGTCGTCGTGTGTTTTGAGATCGGCAGTTGCAACTATAATATCGTCCATGTATATCATAATTGTTTAGCCTTTATAAGGTCACTGAAAATGTTGTTAATGGACCGCTGGAAGACGGCATGAGCCTTTTTTAGTCCGAACGGCATTTTAATGAATTCATACTGTCCGCCCGGGGTGACCAACGAGGTGTACTTAATAGAGTTTTGTGCGACCTGGACCTGATGAAAGCCGTTCTTTAAATCCAGTACTGAAAATACCTTTTTGCTTTCTAAATACTCGACGCAGTCGTCTATAAGGGGAAGTGGGTAGTTGTGGCGTACTGTAAGTTTGTTCAGGCCCCGACAATCTACACAAAGGCGTGTTTGCCCATTTTTCTTCTTTACCAAAACTATTGCGGACGCGTACGTTGAATTACTGGGGCGTATAATGCCACGCATCTCGAGATCATTAACAATGTCTTGAACTGTGGTCCGCTCGGCGAAAGAGAGTCGGCGAGAAGCACAGTGGAACGGCACGTCGGAAGTAAGATGAATCTTCATCTCATATTCGTATGGCTCTATATCTGCTTGTGAATCGGTATATGATTCGGCAATTAATTTCTTAAATCTTTCGATATGGTTTGTCTCTAAAGCGGGATCAATGTCTATTGG
This sequence comes from Sphenella marginata, assembly GCA_951509765.1. NCBI lineage: Eukaryota > Metazoa > Arthropoda > Insecta > Diptera > Tephritidae > Sphenella > Sphenella marginata. Next base: position 27,444,797 of record OX608083.1, read on the forward strand.
ACTGTCTCCACTATTAACGTTGATGTTGAAAATATTACTTGTCTCAGTTCTATTAGTACCGTCGGCTCTTACGTTATTACGTTTAAAGTATGCATCAGTGTGTTTCTCGTCTACGGTGGGTGCATCGTTTCTTACGTCATTGCGTTTAAAATATGCGTCAGTGTGTTTCTCGTCTACGGCGGGTGCATCCGCAGCGGCGTCTGCGTAAATGATATCGTCGTTCGCGTCAACTGTGGTGCTACCATAATCTTTGGATACCCTCCAAGTTAATTTGCTAATGCCCCCCCCGCGTCTAACTCGGAAGCGTCAGTACTAGCTTCAGCATCAGCGTAAATTCTATTTATGGCATTTGTATCACTTTCCACCTTACTAACGTGTGGGTTTTGAATATCTTTTCCTACCTTGCTAAGTTCTACGTCAGTGATAAAGGCACGGGTTTCAACTTTAGCTCGAGTGCTATCTTTACGTAGGCCAGTGTTACCGGCATACCGGGTGTTGCTATAGGGAGGGGTAGTATCTTTAAAGTTCTCGGTTACATTCCGATTCGCCTCACTGATATGGGCGACATGGTTTGCATTCCCCCCAAGGCCTCTAGAGAGGGCGAACTCATTAACGATAGATGTTAGTTGACACGGCAGGAAAGTGTATTGCTTCAAAGAATTATTCACCCCTATTCTGCATTTCGACTCGGACCGAAATTTTCTCCGTTTGGCAACTTTGGCATTCTGCGTTCCAATTCCGTTCAGTTCAACTTCAATCGTAACTGCGTTTTTCTACGTTGCAATTTTGTTGGCGGATAACTGCTTCTTTTTAATTTTACAAACATAAGATTAATTTCAGAGTTTTTTTTGGTAAATTTCTTAAAATGTAAGTAAAAGTTGGAAAACGCTTGATATTTTTTGTTTTTGTGCTAAAATTATGTTTTTTGATATATAACAAAAACACCAACACCAGAGCAATATGCTAAATTAGCGGATTTGATGGAAACAAAAGCAGACATTGCGAAGGGTTTCCACCACCGTCTAAAGGAAGAGGTAGTTGCGTTTTGGGAAGAGGTTGGCTCTACTTTGAATGCACTTGGTCCCCCATCAAAATACTCAAATACATGGAGAAAGGCAAGGTAGTGAATGAATTAAAAATGAATTTTTTAAATAACATTTTGTTACAGGTTTGGATAGACTGGAAGTGCTACATGAAGCGTAAGCTATCGTGCAACAAAAAAGAAATGATGAGCACCGGGGGAGGCAATGTCGCCTCCAACGTATAAGCTCACTTGAAGAAAAGGTTGTACGTTTTACGGGCTTAGACACGTGTACAAGTCAGATCATAAACACTTATGACTACGGCGACAGCACACAGGAACCTGCCCAAATCTCCGAAATGGACATTTCTGCATGTGCGGACGATGTGCCTTCGACGAGCAGAGTTGCCAGCCAACACAGAGAGAAGAGAGCAGAGAAGGAGACTGCAGTTACCCTATTAAGAGAGCAAATCGAGCTTCAAAAACAGTTTAATGCGGAAAGAAAAAAAAGTTTTGAATCTTTAGATGGCAAAATAAATGAAGTTATCACATATTTGGGCGAATGAATCGGTCATTGGAATCAGTTGCAGATACTGCAGCAAAGCAGCTTCAAGAACAGCAATGGCATAATCAGGTAAAAGAAAAACTGGTAAAGCCAAAGGTAGAAATCAAAATGCAGATGCTGAAATTGGATCCAAATTATAGGGAATACTCGGAATAATCCTTTACCTGATTATGCCGTTGCTGTTTTTGAAGCTAGAATTATTATAACTATTTTTTATTATTTTGTTTTTTTCTTTATTATTTTGAATAAGCAAACTGTGAATTCAATTGAATGCAATTTTTTATATTTATAATAGTTTAATTTTATATACATTTATATTTTTAACAAAATGAATTTATTTATGTAATATAGAAAATTTTAGGAATAAAAAAAATTATAAATAAAATGTTGTACATTTTTAAAAGTAGAAAGTATGTTGTCTTGAATTCGATTTGGTCGTCTTCCTCTTCCTCTTGACGGATTTCAAAATCATATTCGCTTGCGTTCAAATCTTCTACTTTGAAGAAAATGCAAATATTGTGTAGTGCACAAGCAACGTTTATTATTTGACTGGCTTTTCGAGGTGAGTAGTGCAACTCTCGAGCTCCCAACAAACACCGGAACCGGTTCTTTAAGACTCCAATCGTCCGCTCTATTATATTTCGAGTTTTGGAGTGCCTTATGTTGTAGGTACTTTGCCGACTGCCTTGACTTACGGAACGATACGGTGTCATAAGCCATGGTTGCAATGGATACCCAGATTCGCATGTTAAAAAAGCGATTAACTATTTAAACCTTACTAAGAAACGTACATAATTTAATACCTAACATCCATGTGTTCCTTTCACCTTCACGATATCGTCGTTTCATATAACTCCTCAGCTTGCTCAATCCCCATACATACATGGGAGTCGTGATTGCATCCAGGATACCTTGCATCAATGCTTCTTATACGCATTTTGTGATCGCAGTGACTTTGACACGGTCGGCTGTTCTGCGCCCACTCCATGTTGGTAACTGCCTTCCGGAAAAAACCTCAAAGCAGATACCACAATGCAGGACGTGCTGCTATATGGTGCAGAGGCGTGGACACTAACAACATCTGACGAGGCTGCATTGGGAGTATCCGAGAGAAAAGTTCTGCGAAAGATTTATGGGCCTCTACGCGTTGGCGACGGCGAGTACCGAAGAAGATTTAATGATGAGTTGTATGAGCTTTACGCAGACGTCGACATAGTGCAGCGCATTAAAACACAGCGGCTTCGCTGGCTAGGCCACGTCGTGCGAATGAACGAAGACGCTCCAGCCCAGAAGGTATACTTATCGGCACCCGCCGGTGGAAGCAGAGGAAGAAGAAGACCACCACTCCGATGTAAGGACCAAGTGGAGACAGACTTGCGATCTCGTGGGGTCTCCAATTGGCGCCAGTTGGCTCAAAGAAGAAATGACTGGCGAGCTATGTTGGACGGTCAAAATCGCTCAGGCGGTTAGATGGCCATTTAAAGAAAGAAGAAGAAGATACCACAATGTTAAGCGGAGATAACGAAGTCAAGGTTCTTGTTTTCGTTTCTTCCGCAAAAGTATCTAGCACATACTTGAATGCGTCCCTATTAAGTCTTAAGTTTTTTTTGAATCTTTAAAAAGTAAAGCCTACCGTTCGTCATTCATCTGGAATGGATCGCACATATCTCGCAGTCTTCTCCTTTCCATTCTTACTTGAGCATTCTCAGATGCGCTGGAAAACAAACAAAAACTAAGTAAAACAAGCAAACACTTTAATAGCATTTACAACCCCATCGCAGCCACCAAAACACAAAACTAACAATTTTACTAACACCATTAAAACTAGGGTAAATTAATCCATAAAACTTCACTCCTTTTATTTTAAAATGCTCAGTACATATGTAATTGTTAATTTACCTAATGAAGTTTATAAATTATAATGAAATTTTACTTTTATATCAACAGAACTAATTTGTGTAGTTTGCTTTGCTATGTTTCAGTTTCACACATTCCAAGGCAAACAGCTGACTTCGAAAAACTTATAGCTCTTCCTCTTCTTCTTTCGATTCAAGCGTAACCCAGAATGCATATTTACGATCCAAGCGGAGTGTAGAGCGGGAACGTAATTGTAATGCAGAATAGGGGTGATTAATTCAAAAGAAATCTCGGCCTAACAGCAATGGAGTAGACTTTATATTTACAAAACAATTCACAGTATTAATAATATTTATGTTCTTTCCTCCAATTCCAATGTAACTGCGCGTTTTTAACGAATTTTATTTTCACGAGATGTGCAAGACCGCCTCACAAAGTCAGCCGGACTACCGGTATCAAATAGAGAAAGAACGCTATTAACAACTGCACTTCCTCCCGAGTTAATGCCGAAAGCCATACATAATATGTCTAGGTTGTCAAATCCTACAATCTGCTCGGCAACGGCTTCAAAACTTATTTAGGGTTGGGGGTTAGGGTTGCTAGCACCCTTCGTTATTTGGTTATGTATGCCGTCCAAGATAAAATCGATAAGCTCCTCAACCTCTACCATGCGCCTTTTTGCCATTGCCTGCATCGTCAAGATGTAATAGTGCAGACTTTCGTTGCGCCTGTCCCAGCGCCTCTCAGCCAACTTTTTGTAGATGTCGTGCCTGCCCATTACGGAGGTAAACTCCTCCAGTAATACCGACTTCAGGGCTTCGTAGTTTAATGCGCATGTTGTTTGCAAGAAAACTTTTGCTGTGCCTTCGAGGCAGCGCCGTAGGCATATTAGCTGAATCATTATTTCTTCGAAATCGATGAAAAAATTGTTAATTGTTAGCGTGCCACCTTCCGCCATTAAACTTCGGCAGAGCATGTTCGATGTCGCAAAAGTCGACTTTACGTACCCCATTTCTAAGGGACACATCGGCACTCTCCAATTGTTTGACCTTCTGCTTTAATTCCAGGAGTTCTTTCTTCTGCCGCCAGTGCTCCAACTCCTCTTGTAGTTGAGTGGGGCCTGGCCCGCAACGATATGATTTGTTACCGTCGTTGTATTTGGCTTTGTGTGCATTGTCGGCGGTACGATTTGTTACTGTGTATTTTCGGGCGGCAGGGACAGCGACTGTCTGATCAACGCTGGATTGAGCATCGGCAGTATTTGTGCAGGTGGCGGTGGCATTCAGGAGAGTGGTGGGATTTTCATCCGTGTCAGCATTTCCCTCAGTAATTGTGGCGGCAGTTGTGTTGGCGGCATTCGACAATGAACGTGCGCTTGTTTCGGCGGTAGTGTTGCCGAGACCTTCGAAATCTTCCGTGTTTGGCGACACCACCCAGTTGGTAACTTCGTCGATGAAGTTATCGTCGGACTCGCTTTCGCTTGCCACCATCGCGTATAATTTCTTTGATGAAATTCCTGGGCGTTCCGACATTTTCACTTTTGTTGAAGACATACTGTTGAATGTTGTTGGTTTTGGTCGAATACGTAGGTTTGTCCACACCTGATGTTATAAAATTATACGGATGTTCCTTATTTGCTGCGATATACTTTTATTTCTCCTAGGTGGTATATCTCACTTGCGTGGGCGACGTCAAAATGGCCGAGTTGCCGATAGTCGTCTTCTTCCTCCTTTCGTTTTATTCTTAAACAAAGCGCTACCAACGGCGGAGCCTTGTATTAAACATTCACGGTTGTACCTGCGCTGTGTTTAGTAAGCCAGGAGTTACCACTAACTTCTTACAAGATATTACGGTTTTTTTCATATACTTAACGGGTGCTCTAATGTACATACATATATATAAATATGCGTTTTCGAATTCTACTTGCTTGAATAAAGTGGTTCAAAATAGTCACCCATCGAGCACTTTACAGGCTATCTATTAATATATTTCGATTCGTTCTAAGAAAGCAATTGTAATTAAAAACTTTGGTTAGTAACAAAGTTTTCATATGTGATTTGACCAGAATGGCCCATAAAAATAGTGGTTGCTAAAAACGCGTTTTAATTAAAATCCTTAATCAACTTAAACAGACATTTAAAATGTTGGTCAATCATATTCATATTAAACAAATATTTAATAAAGGGACTCTACCTGCTAGGATTTTTGTTTTAAAAATCGGACTCTAATAGCTATTTCTGATTTTTATTTTTAAAAGGTCAGTGCGTCAACGCAATTGCGTGAAGTACTTTCAATGATATCATATTGCTAGTCGCGAAGTTTATCAGGCATCACCGAAAACTACTGCAAAGCGGTCGGATGATGTATCGAAAGACACGTATTCATGCCATGAATTTGCAGACGGAAACCAAATTTTTTTACTCACTTAAAAATAATTTGTTTACGCCGGTAGGAATATAGGTCAAGGAGACACTATGGGGTACTTTACGAGAACCGTCCAATGGCGTATATATGTACATCCGCGTATCCATGCCACAATAAAGAATCCGAACTCGAAATCTAACTTTTGTTACCCGTTAAAGGCAATGTATTCCAAACTTCTTTAGCTAAAAAGTTTTAAATTTTTTAAAGTCTAATTTTTCCGCACTTTAGTACTTTAAGCGCAGATGTTGGTTTTACTGGCGCTGATATCAGGAATAAAGGCATCAGCGCTATTTCGCGAACCCTCGCAAATGTTCCAAAATGAAATAATAATAATGATAATATTGAAAAACCATGAAAAAGCCTCATAAGTCCATCGCAGGACTTTTAAAAATAAAAATCAGAACTAAGTGTTATCAATTTGATTCTCGGTAGAAAAAAGTCAAGCTTTTTCAAATTTTCAGTAATAGCTGTTATTTGTGGTCTCTGGTTTTCAGGATTTCTTCACTTTTGTTTGCTGGGAAAAGACGATTCTCTATTCATATTCATTTCACCGACTACTCATTGACTAGATTGATGATCGTTTTCGATCTGAACTCGCCAAATGTTGACGAACATACATACATATGTATGTACGTGACAGAAGATTCGAAGTTGTATAAACTTGAAAGGGGGAAACAACGATCAACGTTTTCGCTTAAAAGCCCGTTTTAATTAGGCGTCACTTGATTGCAAATAAATTTCCAAACATGACATAACACACGAGTGCTGTGCTAACACAACCATATTCAGGTATGCATGTATATTAAAATATACTAGTATCGAATTCATTGTGAAGGTGAAACCGGTGGAGTGCGAGTTATTGTAATGTTCAATGAACTATAGAACTGAGCCTGACTTATCGCTTAATAAACGGTTGATGTCGCAAAAGCGAATTGTCACTTTAGAAATCACAACTGTTTAAGAATGCTCTCACTAGTCGACGAAGAGACAAAATATTTAGAGTTATTATTTGGTTAACCCGTTGAGTGATACACATATTTTTCTACAAAATTGAAAACATAAGAATAATCGAGTCCTTCTAAATACGTTATTTCCAATATTTTGGTGACCTCCAGTTTCGTACGCTGCCACCGGGTAGCCATCCATTATTCCCATCGTCATTTCACAATACAGTCAAGTATTTCAAACTTTTCGAAATTTTCATAAGATTATCGCTTTCCAATTTTTTCAAAACATAACTTTAAGTTTATTTCACATAGTATTTTTTAAAGATTACGATTATTTCATGGTTCAGTGGTTGCATTTACCAAGTTATAATAACACGAAAAAATGTTTCTAGATTTAGGTGTTGTAGGATACAAGTTAACCCTACCATTCACGCAGAGCCCTTACCCATTAAGTAAATAACTATTGCTCCACTGAGCCACTTAGAGACATGTGTCAAATATGTCTTTGACACAATGACCGCCACAATACCACTTAGCCATAATGTAAACAGGATATAGTTAATCGAACAATTAGGCAAATGTGCCAGCATGTCATTGGCACCTTTGCATTAACGGAGCGGCCATCAGTTAACACCTATGGTCCGACTTCCATAGAATTAAGATATAGAATAAGCTAAGCTTGAACTTAAGAAGTAGATTGTAAAAGTTATAAAAGGAGGTTAATGAATAAAGAGAGGCAGATTTTGTTCAACCAGCAATAAAAGCGGGTTCTTTTCTAAAACCCCTGCGCGATTCGCGTAACATTGAATTTCGAACAAGCAATCCTCTTTTATTAGCCATGAGATGTAATGTTATTGTTTGCGAACAACAAAAACACTCCCAAAATGTTTAGAGTGTTATCGCCGGATCGACAACAGTGTCAGTGCAGCATTTTAGTGCCAAGAGGATTTGGACCAAAAAGGCGGCAAGAGCTTTTTTAAGTGCATACATTGCGAGAAAGGAAGAATTTTTAAATCTTAGGAGAAACAAGTAAGGAAGTCTAAGTTCGGGTGAACCGAACATTAAATACCCAGCGTTAGTTTTCAGAAAAAGGGGGCGTAGTTTTCATCCGATTTCGCCCATTTTAAAAACCAATTTATTCCGAGCCTAAACAATAGCGAATTTAGTGGGCGCGGCCACGCTCCTTGCTTATAAAGCTTTAACCGCTTACATGAGCCAAAAGTACTGAATCGATCTTTACAAGGGTTATACCATTTCCTATATATAACTTTGTAAAAGAAGGCGTGCCATGCCCATAACTTTTAACGTATTTTGTGAAATTTTTTGATATACGGATATATGTGTTCATTAATCAATATTTACCTAATTTTAATAAAGTGGGTGGTGGCACGCCCACGGATTTTATTATGTTGTTTGTCCCTATTTGAAGATCAGTTTTCATTGCAGATCTTTATGATACTTTCACAGTGGCTTGTTAATAGTGAAATGTTGATATTTTGTTTATTCACTTGTGGGCGGTGCCACGCCCATTTTTCAAAATATTACCAAAAAACCTTTAAACATCACTAATAACATCATCAGGTGAATGAGTATACTAAATTTTAGCTTATATCTTTATCAGTTAAACAGATATTGCATATTCCGGTTTCCTAACTCTCGTTTAGAGAACTTTAGTCCAAAAAGGGGCGTGGTCGTTCACCGATTTTTCTTATTTTCTGTGGTAGTACTCTACATAAACATAACATGCCTGGTACCTACATAGTTTCGTAAATCTATCTCATACCGTTCTGAAGTTATTAGCAGTCGAATTTGAAAATTTCTTGACTCATAAGTGGGCGGTGCCACGCCCACTTTCCAAAATTTTGCAAAAATAATGTAAAGAATATGAAAATTGATGTATGTACCAAATTATATTATTATAGCGGTATCAGTTAATTAGATATGGACTTTTCAATATTTCAACCTCCTTTCAATATAACTTTTATAAAAAAGTAGGCGTGGTCGCCAAGCGATTTCGTTTATTTTCTATATCTGAATTTAACACAACAATAGTATGCCCTCTACAAAATTTCGTTATACTAGCATAAACTGTTCTGAAGTTATTGAGAGTCAAAATTTTAAAATTTCTTCAAATATATGGGGGCGGTGCCACGCCCCTTTTCAAAAAATTTGGTAAAATCCGCCTTAGAACATATAAATCAATACATATTGCAAATTTTATCATTGTAGCTGCTTCTGATATTGAATTAACCCGTTTTATACGTTTTTCGAAATTTTCGATATCGAAAAAGGGGGCGTGGTTATCATCCGATTTCGCCCATTTTCAATAGCAACCTACCTTGGCCAGAAAGTAACCTGTATGCAAAATTTCATGCAAATATCTCAATTTTTACTCAAGTTATCGTGTACACGGACGGACAGACGGACGGACGGACATGCCTTAATCAATTCCTCTTTTCAACCTAAGAACTTTCATATATGGAACCCTATATCTAACTCGATTATTTTGCGCCGTTACATAGTACTGTTATGTGGACAAAATTAATATACCCTTGTACTAGTACTAGTACGCTGGGTATAAAAAAGGACAAAAGTTTGTTTGGAAAGGTGGGTGAGAACGTAAGCGTTCGTCACTGACGTTACAAAAGCGGAACTGATTTTTTTAGATTGTATACTATTTTAAAAACAAATTTACTTTACATAGTTTATGTAGTTACCTTGTAGATGGAGAATCGAAGATTTTAAATTGATTGGCAGAAAACTATATATTTTATGCAATAAAATGCTTATTTTCGTCACTTACGTTACAAAAAAAGGCACACAACAATTTTTTTTCTACACCAAAAATACTTTTCAAAATTTCACTAAGAATTAAAATAAAAGTAACATGTAATGCCTGGTTACTAAGATTCACACAACATAACAAATATAAAGTAGTTTCTTAACAAGGTATTTAAGAACAAAAAAAAAATTTTTTTTGGTTGTCCTAAATAGTTGAAGAATATTTAAGTTAGGCTTATTACTTTTTTAATAAGTATAGTTTCTTTTCAATAAAATAACTATTTCTGGAAAAATATCAATTTTTGAAAAGTTTTTCGTTTTGTATTTTTGTACTTACTTTTTAAGTGCCTATGGGTCTTATAATCGGGTCAATTTCAAAAAAAACGTACACAACGAGTTTTTTTTGCTTATTTTTAAAGTTTTTCCAATTCGCCTGTAAGAGTGGCCAATTTATGTAGAAATTGATGAAGAATGCGGTGGGACCTTTAGGCTCTCAAAAAAATCAATATTTTTGGTTTTTTTTAGGTTTTCTATGATTTCTATCTTGAGCGTCACACACCAAATATGTATAAAAAATCGCTGAAAATGCAAAAATATTTGAGATTCAAGTTTACTATGTTGTTCTTTTGTTTTTCAAGATTCACTTCTGCCAAAATCACCTTTTCGATTATAAACACAAAATCACGATTCGCCTTGATTTATTTTTTTTTTTTTAAGTGACTAGTTATTTACAAATTTTAAGATGAAAATATGTAAATTATTGTTAAAAAGAGACTGGAACTAAGGGGTTACTTGCAAACTAATAGGCTTGTAACAATGTATTTTAAAAAAACTGCATTTATAAGCGTTTTAAGGAAAAAAAAACTAAGTGTGACGCTCAAGATATTTTGTGACGATCAAGAGATTTTGTTGCACGTAAACAAGAAATAATGCCAAATTTAAAGTGTAACGAAAAAAAGTTTATTTTTTACAAAAAGTAAATAAAAGAAAACAAAAATTCTTCAAAAAACAAAAATTTTCATACGAAACTAAACATGTACATATTCTTTGATGTCTTTAACAAAATTTTATAAAAAGAAGTAATTCTTGAAGAAACTTATACACATACGCGCTTTATCGAGCTTTATTTTCTCGCGATATTTCCGTGCTCTTTCAGCCGCCGTTAATTTTGTTGTTTTACTCTTGAAAATTAAAAAATAAAATCAAAATTAAGCATTTTAAGCTATGAAGCAATATGTATGAAAAGTGATGCTCATGAAATGTTTGCCTATTTTGGTTTTTTCCGTAGGCAATTTATTTCCCAAATTCACAAATTATAAAAAAATGAGTTGAGACCATGTAAACAATGATTGTCAACTTTAATTTTTTACATTTAATATATTCACTTTTAAAAAAATTAGCGTGACGCTCAAGAATTTTTATCGCGCCCTTACCATGGTGTTCACAAAAACTACGCAAATCCACACTTTTTTTAATGGTTTTTGTTTTCGCTTTTTCACTATTGTAATAATTAAAGTTTGTACTTTTCTTACGTTATTTACTTTATTTAAATGAAAATTGAAAACTGCTAATATTTCTTGATTTATAAAAAAGCGACGCTCAATGCAAATTGTGGGGACAACTGTTCTTTGCAACGCCAAATTCGCACTAATTAATTTTTGACAGCTATATCATATCAAAACAAAAGAAAGATACCCAATAATTTGAAAACTGTTATTAAATGTTGCCCAGTAACTTTTTTCTTGATTTTATTTTATTTTGTTTCTATAAATGTAAAGTGCGGGGACACAAAAATTGCGTTTTTTTTTTAAATTTACCCAATCGCGTTTTATAGAATTATGAGTTTTATTTATTAAACAAAGCATATGTATATAACAATTAAATAAAAATATTTTATTACAAAATTATGTGTTTATTTTACAAAATATGTCACATTTTTATTGCTATTCCACACCACCCAGGAGGTAGCAAGGTAGGCGCGTTACCGATTTTTTTGGGTGTTCGGTTCCCCAGGAGGCCTATTTTCACCCATATTTAAACGCAAATATTTCAAGTTTTAAATCTTTTCTTGGGCCGATTTTTTATTGAAACTATTAAGCAAAAAGTAAGTTCGAATTCTTATAAAGATGCATTTAATGACATCATGATCGCAATTTCCACAACAAAAGTAAGGCTCTGCATCAATCATTAACTCGAACAAAATTTGTGAAAATCCAACTCTATGACAAGTAGCGTCAAAATTATCAGTATAAATATTTTCAAACTCCAAAAATTCGACGGGAGGACTGACAAGGTGGCAATTTGTAAATTGCTTCTCTCTTGTGAAGAGAAAATCATTCTCAGTCATACCATCTTCAAACCGCGGCAAAGGCATTACGCAGTTATGGTGTTTGAAATATTTATAGTACATATATCCACAAAAATAAACAAAAACTACTTTCATCGACATCAACTGAAATATCGATTTGGACATCTTGAAATGAAGGTGGCCTAGGCCTAGGTAAGCCTTGAAAAGGTTGCTAAGACGTATCTTTAACCAAAGCGTCGTTTCATGCTGCAATTAGGGTGCTATTTGAAAATTCTTCCCACTTACATATCTTCAGGCAAGAGTTCGCAATTACCCTTGTCGACGCATCTAATATAACTTAGTCCCCAGGCTTGTCTAAGGAGATACGAGAAACGCTGCTGAGTTATTCTCGAATCAAATGCCCCACCTCTACGTATGTGACTAAAAAAATTCTCTAATTTATCTTGGCAAAGTTTACGAGTAAGTAAAAAGGAAAATTGATTTTGGGACACAAATTGCCACAAACGACGCAGACTACTGATATTAATCAGCCAACCTTGAATAAATTTATAAGTGTTGGTAATATCACGGTCGCCCTCGTAAACTTTAATAGAGCTTACAAACTGCTCCGCCCCTTCAAGAAAGTTCAATTGATCCGCAGTAGCTTGAAACGGTTGCTTTAAATTTCCTTCTTCTTCAAAGTAGATGCTGTTAAAAATATTAAAAAGCTTGTCGAAGAAAAGGACAAACTCAGCAGTGTTAAAAAACGAGGGAGATTTTGAAGTATTTAAAAGCCCGGAACTATATATAGCGAACATTGCACTTGCCACCGAATTACTTAACACTTGTGTAGTTAAATGTACGCACATTTTATCAAAATTTTTAGGTCTTACATGTTTTTCAGTAAGCTTGGAAGTACACTAAATATCGTACTGGGACCCTTGTTCATATAGATGCACAATATCCTTCCAATCTGCAGGGCGGTTTGAAAAATTTACTTTATTTTTCTTGTTTTCCAAGCAGTTTCGGGTACTCTTGATTAGATGTGGAGAGTCAAAGAAATATATTATTTCTTGACCGTTAACTTCGAAGAAGGGTCTTTCCCGGGTAACTCCTACACTCTTGGTAAACCCAACAAAATTCGACCCTTGATCGGTAACCATTTGGCAGGGATGGAGTCCAATGCTCTGAAGCTGCGTGACGATTTCAAAAATGTATTTTTTTAAAACATCTCCTGGGCACGATTTGTGCACAAAAAAATAAATTAAGGGATGTGTCCAAGCCTCCCCACAAATGCCTTGGACAAGAATTGCGAGAACGCTTGAAGCTACTCTGGAGGTAGGATTTTCATCGCCATAGTCCTCGAGTCCGATAATTAAATCCCTATTCCGTTCATATGGGACGTGCAATTTCAAGGACATTTCGTCACAGCAGATTGAAATGAACTTTTGTGCATCGGTGAAGCCACGACTTCTAAGCTACAGAGCTTTAACGCTGCTGTTGTTGCAGCCAGGGCCACGTGCCAACCTTGAACAAATTGCTCAAGGGTTTTTCTGGATGGCCACGTTAATAAGGGCCGTGGGTATCTATAAGCTAAAGGGGCAATAAACTTAACTGCTAGAGCTAAAGTTTTTAATTCCCTACCGAATCTGTACCCCTTTGGAGTGCGAGGGGTATTTTTCAGACAATTCCTCACACATACTGCCACATGTGGGGGTAATTTAGCACACAGCTCTTCGACTTGATTGTCCTGCCTTGCTACAATCAAATCGGGATTAGCCTCGAAATTGTTAACTTTTTTTTTAACGAGGCTACTTTTTTTTAAGATGCCCCATCCCCTCATTCTTTTTTTAATTAGTACTCGGTATTTTTTAAAAGTCCCATCAAGAAGGCTTTTTTTGGTTTGACACTGTTTACTATTGGCCCATGTGTCAGAAAGGGAACGACCTCAAGAAGGTTTTAACTCAACATCGAACGGGGGTAGATGGGACTTTTCTAAGGGAACTTCAACCGTGATTGGGATTGAAGACCTTTCTGCCTCTTCAGGCGAAAAAAATACCGGTTGAAAATCTTCGGTCCCTAAAACTATGATAGGCTCTACTGAACTACCTAAGTCATTCTCTCCAGGACCTGTTACTGTGGGCTCTACACCCAAATTAATTTCATACGCAGCTATGGGCTCTGCAACTTCTTTAATTTCAGGCATAGCCGTGGGCTCTGCAACTAAATCAATGTCAAGCACAGCTGTGGGCTCTGTAACTAAATTAACGTCAGGCACAACTGTGGGCTCTGCAACTACATAAATTAATTTCAGGCACGGCTGTGGGCTCTACAACTAAATTAATATCAGGTACAGCTGAGAAGTGTAGGAGTCTTCCCCATCTCTCCTTGTGGGAGAAATGCCTTTGGCAGGCAAACATGAACTTGTTGATTGGGCCAGTGACACCCAACCGGCGCAACCATTCACGCCGCCTATGGAAGCAAAGAAAAGTTCCATGCTTAAATATATGTCCATTTGGATAGGTCATTTCCACAATTTGTTTTTTCTTTAGGCAAAACGAAAATTCACCAGTGATCAAAATATGGTTTGAAAAATTTTAGTACTTAAAACAAATATCATATGAAAACTCGTAGATCTATATTTTGCTTGACCTCCTAAAGAAAAAACAAATTGCGGAAATGAATGCCAATTAATAAAAATTAGTAGGGATATAAAATTTGTTAAAAATATTAGATGGAAAAAAACAAAAAACAGGATAAAAAGTTATTATTTGAATAGCGATTATTTGAAAAAAGTATAGGATGTTAGAGAAAAATTGGGTTGGATTGGAGTTTATGTCGGGTTGGATAATTGGATACTGGAAGGTACTACATTATGATATTGGTAAATTACTACATACATGTACCCTTTTCAAACCGATAGCACACAGGGACATTTCTGCAGAACAAAATATACACGTATCTAATTTACTGGCTGTAAAATAAATATATGTAAGTAGTGTTAATTTTTCTCTATTGCCGAAAATAAAATGAATTTTTATTTAACAGATGTGGGTTTTTTTAATACATTTACAAAGATGTATTTCCAAAAACCACCCTGAAATAGACTATAAATTAGAAATCGATCGTTAAATTCCCCATTTTAATAATTTTCGAAGTTAGTAGATTCGCGCCAGCTAGTCTCTAGCTCACTGAGTTATAACTGAGAAAACGATCGCAAGACCCCCCACTTTATACCGAGTTTTCTGAAGTTTCGTTGTTCTAACTTTGGTCGTGTTTTAGCAGTAGGTGTCGGTTGTAGACAACTATCAACATTTTTCCCGCCCGTTTTGACCTCTTTAACAAGAATCCGAAATTGGAAACAAATATTTTAATTCAGTGAAAAGTTATTGCCAAAAAACCGAAAAATTACCCAGGTCATATCTTAGATATCGTCCGTCTGTCTGATGAAAAAAGTTGAAAACCCCAAACAGTGTAATTGTAAATTTTGTAGGGAAATGTTATTTTAAAAAGATTAATAAACGTGTTTTAACCTTTATAAATATGGTGGTAAACGTTGCGATTAAATTCATTTAATATAACCAGAAAGACCAGGCAGACGTTGTTCTGCCCAAATTGAGGGAAAAAATCGCCCGATAAATAAACAAGTTTTGAATATCTCGGTTCCTGGCCCACTGCCCTTAATAATGAAAACTAGATAACTTCCGCTTCTCAGACCTACTAAATACGCTCACAAAATTTCATGAGAATCGGTCAAGCCGTTTCGGAGGAGTATGGTAACGAAAACTGTGACACGAGAATTTTATATATAAGATGCACCATGTACTGAACCGAACCGAACCGACCCGATCCGAACCATTCTCTTCTTGTGGCTTCGGTTCGTTTCAAAGATTGAAAAAAACCTTGATGCGGTTCGAACCAGTTTGCAGCCATGCTTTTTAGTATTTGTTCCCTTTAGGATATAGTTCCTTATATTTCCGCGCAGAACACTTTTTGGCACGGCCTAATATGTGACTACAACCACCACATGAAAATTAACTTTAAGTGCAAATATCTCTTCACAAAAACAGATTAATGTTACAGAGGTCAAAACGCGTCTTTTGATACCTCTCCCGAATTTCAAATACCGAAAATAGTCAATATCCTTCACAAAGAAACAGGTCAAAATTCTCTGGTTTCGCATTTTAATATTAATTATCACAACACTACATAACACTTTTGAATTTTTAGCTGTATTTTCCCGCACATCAGGGTGTATAAAAAATTACTTCTGTTAAACATAAATACTCACCAACTTAAGTAATTATTAATTTTTCCACTTGAAGATAAACTCTGAAATCAGAAAATAATTATGTTAATTAGATTGTGTACATATATACCATATAAAATATTTGAAATATATAAAATATTTGAAAATTGTCTAGAAACCATTTCAATGGTAGATACCAAAGAATGGCGTTTGGCAACCAAAAGTATTTTCACATAATAAGATCTTATAAATACAAATACTTACCAAATGGCACAACTCCAAACCTCAAGGCAGACCTAGAAATATATAAAAAGATTTATAATTCGTTTTTTCAAATATAAAATAAAATTATAAATTTGAGCTCGTTTTTAATTTCCACAATTTCTGAACAAACCGTTGGTAATAAATTTTTCGAATTTTGTGCGTGTGTATGTGCAAATGCACAGGACAGGGTTGCATAAAAAGGTAGTTCACTAAAACTTAGAAATAATTTTAAATATTTATATAATCTATAGTCGAGGTTAAGTATGCCCTAAATTTATATAGTTTTTTGGAAAAGTATCTCTTAACTATTGTACCAAATATGTAGCTACAACTAAAATAGAATTTTACTGTCATTGTCCCATGACGTTACAAATATCTCGTCTCTCTTTTATTAGTGAGATAGTAGTGTAAATAAAATGCAGTCATACAGTGGATCATTCATTTGGACCAATTCTATATTCTTCCTATACATATTTCTATCTAAAAAGAGCGTTTGCATACAAATTTAGATACGGATAAAATTGTTGTTTGTAAATGCGGCAACAGTGTTTCGTACCTACATATGTACATCCCTGACAATTGAAACGCTAAAAGAGACTTTTTCGACGAAACCTAAGAACTTCCGTCAATTAAACTACCGCTTCGGGTTAACCAGACATTGAGAAAAGTGAAAGAGAACCGTCGTGCAAAAAACTTATTTATTGGGCCGTAGTTATAGTCAATTAACGCTAGAGTACACGCGCCTTTTTTTACACTAACGGACGCGTGGCCTACTATGGTAGACCATTTTAAAATAGCAATAAAAATTTTTTTCATTACATATTACTGAAACTAATGATTGAAAGCGTATTTATATTTATTTAAAAGAATAATTTATCCGTAGAAAACAACATTTTAAAATTAAAGCCAATTTTGTTCTATAATAGTCAAAAATGCCAAAACTTGTTCTTTTGAGACCAATGATTCAAATTTTTTTCTTACATTATTAAAGTTTATCAAAAACCTATTTTTGTGACATTTATTACACACCACAGCCGGTTGATTAGGACAAATCCATTTGTTGCACGTTTTGCACCACTTTTTTATACCTTTCATGAACATGAAATGGTATTATAACTTTGGTCCGATGTTTGTAAGTATGAGAAGAAGAAGAGATAGACCCACCATTAAGTATGCCGAAATGGTCAGGGTGACGAGCTGAGTTGATTTAGCCATGTCCGTCTGTCCGTCTGTCTGTCCGTCCGTCTGTCTGTTTGAACGCAAACTAGTCCCTCAATTTTAGAGATATCTCGATGAAATTTGGTATGGAGCCGCCATTTTGTATTATATTAATCATTTGTCGGAACCAGTAAGATCGGACCAATACAACGCATAGCTCCCATACAATCGATTGTTCCGATAAATGGGTTTTGGCCTATAACTCATGCAATCAAAAAGCTAGGAGAGCGAAATATCGCAGGTTTAGTACATATTATATTTGTAACCTGTGTAGTGAAAATCACCCAGATCGGACAAACAAAGCATATAAGTATGTATCTCCCATATAATCGATAGTTTCGATAAATGGGTTTTGGGCTATAAATTTTGCAGTTAAGAAGCTATGAACGTAAAAAATTTGCAAAGTTGGTACTTATTATAAATGTGATGTGTGTAATGAAAATCATACAGATCGGAGTAACATAACATATAGCTTCCATATAACCGATTGCTCCGATAAATGTGGTTTGGCCATGTAGGACACTTAAAAAAGATATGCGTATTCATGAAAGGTATAAAGCCTTCGGCACAGCCGAAGACAGCCCTTTTCTTACTTGTTGATGTTTGATTTCTTGCTGCTATGGTAGTCCCGAGACTTTTTCGCTAATCTTCAGAAATATGTGTACGAGCAGAAAGCTCTCACGGTAGTGACTGACGACAAATTTAATGCATAGGGCTTTCCTGGAACTACTCCGCTCTAACATACAGAATTGTTAAGTGATCAAAAAAAATATACCAATTGTCTACTAGATATAGTAGGCCGCGCGTGCACTCCAGTGTTAAAATAGTTTTTTTGAAGTTAACTTCTTAGGCGGCGATATGAAGTTTTTATTGAGAGTAAAATTGAGAAAACTGTATTGTAATAGATGATATAACGGGAACTATGCAACGGAAATAGAATATTGGTTGTTGTCTTTGAAATCCTCACTACGCTGCGTAGATGGCACTAGAAACGCCAGACGACGCTAGATGGTGCACACCAACACACACACACGCTGTACATAATTGCCTTTGGTGCTGGTTAGATTAGTACAGTAATTAAGTACATAGTTGATTTTTGTTGCTGCAATTGTCAACTCATTTGTTATTGTCATGCTTGTTGAGTATAATCCCTGCAAAAAACCGAAATACTCTGTTCCATACTCCATAGAGTACTCCTTAAGGAGTATCGGAGTACTCCAACACTTATCCTCGCTCATATAAAAGAGGTGGTCCAATTTACATGGCGATGGCCGGTAATTGGATCACCTAATCCGACTCGGAGTACTCCATTTCTTTGCTTTTGAATACTCTATAGACCACCTACATGAGAGTACTCCCAAAATCCTCCTATTGGATTACTCTATGGACTATTCAACAGCAAAGCGAGAGAGGGAGTAGGTGGTCCTCAAAAAGAACACATACTCCCTCTCTCGCTTTACTGCAAAGTACTCTATAGAGTAATATTTTGCCAGCATTTTCAAAGTACTCTCACGTAGGTGCTCCATAGACTATTCAGCAGGGTGCTCCGATATGGATTAGGTGATCCAATCACCGGACATGGGCTTATAAATTGGACCACCTTTTTGTATGAATGAGGATAAATGTTGGAGTACTCCCATACTCCAACGTTTTTTACAGGGATATGTTGAGTAAATAGCTATATTAAATGGACCTAAGGTGGCTTTATGTATGCGTCCAAACCACAACTGCATATAACATCTAAAAATCAATTAGTTTGGTCTAGGGTGTTCATCACCATCTTTTATAGTTTTAAATAATTCTTCGGATTTTGTAAGAATTTAATTCAAGTACATTAGAACTGGAATGTCCCCCCAAATCAATAAAATTCAATCCTCAGACTCGGACGGCTTGATTTTATACCGGCGCATAAATTCGTTCTACCAGGCACGCAGAAAAAATGCGTGCGCGGATGCTATTTGACAAAAATTTCTATTTGCTGCAATTGCGCAGAAGTCTCAAATTCGCACGAACTTCTGCCTATATGCACACTAGAGTGGCCTTATTTTTCAATATAGGAATTTTAGGGATGCTCTGACCTGATTTTTCTGTACGTAATAATAAATCATTCCAAACAAGTTTTAGCCCAATTCTACCATTGTCGCAAAATTAAATTAAATTGTGAATAGACATTGAAACGGTTTTTTAATAAAAGGGACATACATTTTGTTTTATTCCTTTTATAAATGGAAAGGCTTATTAATTTATTTTTGTATGGAAGTAAAGGCACTCTAATGTGCACAAATGGACTTGAGAAGAATCAAAACGGGTGAATGCCGCTTGGTATACATACATATCTCCATACATACATTTTCCAGTATGTTTTTCGTAAGCTGAATGTCAAAACTAGACTGTGAGCTGTCAAACTTCGAGAAAAAAGAAGCAATCAGCAGAGCTCGTGCTTCCACCTGATTTCGTCCAAGTGATTTCAAGCATCGATGGCAAAAATTGTCGAAATTGCTAAAATGAACAAAAATGCAAAAATATAATATTTTAGAATCAGATTCACTTTGAAACAACGAATGGGAAAGGTGAGGAAGGGACAAGGGGTGCCTTTTATACCGACTTAGATTTCACTGTACCAGGCGCGCATAAAAATTAGCCGTCACAATTATGAAAAATCATATGCTACACTTTGACCGTGACGCTGCAAGCAGATCGCGACATTTGCCCTGCCGTTACTATGCTACACACAACTATATGTACAAACGCAATGTATGGCAACAACAAAATACATTGCATTCGCCTGCATACACAACTATACATACGTTTGCACTTGTTACAACAACAATAAAACACATTTCGGCATTTTCATTGGAAATTTGTCTTTCGTCCGCGAATTCCATGAAATTCAACACAAATTTTGCGGTTAAAATGATTGAAAAAGGAACTTAAGTCGTAATAGGTTACAAATTTTGTGAAATTTTTCGTCGCAAGTGATTTTTTTAAATGCTCTTACCTGACATAAGCGGGTTTTTTTTCTAAAATCAGTTTGGAAGAAGCACTTATTTCTTTTAAACTTGGTTTAAAATAAAACTGTTGCGATTAGTCGAAGGTAGTTAGCTGGAAAATCATAAGAAATCATGACCCTTTTATGTAATGGTGTTATTTCTTTTTAATATGTATCAACAAAAGTTTTGTTAACAGTTAAATGTGTTTTTTCGCTCTCCTGTAAAATTTGGTTTTTAGACTTAAGCGGGTTTTCCAAAAGTCCACAGATTTGTGTATAAAACGTATTACGATTAAAGTGGGTGGACTTTTCGGGGCCATAATTTTGTAATTTCATCAGGCGTTGCTTTGAGCGATGACTAGTGACTATTGGAAAAAGTGAGGTATACATATATCGAGAGCCACACTGCTAAACCCTATATGTTCAAACCAAAAAGTTTTCAGCAGAGGGAAAAAACTGTAATAATTATAACATATGTATGTATATGATGGATGGTTATTACATTTCACCACTGAAAAGAAACTTGAAGTTTTAACCCGATTTTAACTGCTTTTTAATGCGCGAAATATCACGATCTGTGGCTCAGAACCTTATTTTTGGAAAAATAGTGACTTACAGGGTTTTGCAGTGGTTCTGTCGATACGGTCATCCTCCGCCTGGTAATAGCAGTCAAACCAACTAGTAAGCAAACTGAAAACTGGTATAAATTCTACGGAATCTGGTCAGCCATGGGAATTCCCTGCATGCTGTCCTAGCTCTGAACATTCCCATATTCTCCAAAACATTAGAAATATGCCAATAATCAATTATCCCTGCTTATACATGCAAATTATTTTTATAATGTGCAATATTTCGGGGTAGTGCTTGATAAATATTCTTTAAACTAATCGCCAAATGGTAAAGGGTTATTTCAAGAAGACCCCGAACCAATTTCTAAAAGATTCTGGAATCCCTTTCAATAAGTGATACCCCAACCCGTCATAACAACAGCCTTTGTACCAAATTGGATATTCCATCATTCACCGCAGAAGACATTCTTTACTTGAAGGATGTTACTGGTATGAAACCTTTTGCTGAAGCCTTATACTTTTTACAAGGCGAAAAAGGAGTTTTCTAGGGAAGCGTCATTCCCACTTTGGCGACGATCAAAACAAGACTTGATCGAATTATAAAGGATAAGGGGATAATTTCTTAAAGCAACGGTTAATACTTTTGCTATGGAAGTTGCTTAGTAGATTTGATAAGTATTTTACGCTACCTCCTGAAACAAACAAAGCAATCGTGTCAGCTATACTGCATCCGGAAGTCAAACTTCAGTGCTTTAGTCCAATAAGTGGTTTAACAAAGGAAGTTGAACAAATAGTTATTGACTACATCACCGTAAACCGCTCCGATAACTTCAATGAAAATGAATCCGTGGCTCAGCTGCAAACTAGCTCATTTTATGACTTTGGTACCGAACAAAGTACTTTTGGTAAGAAAACTAAATGCCGTTTAATAAGATTTTACATTCTTCTAAGTTTGTCACATATTTTAATATATTTCAGGACCAAGTACAGATATTTCAAGTATGGAACGCGAAGTCAACATAAATCTTTCCGACCCTTTTATTTCACAGTTTAAAGAAATTGAAAGAATTACCGGTACTAGAAAATGCATTTAGAAAAGCGAACACGTGCACTTACCGACAAGCACTTCGAAATGCTAACTATAATGGCTTAAGCAGATACAGTACGTCAGCGTCGACGTATCCGTCATACGTTGAAATTTAGAACAAAATCAACTTTGCCGTATGCGTCGTACCTGTCGCTACGCACACAAACACTTCTCGTCTACTCAGCTGTCAGTTTTTTCAACGTATCGCCGTACTGTATCTGCTTAAGCCATAATGAAGGCAAACTCAGGCTTTATTTAGTAATTTTTAAACTTTAAAATTAGTATATCTTATTTTTGGATGCCATTTGTGCAAAAGTTTGTAACCACGATTTCATTTTTGTACATTCCGATAGTAAAACAAGCTGTGTAGACGAAGTTGCTTTGAGGCAAGTTCCAGGCTCCTACGGAATTGTACAAGCATGCACAAACAAGGGCCCGGAAGATAGCCCCCTTCCCCACCACCCTTTCGGTCTCGAAGGCCCCGCCTGTAGATTGGTGCTAGGAGGCTTTACAGAAGACATTAGGACAAATTTTCTGGAAGCCATGAGGTGTGTGAACCAGAAACAAAATCACACATACATAGCATAAATTTGTTCACCACCGTCTCCGATAAGGCGAAGAAAAAATGTGAATCTTTGCGGGTGAAAATGTAAATCGCGGTAAGGGTGATTGCATATGATGCGAAATCTATGACGAAACAAAATTGGGATGCCGATATACTGGGTCGTGTTTTGGATGCTAGTGGAAAATTATAAAGCATAACAGCTCAACCTAATATAAACGCACAGCGTTTTCGGGCGCACAGAAGTCTATATGCAATTATTTGAGTAACCGAAATTAAAGTGCGTTCGTTGCTTTTATTGGTCGAAAGATGAATAGTTTTATTGTATATAGAAGTCCACACTTGTGTTTACAACATTTGGTAGACGATTAAAATTGAGATATTTGTCTGAAAGAGTTCGCTAAAATAACAAAAATGATCAAACAATAACACTAGTTTACAGCCAAAAAATACCAACCAATTCATGCATATGGGTGTATTGGCACTGACATCCCGAGTTGTGAACATATTTTGAAAAATTTTTGTATGGTTAGGTTTTCGAGATATCGGCAATTTTGTGTTTTTTCAGGTATCACTTCTTTCAAAAATTCTTTTCATCGATGTTAGAAAAGCGATGGACGCAAGCAGTACCTCGTTTGAAAGGAAATTGAAATACGCTTCCAACGATGTATAATATGTAGGGGTTGACCAAACCATTGCTGAATTTTTCGGATTTTTGAAAAAATTTTGATTTTGAAAATATTTTTGAAGTTAACTTCTTAGGCGGCGATATGAAGTTTTTATTGAGAGTAAAATTGAGAAAACTGTATTGTAATAGATGATATAACGGGAACTATGCAACGGAAATAGAATATTGGTTGTTGTCTTTGAAATCCTCACTACGCTGCGTAGATGGCACTAGAAACGCCAGACGACGCTAGATGGTGCACACCAACACACACACACGCTGTACATAATTGCCTTTGGTGCTGGTTAGATTAGTACAGTAATTAAGTACATAGTTGATTTTTGTTGCTGCAATTGTCAACTCATTTGTTATTGTCATGCTTGTTGAGTATAATCCCTGCAAAAAACCGAAATACTCTGTTCCATACTCCATAGAGTACTCCTTAAGGAGTATCGGAGTACTCCAACACTTATCCTCGCTCATATAAAAGAGGTGGTCCAATTTACATGGCGATGGCCGGTAATTGGATCACCTAATCCGACTCGGAGTACTCCATTTCTTTGCTTTTGAATACTCTATAGACCACCTACATGAGAGTACTCCCAAAATCCTCCTATTGGATTACTCTATGGACTATTCAACAGCAAAGCGAGAGAGGGAGTAGGTGGTCCTCAAAAAGAACACATACTCCCTCTCTCGCTTTACTGCAAAGTACTCTATAGAGTAATATTTTGCCAGCATTTTCAAAGTACTCTCACGTAGGTGCTCCATAGACTATTCAGCAGGGTGCTCCGATATGGATTAGGTGATCCAATCACCGGACATGGGCTTATAAATTGGACCACCTTTTTGTATGAATGAGGATAAATGTTGGAGTACTCCCATACTCCAACGTTTTTTACAGGGATATGTTGAGTAAATAGCTATATTAAATGGACCTAAGGTGGCTTTATGTATGCGTCCAAACCACAACTGCATATAACATCTAAAAATCAATTAGTTTGGTCTAGGGTGTTCATCACCATCTTTTATAGTTTTAAATAATTCTTCGGATTTTGTAAGAATTTAATTCAAGTACATTAGAACTGGAATGTCCCCCCAAATCAATAAAATTCAATCCTCAGACTCGGACGGCTTGATTTTATACCGGCGCATAAATTCGTTCTACCAGGCACGCAGAAAAAATGCGTGCGCGGATGCTATTTGACAAAAATTTCTATTTGCTGCAATTGCGCAGAAGTCTCAAATTCGCACGAACTTCTGCCTATATGCACACTAGAGTGGCCTTATTTTTCAATATAGGAATTTTAGGGATGCTCTGACCTGATTTTTCTGTACGTAATAATAAATCATTCCAAACAAGTTTTAGCCCAATTCTACCATTGTCGCAAAATTAAATTAAATTGTGAATAGACATTGAAACGGTTTTTTAATAAAAGGGACATACATTTTGTTTTATTCCTTTTATAAATGGAAAGGCTTATTAATTTATTTTTGTATGGAAGTAAAGGCACTCTAATGTGCACAAATGGACTTTAGAAGAATCAAAACGGGTGAATGCCGCTTGGTATACATACATATCTCCATACATACATTTTCCAGTATGTTTTTCGTAAGCTGAATGTCAAAACTAGACTGTGAGCTGTCAAACTTCGAGAAAAAAGAAGCAATCAGCAGAGCTCGTGCTTCCACCTGATTTCGTCCAAGTGATTTCAAGCATCGATGGCAAAAATTGTCGAAATTGCTAAAATGAACAAAAATGCAAAAATATAATATTTTAGAATCAGATTCACTTTGAAACAACGAATGGGAAAGGTGAGGAAGGGACAAGGGGTGCCTTTTATACCGACTTAGATTTCACTGTACCAGGCGCGCATAAAAATTAGCCGTCACAATTATGAAAAATCATATGCTACACTTTGACCGTGACGCTGCAAGCAGATCGCGACATTTGCCCTGCCGTTACTATGCTACACACAACTATATGTACAAACGCAATGTATGGCAACAACAAAATACATTGCATTCGCCTGCATACACAACTATACATACGTTTGCACTTGTTACAACAACAATAAAACACATTTCGGCATTTTCATTGGAAATTTGTCTTTCGTCCGCGAATTCCATGAAATTCAACACAAATTTTGCGGTTAAAATGATTGAAAAAGGAACTTAAGTCGTAATAGGTTACAAATTTTGTGAAATTTTTCGTCGCAAGTGATTTTTTTAAATGCTCTTACCTGACATAAGCGGGTTTTTTTTCTAAAATCAGTTTGGAAGAAGCACTTATTTCTTTTAAACTTGGTTTAAAATAAAACTGTTGCGATTAGTCGAAGGTAGTTAGCTGGAAAATCATAAGAAATCATGACCCTTTTATGTAATGGTGTTATTTCTTTTTAATATGTATCAACAAAAGTTTTGTTAACAGTTAAATGTGTTTTTTCGCTCTCCTGTAAAATTTGGTTTTTAGACTTAAGCGGGTTTTCCAAAAGTCCACAGATTTGTGTATAAAACGTATTACGATTAAAGTGGGTGGACTTTTCGGGGCCATAATTTTGTAATTTCATCAGGCGTTGCTTTGAGCGATGACTAGTGACTATTGGAAAAAGTGAGGTATACATATATCGAGAGCCACACTGCTAAACCCTATATGTTCAAACCAAAAAGTTTTCAGCAGAGGGAAAAAACTGTAATAATTATAACATATGTATGTATATGATGGATGGTTATTACATTTCACCACTGAAAAGAAACTTGAAGTTTTAACCCGATTTTAACTGCTTTTTAATGCGCGAAATATCACGATCTGTGGCTCAGAACCTTATTTTTGGAAAAATAGTGACTTACAGGGTTTTGCAGTGGTTCTGTCGATACGGTCATCCTCCGCCTGGTAATAGCAGTCAAACCAACTAGTAAGCAAACTGAAAACTGGTATAAATTCTACGGAATCTGGTCAGCCATGGGAATTCCCTGCATGCTGTCCTAGCTCTGAACATTCCCATATTCTCCAAAACATTAGAAATATGCCAATAATCAATTATCCCTGCTTATACATGCAAATTATTTTTATAATGTGCAATATTTCGGGGTAGTGCTTGATAAATATTCTTTAAACTAATCGCCAAATGGTAAAGGGTTATTTCAAGAAGACCCCGAACCAATTCTAAAAGATTCTGGAATCCCTTTCAATAAGTGATACCCCAACCCGTCATAACAACAGCCTTTGTACCAAATTGGATAT
This sequence comes from Sphenella marginata, assembly GCA_951509765.1. NCBI lineage: Eukaryota > Metazoa > Arthropoda > Insecta > Diptera > Tephritidae > Sphenella > Sphenella marginata. The sequence continues at coordinate 27,471,528 of OX608083.1, forward strand.
TCCATCATTCACCGCAGAAGACATTCTTTACTTGAAGGATGTTACTGGTATGAAACCTTTTGCTGAAGCCTTATACTTTTTACAAGGCGAAAAAGGAGTTTCTAGGGAAGCGTCATTCCCACTTTGGCGACGATCAAAACAAGACTTGATCGAATTATAAAGGATAAGGGGATAATTTCTTAAAGCAACGGTTAATACTTTTGCTATGGAAGTTGCTTAGTAGATTTGATAAGTATTTTACGCTACCTCCTGAAACAAACAAAGCAATCGTGTCAGCTATACTGCATCCGGAAGTCAAACTTCAGTGCTTTAGTCCAATAAGTGGTTTAACAAAGGAAGTTGAACAAATAGTTATTGACTACATCACCGTAAACCGCTCCGATAACTTCAATGAAAATGAATCCGTGGCTCAGCTGCAAACTAGCTCATTTTATGACTTTGGTACCGAACAAAGTACTTTTGGTAAGAAAACTAAATGCCGTTTAATAAGATTTTACATTCTTCTAAGTTTGTCACATATTTTAATATATTTCAGGACCAAGTACAGATATTTCAAGTATGGAACGCGAAGTCAACATAAATCTTTCCGACCCTTTTATTTCACAGTTTAAAGAAATTGAAAGAATTACCGGTACTAGAAAATGCATTTAGAAAAGCGAACACGTGCACTTACCGACAAGCACTTCGAAATGCTAACTATAATGGCTTAAGCAGATACAGTACGTCAGCGTCGACGTATCCGTCATACGTTGAAATTTAGAACAAAATCAACTTTGCCGTATGCGTCGTACCTGTCGCTACGCACACAAACACTTCTCGTCTACTCAGCTGTCAGTTTTTTCAACGTATCGCCGTACTGTATCTGCTTAAGCCATAATGAAGGCAAACTCAGGCTTTATTTAGTAATTTTTAAACTTTAAAATTAGTATATCTTATTTTTGGATGCCATTTGTGCAAAAGTTTGTAACCACGATTTCATTTTTGTACATTCCGATAGTAAAACAAGCTGTGTAGACGAAGTTGCTTTGAGGCAAGTTCCAGGCTCCTACGGAATTGTACAAGCATGCACAAACAAGGGCCCGGAAGATAGCCCCCTTCCCCACCACCCTTTCGGTCTCGACGGCCCCGCCTGTAGATTGGTGCTAGGAGGCTTTACAGAAGACAGAGGACAAATTTTCTGGAAGCCATGAGGTGTGTGAACCAGAAACAAAATCACACATACATAGCATAAATTTGTTCACCACCGTCTCCGATAAGGCGAAGAAAAAATGTGAATCTTTGCGGGTGAAAATGTAAATCGCGGTAAGGGTGATTGCATATGATGCGAAATCTATGACGAAACAAAATTGGGATGCCGATATACTGGGTCGTGTTTTGGATGCTAGTGGAAAATTATAAAGCATAACAGCTCAACCTAATATAAACGCACAGCGTTTTCGGGCGCACAGAAGTCTATATGCAATTATTTGAGTAACCGAAATTAAAGTGCGTTCGTTGCTTTTATTGGTCGAAAGATGAATAGTTTTATTGTATATAGAAGTCCACACTTGTGTTTACAACATTTGGTAGACGATTAAAATTGAGATATTTGTCTGAAAGAGTTCGCTAAAATAACAAAAATGATCAAACAATAACACTAGTTTACAGCCAAAAAATACCAACCAATTCATGCATATGGGTGTATTGGCACTGACATCCCGAGTTGTGAACATATTTTGAAAAATTTTTGTATGGTTAGGTTTTCGAGATATCGGCAATTTTGTGTTTTTTCAGGTATCACTTCTTTCAAAAATTCTTTTCATCGATGTTAGAAAAGCGATGGACGCAAGCAGTACCTCGTTTGAAAGGAAATTGAAATACGCTTCCAACGATGTATAATATGTAGGGGTTGACCAAACCATTGCTGAATTTTTCGGATTTTTGAAAAAATTTTGATTTTGAAAATATTTTTGAAGTTAACTTCTTAGGCGGCGATATGAAGTTTTTATTGAGAGTAAAATTGAGAAAACTGTATTGTAATAGATGATATAACGGGAACTATGCAACGGAAATAGAATATTGGTTGTTGTCTTTGAAATCCTCACTACGCTGCGTAGATGGCACTAGAAACGCCAGACGACGCTAGATGGTGCACACCAACACACACACACGCTGTACATAATTGCCTTTGGTGCTGGTTAGATTAGTACAGTAATTAAGTACATAGTTGATTTTTGTTGCTGCAATTGTCAACTCATTTGTTATTGTCATGCTTGTTGAGTATAATCCCTGCAAAAAACCGAAATACTCTGTTCCATACTCCATAGAGTACTCCTTAAGGAGTATCGGAGTACTCCAACACTTATCCTCGCTCATATAAAAGAGGTGGTCCAATTTACATGGCGATGGCCGGTAATTGGATCACCTAATCCGACTCGGAGTACTCCATTTCTTTGCTTTTGAATACTCTATAGACCACCTACATGAGAGTACTCCCAAAATCCTCCTATTGGATTACTCTATGGACTATTCAACAGCAAAGCGAGAGAGGGAGTAGGTGGTCCTCAAAAAGAACACATACTCCCTCTCTCGCTTTACTGCAAAGTACTCTATAGAGTAATATTTTGCCAGCATTTTCAAAGTACTCTCACGTAGGTGCTCCATAGACTATTCAGCAGGGTGCTCCGATATGGATTAGGTGATCCAATCACCGGACATGGGCTTATAAATTGGACCACCTTTTTGTATGAATGAGGATAAATGTTGGAGTACTCCCATACTCCAACGTTTTTTACAGGGATATGTTGAGTAAATAGCTATATTAAATGGACCTAAGGTGGCTTTATGTATGCGTCCAAACCACAACTGCATATAACATCTAAAAATCAATTAGTTTGGTCTAGGGTGTTCATCACCATCTTTTATAGTTTTAAATAATTCTTCGGATTTTGTAAGAATTTAATTCAAGTACATTAGAACTGGAATGTCCCCCCAAATCAATAAAATTCAATCCTCAGACTCGGACGGCTTGATTTTATACCGGCGCATAAATTCGTTCTACCAGGAACGCAGAAAAAATGCGTGCGCGGATGCTATTTGACAAAAATTTCTATTTGCTGCAATTGCGCAGAAGTCTCAAATTCGCACGAACTTCTGCCTATATGCACACTAGAGTGGCCTTATTTTTCAATATAGGAATTTTAGGGATGCTCTGACCTGATTTTTCTGTACGTAATAATAAATCATTCCAAACAAGTTTTAGCCCAATTCTACCATTGTCGCAAAATTAAATTAAATTGTGAATAGACATTGAAACGGTTTTTTAATAAAAGGGACATACATTTTGTTTTATTCCTTTTATAAATGGAAAGGCTTATTAATTTATTTTTGTATGGAAGTAAAGGCACTCTAATGTGCACAAATGGACTTTAGAAGAATCAAAACGGGTGAATGCCGCTTGGTATACATATCTCCATACATACATTTTCCAGTATGTTTTTCGTAAGCTGAATGTCAAAACTAGACTGTGAGCTGTCAAACTTCGAGAAAAAAGAAGCAATCAGCAGAGCTCGTGCTTCCACCTGATTTCGTCCAAGTGATTTCAAGCATCGATGGCAAAAATTGTCGAAATTGCTAAAATGAACAAAAATGCAAAAATATAATATTTTAGAATCAGATTCACTTTGAAACAACGAATGGGAAAGGTGAGGAAGGGACAAGGGGTGCCTTTTATACCGACTTAGATTTCACTGTACCAGGCGCGCATAAAAATTAGCCGTCACAATTATGAAAAATCATATGCTACACTTTGACCGTGACGCTGCAAGCAGATCGCGACATTTGCCCTGCCGTTACTATGCTACACACAACTATATGTACAAACGCAATGTATGGCAACAACAAAATACATTGCATTCGCCTGCATACACAACTATACATACGTTTGCACTTGTTACAACAACAATAAAACACATTTCGGCATTTTCATTGGAAATTTGTCTTTCGTCCGCGAATTCCATGAAATTCAACACAAATTTTGCGGTGAATATTTAAGAAAGACATGTCAAAGCGGAGACGAAACCCTGTTGCGGACCTTTCAGACTTTTGTGTTTCATCGTTCCCATTGAGTGGCAAACTGCTCCCTCTTATTATTCTATGCTCTTTGCCTATATGCACACTAGAGTGGCCTTATTTTTCAATATAGCAAAGAGCATAGGATAATAAGAGGGAGCAGTTTGCCACTCAATTTTTGGCTGGAACGTTTTGGTGTTCCTCTAGAAGATCCACGACAGGGTTCTTACCACACTTTTTGAAGCCTGTCCGTAAATCGAAAACTTTGAATTTTTCTTTCGTCTTTCTATCGCGATGCTGATACCCCTTGCTAATTTTTATGGGGGCCTAGTGCGTGGTAGCAATCAGCAGTTCAAAATGCTAATCTCGAATACACCTTATTCATATTTCGTTATTTCTGGATTTAAGAAGTTAACTTCTTTCACGTGTACTGGGTACACGCGGTTTTTTTTTTTGCGAAGTTGTAAAAATCAGGAACTTTTTATTTTTTCTAAAATTAGTGTGTATAATTACAAACACTTTAAGCATAATATTACCTAGTTCTAGGAAAAACTGTATTTTTGGCGATTTTTTTTGTAAAATTTCAATATTTTCAAAATTACTGTGCGATGCATTGCACTTCTATATCGCAGTACTTTTTGTTTTCAATCAAGTATGTTGCGAAAATTTGACAATTAATTATAAAGGATATTTCTTAAATGTGCTTTATCCACTATTCTAAAAACATATGTAAATCGGTTGAAATTATATTTAACTTTATTAAAATGTGTTCGAATGATCCTAATAGTTTTTGCTACGTTTGTGGTGTTCTTGTGAAAGCGATATCTCGTCATTTAATGAGAAGAATTAGTGCTAACAATTTATTAGAACCTTATAAAAAATACTTTGGATTTGCTCCTAAGAATATCGGTAAACCGTGGGCGCCGAATTGTGTATGTAATGCTTGCCGAGGAATTTTGAACCGAATCGGTAAGGGTAAAGACAGTTTTTTTACTTTTGGAAGTCCGATGTTATGGAGGGAACCGAAGAACCATATTTCCGACTGTTATTTCTGTTTAACAGAAAAACCTGGCGGACGCGGAAAAGAAGCAATTTATCCAGTTGTTGAATCAGTTACGTATACAGTGCCACATTCAGCCTTACATCCAAAACCGGTATTAAGTAAAGCAAACTCTTCTGAATATAAAAGAAAACCGTCTATTGATTGGAGTGACCCAGAAATGGAGTCAAGTGCTAAAAAGTTGCTTAATCAGGCTGAACTAAATGATTTGTGCAGAGATCTGTATTTAACGAAATCTGACTCGGAATTACTTGCATCGCGTATGCAACAATGGGAATATTTAAAACCCGATACTCGTGTGTCCTATTATCGTCAACGAAGTAACGATTTCGCGAAGTTTTTTTCTAAAGTGGAAGATATTTACTTTTGTAACGATGTCACTGGTCTATTTTCTGCGCTACAACAGGATTATAATGCTTGTGATTGGCGACTTTTTATTGATGGAGGCAATGACAATTGCATATGGAAAATACGTCAAAGAAAACTATGAATCCATGAAACAAATTTTGAGCTAGATTCAGTATGATCAACACAGGTGGAAAGTTTGTGCAGACTTAAAGGTCGTTGCCATATTATCAGGACTTCAAGGAGGGAATACAAAATTTCCCTGCTTTCTTTGTTTGTGGGACAGCCGTGACCGTGCCAATCACTTTACCAGAAGAGTTTGGCCAAGTCGACAACAACATACAACTGGAGACTACAACATGAAAAACGATTACCTAATCCCTGGTGAAAAAATAATACTTCCTCCCCTACATATTAAGCTTGGATTATTTTCAATATTCGTGAAAAAACTGCCGAAAGATGGCCCCGAAATAAAGTATTTAAAAGATAAATATCCAAGGTTGTCAGCGAGTAACAATCAAAAACTTAAACGTTAAAAATGTATGTTAAAACATTAAAAAATGAATTTAAACAAACAAGGAATATATAACAGAAACAAAACATTTATGTAGCATTTAATTCATTGATGAAGTATGTGTGCAAAAATCGCACACTAACATGACGTCCCACATTTCCGTTTTCCCGTCTTACACTTAAAGAGATATATAAATTTAGCACATGGTAGCACTCGTTGGCATCTTTCGTTTGTTACCTATGTATATTGTATGAATACTTTTTTGGTTACCCATGGTCAACATATTGGTCGATAACTCTTTAACCGGTCGAAATAAGACGTGTTCAAGTTTAACGTGTAATAATACCATGGTGAAAGCCTCATTTCATTCTAATTAGAAATTTTCGAGTGATGCGACCACAAACATACAGACAGAAAGACAGACAGACAAAAGTTTAAAAAAAAGTTTGAATTGCACGCTATTAGCTTAATACGGATTGACACTATGAAATTTTTTTTAATATCTGCAATATTCAGACCTCGCTGCTAAAATTTTAATAAATGTTGAAATTTACAAAAAAAATCGCCAAAAATACAGTTTTTCCTAGAACTTGGTAATATTATGCTTAAAATGTTTGTAATTATACACACTAATTTTAGAAAAAATAAAAAGTTCCTGATTTTTACAACTTCGCAAAAAAAAAATATTTTCAAAATCAAAATTTTTTCAAAAATCGTAAAAATTCGCCAAAATTTTGACTTTGACCAGCTTTTGCTCAGCAATGGTTTGGTCCACCCCTACATATTATACATCGTTGAAAGCATATTTTAATTTCCTTTCAAACGAGGTACTGCTTGCGTCCATCGCTTTTCTAACATCGATGAAAAGAATTTTTGAAAGAAGTGATACCTGAAAAAACACAAAATTGCCGATATCTCGAAAACCTAACCATACAAAAATTTTTCAAAATATGTTTTGTGCTCGGCATACCAATGCCAATGCAGCCATATACATGAATATCTTGGTATTTTTTCAAATTAATTATTTGTAAACTAGTGTAATTAATAAAATTACCATAACCTCAATTTTAAACGTCACGCACAAAAATCTTGGATTTTGAGTTAGCTTTTAGCGCACGCTATTCTATTTCGGTTACTCTCATACAAGTTGTATGGGCATTAGACAATTTTGATAAAAAACTCACGCTGTGCGTTCATATTAGGTTGAGCTGTAAGAAAGTGGCACATACATATACATATATACTATGCTTAGAGTTTAACTTTAATTACCTTTTTGGAGACTAATATTCTTTGCTTAGCTCTATTTATTTTGAGCCCTTTATTTCAATTTCGAAGACGAAATTGAATTCTGCATTTAAAAAAGGAACGTTTTTTGGATGTTTCTAAAGTGCGCAATTTCCGATGCATTCGGGCTACAAAATATATGGCCCTCAAGCGCTCTACGTTCGTGAAGCTTTTTGTGAACTGCCCCTTGATATTTGGTCTAAGTAGGTAAAATCTTTCTCTTTACTTTCATAGCCATCGAACTTAATTTGTGTATCATATAGCCATAAATTCACTATAAAGGATCGTTATGAAGAATACCGAAATCATCAGGTTGGGACGCGGTAAGTGTATTCATTACTTCTGGCTCCATTGATGCATCTAATTAGTTACTATCTTTAAGCTCTTCAGTTTCATATGAAGTACTATTCGAGTTAAATGACAGCGGAAGCATATTCTTAAGGAATGCACCGAGCCACTCTGTTGAATCTGCTACAACATTACCCCTGCCCTGCAAATATTCCGTATTTCGAGCTTCGAAAAAGTATATACAGTGGTGGCAATGGCGTGGATAATTTTTGAGAGGTCGTTGGATATTTGTGTGTATTCTCCAAGTAAACACAATATTTCATATTTTTTGTATTTATTAACTTTTAACACACGGTGGGTTTTAAGCATGTTTTATTATTTTATTATTATTATTTTATTTATTATTTTTCTTTGGAATTCTCAAATATGCATTAAAATAAGATGATATGTTGATTTTAAGCATCTTTCTACAAGCTCTTTTTTAAAAAAACTGATTTTAAAAATGTAAAATACCAAATTTTGAGATTTTTTGCATTGCAGGCTTAAACAGAATATTGATTGGCCCAAAAAAGGATGCTGAAAATGGGCCAATAAAGTGGCGTGAGATTGTACGGCTTCAATATATGAAAGAGAACTTCTTTTATTTTTGTTATACCTAGTATAGTAAGAAATTTTGATGCTCCCGTGAACAAAAGCGAAAAATGCTCAGCTCTTAAAGTCGGAAGACCATCTTTCCTGCTAAAGGAAGATATGTTTAGGCCGTTACACCCAACCCCGTTGAAGCTAACATACCTAAAATGGTAAAATTTGGCCCTGCTTCTTCCGTATATTCCACCTGTCCACCACGATCCACACGAATATTCCCCATGAAACAAACACCAAAATTTCACAAAAAAGAAGTCAAACTAAGAAGGAAGATGAGAACTCCTTAACACTTTTTAGTGTTAGCTGTTTTATGTATGTATATCTGTTAAAATTGAGGGGAAAACTGCACTCATCTTAAGTACAGCATTTGACAGCGCCGACGTTCATGTCGCAGTAGCGCAGGTGATAAGCGTTCGGACTACAACGTGCGCGTCGCGAGTTCGGTTTCATGTTCGGAGAGCTTATTTTCTATAACTTTTAACACCACAAAATTTTTTCGCGTTAACTAAAGTGTTAGCTAACACTTTTCGGTGTTAAGGGAAGTTAACGCTAACACTTGGCGTTAAAAAAGTTACAGAATCGCAAAAAGTGTTAAAAATGGTGTTAAGCGAAGTTAACGCTAACACTTGGCGTTAAAAAAGTTACAGAATCGCGCTACAGCAGTTCAAAATGCTAATCTCGAATACACCTTATTCATATTTCGTTATTTCTGAATTTAAGAAGTTAACTTCTTTCACGTGTACTGGGTACATTACTTACTTTACATTATTACTTTTTTATTTCATGCAACTTATGGTTCAGTTAAGCTTGCATGGCAGGGCATAGCATAGCAATACACAGCACGTAAAAGAAAATGTTGATTATACTTCGCACAACGCACAGCCCCTTAAAATCAGATATTCGCGAAACATACAGAATTTCATGAGCTCGCACACATTCTTTCAGCTTCTCTTCTTCCATTACAACGCTTTTATTTGTTTTTTACTAAAATTTATAAGAATAATAAGCAAAAGCTTTGACAGTAGGTATGTTAAGTTACATAGAGATCAAAATTCAACAGACTTCTATGCCATGCTCTGGGTTGCCATGCGTTGTATAATCGAATACATGTAAAACCCATTTAACAGATATCGAAAATGACAGAACCCATGCAATGTAATGCCATGCTATGCAAGCATAACTGAACCATTAAATGCATTTTATGTCTAAGACGGGCTTTCAATTTAAAGTTGACGAAAAGGTAATTTTAACATTTAAAAATCATGGTATGTGTCTATAGTTGTAGGATTTTAAACTACAAATTTCAGTTTGGCTGTTTTCCAAATTCCATGGAATTTTATCACGTTGTAACAAAGTTACATATTTCTTAAACAAATTTGTAAGTTATGAGCAAGCTCGAGACCAGTTAACAATAATTCTAATGGTTCAGTTAAGCTTGCATAGCAGGGCATAGCATAGCAGTACACAGCACGTAAAAGAAAATGTTGATTATACTTCGCACAACGCACAGCCCCTCAAAATCAGATATTCGCGAAACATACAGAATTTCATGAGCTCGCACACATTCTTTCAGCTTTTCTTCTTCCATTACAACGCTTTTATTTGTTTTTTACTAAAATTTATAAGAATAATAAGCAAAAGCTTTGACAGTACGTATGTTAAGTTACATAGAGATCAAAATTCAACAGACTTCTATGCCATGCTCTGGGTTGCCATGCGTTGTATAATCGAATACATGTAAAACCAATTCAACAGATATCGGAAATGACAGATCCCATGCAATGTATTGCTATGCTATGCAAGCATAATTGAACCATAAACGAATTAATATTGTCAGTTTTTGGGAAAAATTGATAATTGGAGAAAAATTACAAAGAACAAATCTACAGCGATGGATAGGATTACATGTTTCAGAGTTTCCAGGCTCATCATCAGATCCCTTTTCGGACACGGATTCGAACTCGTGTCTGCACCAAAGCCGCTGTTAGAAAATTCCAACACTAAGCAATGATGCCCTGTGACGTCACAATCGTCGACGTCTAACAGCGGCTTTGGTGCAGACACGAGTTCGAATCCGTGTCCGAAAAGGGATCTGATGATGATTTGTTCTTTGTAATTTTTCTCCAATTATCAATTTTTCCCAAAAACTGACAATATTAATTCGTTTAGAATTATTGTTAACTGGTCTCGAGCTTGCTCATAACTTACAAATTTGTAAACAAAAATAGACCGCAAAATCCAACAACAAAATTTCTTAAACATTTATTTTGTAATTGTATAGTTGTTTAGCATCAAAAGTAAGGTTATTAAATTACCTTTCATTTGATGATAATTGCGTTTAAATCGCTAAATAATTTATTGTTAGAATTTCCAACTACATTTCCTCAAAGGAGTCGCCAAAGTAATTGATATGCTAAAAGTAGATTTGTGTATAAAACGTATTACGATTAAAGTGGGTGGACTTTTCGGGGCCATAATTTTGCAATTTCATCAGGCGTTGCTTTGAGCGATGACTAGTGACTATTGGAAAAAGTGAGGTATACATATATCGAGAGCCACACTGCTAAACCCTATATGTTTAAACCAAAAAGTTTTCAGCAGAGGGAAAAAACTGTAATAATTATAACATATGTATGTATGTATATGATGGATGGTTATTACATTTCACCACTGAAAAGAAACTTGAAGTTTTAACCCGATTTTAACTGCTTTTTAATGCGCGAAACATCACGATCTGTGGCTCAGAACCTTATTTTTGGAAAAATAGTGACTTACAGGGTTTTGCAGTGGTTCTGTCGATACGGTCATCCTCCGCCTGGTAATAGCAGTCAAACCAACTAGTAAGCAAACTGAAAACTGGTATAAATTCTACGGAATCTGGTCAGCCATGGGAATTCCCTGCGTGCTGTCCTAGCTCTGAACATTCCCATATTCTCCAAAACATTAGAAATATGCCAATAATCAATTATCCCTGCTTATACATGCAAATTATTTTTATAATGTGCAATATTTCGGGGTAGTGCTTGATAAATATGCTTTAAACTAATCGCCAAATGGTAAAGGGTTATTTCAAGAAGACCCCGAACCAATTTCTAAAAGATTCTGTAATCCCTTTCAATAAGTGATACCCCAACCCGTCATAACAACAGCCTTTGTACCAAATTGGATATTCCATCATTCACCGCAGAAGACATTCTTTACTTGAAGGATGTTACTGGTATGAAACCTTTTGCTGAAGCCTTAGACTTTTTACAAGGCGAAAAAGGAGTTTTCTAGGGAAGCGTCTGTCCCACTTTGGCGACGATCAAAACAAGACTTGATCGAATTATAAAGGATAAGGGGATAATTTCTTAAAGCAACGGTTAATACTTTTGCTATGGAAGTTGAAACAAACAAAGCAATCGTGTCAGCTATACTGCATCCGGAAGTCAAACTTCAGTGCTTTAGTCCAATAAGTGGTTTAACAAAGGAAGTTGAACAAATAGTTATTGACTACATCACCGTAAACCGCTCCGATAACTTCAATGAAAATGAATTCGTGGCTCAGCTGCAAACTAGCTCATTTTATGACTTTGGTACCGAACAAAGTACTTTTGGTAAGAAAACTAAATGCCGTTTAATAAGATTTTACATTCTTCTAAGTTTGTCACATATTTTAATATATTTCAGGACCAAGTACAGATATTTCAAGTATGGAACGCGAAGTCAACATAAATCTTTCCGACCCTTTTATTTCACAGTTTAAAGAAATTGAAAGAATTACCGGTACTAGAAAATGCATTTAGAAAAGCGAACACGTGCACTTACCGACAAGCACTTCGAAATGCTAACTACATATAATGGCTTAAGCAGATACAGTACGTCAGCGTCGACGTATCCGTCATACGTTGAAATTTAGAACAAAATCAACTTTGCCGTATGCGTCGTACCTGTCGCTACGCACACAAACACTTCTCGTCTACTCAGCTGTCAGTTTTTTCAACGTATCGCCGTACTGTATCTGCTTAAGCCATAATGAAGGCAAACTCAGGCTTTATTTAGTAATTTTTAAACTTTAAAATTAGTATATCTTATTTTTGGATGCAATTTGTGCAAAAGTTTGTAACCACGATTTCATTTTTGTACATTCCGATAGTAAAACAAGCTGTGTAGACGAAGTTGCTTTGAGGCAAGTTCCAGGCTCCTACGGAATTGTACAAGCATGCACAAACAAGGGCCCGGAAGATAGCCCCCTTCCCCACCACCCTTTCGGTCTCGAAGGCCCCGCCTGTAGATTGGTGCTAGGAGGCTTTACAGAAGACATTAGGACAAATTTTCTGGAAGCCATGAGGTGTGTGAACCAGAAACAAAATCACACATACATAGCATAAATTTGTTCACCACCGTCTCCGATAAGGCGAACAAAAAATGTGAATCTTTGCGGGTGAAAATGTAAATCGCGGTAAGGGTGATTGCATATGATGCGAAATCTATGACGAAACAAAATTGGGATGCCGATATACTGGGTCGTGTTTTGGATGCTAGTGGAAAATTATAAAGCATAACAGCTCAACCTAATATAAACGCACAGCGTTTTCGGACGCACAGAAGTATATATGCAATTATTTGAGTAACCGAAATTAAAGTGCGTTCGTTGCTTTTACTGGTCGAAAGATGAATAGTTTTAATGTATATAGAAGTCCAAATTTGTGTTTACAACATTTGGTAGACGTTTAAAATAACAAAAATGATCAAACAATAATTAATAAAATTACCATAACACAATTTTAAACGTCACGCACAAAAATCTTGGATTTTGAGTTAGCTTTTAGCGCACGCAATTCTATTTCGGTTACTCTCATACAAGTTGTATGGGCATTAGACAATTTTGACAAAAAACTCACGCTGTGCGTTCATATTAGGTTGAGCTGTAAGAAAGTGGCACATACATATGTATACATACATATATACTATGCTTAGAGTTTAACTTTAATTACCTTTTTGGAGACTAATATTCTTTGCTTAGCTCTATTTATTTTGAGCCCTTTATTTCAATTTCGAAGACGAAATTGAATTCTGCATTTAAAAAAGGAACGTTTTTTGGATGTTTCTAAAGTGCGCAATTTCCGATGCATTCGGGCTACAAAATATATGGCCCTCAAGCGCTCTACGTTCGTGAAGCTTTTTGTGAACTGCCCCTTGATATTTGGTCTAAGTAGGTAAAATCTTTCTCTTTACTTTCATAGCCATCGAACTTAATTTGTGTATCATATAGCCATAAATTCACTATAAAGGATCGTTATGAAGAATACCGAAATCATCAGGTTGGGACGCGGTAAGTGTATTCATTACTTCTGGCTCCATTGATGCATCTAATTAGTTACTATCTTTAAGCTCTTCAGTTTCATATGAAGTACTATTCGAGTTAAATGACAGCGGAAGCATATTCTTAAGGAATGCACCGAGCCACTCTGTTGAATCTGCTACAACATTACCCCTGCCCTGCAAATATTCCGTATTTCGAGCTTCGAAAAAGTATATACAGTGGTGGCAATGGCGTGGATAATTTTTGAGAGGTCGTTGGATATTTGTGTGTATTCTCCAAGTAAACACAATATTTCATATTTTTTGTATTTATTAACTTTTAACACACGGTGGGTTTTAAGCATGTTTTATTATTTTATTATTATTATTTTATTTATTATTTTTCTTTGGAATTCTCAAATATGCATTAAAATAAGATGATATGTTGATTTTAAGCATCTTTCTACAAGCTCTTTTTTAAAAAAACTGATTTTAAAAATGTAAAATACCAAATTTTGAGATTTTTTGCATTGCAGAATATTGATTGACCCAAAAAAGGATGCTGAAAATGGGCCAATAAAGTGGCGTGAGATTGTACGGCTTCAATATAAGAAAGAGAACTTCTTTTATTTTTGTTATACCTAGTATAGTAAGAAATTTTGATGCTCCCGTGAACAAAGGCGAAAATGCTAAGCTCTTAAAGTCGGAAGACCATCTTTCCTGCTAAAGGAAGATGTGTTTAAGCCGTTACACCCAACCTCGTTGAAGCTAACATACCTAAAATGGGAAAATTTGGCCCTGCTTCTTCCGTATATTCCACCTGTCCACCACGATTTTTATTTGAATATTCCCCATGAAACAAACACCAAAATTTCACAAAAAAGAAGTCAAACTAAGAAGGAAGATGAGAACTCAGAACTTGGTGAAGCCAACGACAGCCTTTTATCTGATTATGATAATTAGACACACGGTGGTCCTGTAAATACTTAATATAATGTCCCTATGCCTAAAAATAAGAATTTTTATTTATTTCCTTGCAAAAATTTATATAGGTAAGTACAAAGAAATCAAAAGAGTAAAGGTAAACAAAAATTTTGCAGCAATTCTATATAATTATTTTCTATTCAAATATGAGCTAATATCTAATAAAAAATCAGCGAGACTTCCTACGAACTTACGTTTATCACTGTATTTTACTAAAATTAAACGGGCTACAAGACTGCATACTCAAAAAAAAAACCGCGTGTACCCAGTACACGTGAAAGAAGTTAACTTCTTAAATCCAGAAATAACGAAATATGAATAAGGTGTATTCGAGATTAGCATTTTGAACTGCTGATTGCTACCACGCACTAGGCCCCCATAAAAATTAGCAAGGGGTATCAGCATCGCGATAGAAAGACGAAAGAAAAATTCAAAGTTTTCGATTTACGGACAGGCTTCAAAAAGTGTGGTAAGAACCCTGTCGTGGATCTTCTAGAGGAACACCAAAACGTTCCAGCCAAAAATTGAGTGGCAAACTGCTCCCTCTTATTATCCTATGCTCTTTGCTATATTGAAAAATAAGGCCACTCTAGTGTGCATATAGGCAAAGAGCATAGAATAATAAGAGGGAGCAGTTTGCCACTCAATGGGAACGATGAAACACAAAAGTCTGAAAGGTCCGCAACAGGGTTTCGTCTCCGCTTTGACATGTCTTTCTTAAATATTCACCGCAAAATTTGTGTTGAATTTCATGGAATTCGCGGACGAAAGACAAATTTCCAATGAAAATGCCGAAATGTGTTTTATTGTTGTTGTAACAAGTGCAAACGTATGTATAGTTGTGTATGCAGGCGAATGCAATGTATTTTGTTGTTGCCATACATTGCGTTTGTACATATAGTTGTGTGTAGCATAGTAACGGCAGGGCAAATGTCGCGATCTGCTTGCAGCGTCACGGTCAAAGTGTAGCATATGATTTTTCATAATTGTGACGGCTAATTTTTATGCGCGCCTGGTACAGTGAAATCTAAGTCGGTATAAAAGGCACCCCTTGTCCCTTCCTCACCTTTCCCATTCGTTGTTTCAAAGTGAATCTGATTCTAAAATATTATATTTTTGCATTTTTGTTCATTTTAGCAATTTCGACAATTTTTGCCATCGATGCTTGAAATCACTTGGACGAAATCAGGTGGAAGCACGAGCTCTGCTGATTGCTTCTTTTTTCTCGAAGTTTGACAGCTCACAGTCTAGTTTTGACATTCAGCTTACGAAAAACATACTGGAAAATGTATGTATGGAGATATGTATGTATACCAAGCGGCATTCACCCGTTTTGATTCTTCTAAAGTCCATTTGTGCACATTAGAGTGCCTTTACTTCCATACAAAAATAAATTAATAAGCCTTTCCATTTATAAAAGGAATAAAACAAAATGTATGTCCCTTTTATTAAAAAACCGTTTCAATGTCTATTCACAATTTAATTTAATTTTGCGACAATGGTAGAATTGGGCTAAAACTTGTTTGGAATGATTTATTATTACGTACAGAAAAATCAGGTCAGAGCATCCCTAAAATTCCTATATTGAAAAATAAGGCCACTCTAGTGTGCATATAGGCAGAAGTTCGTGCGAATTTGAGACTTCTGCGCAATTGCAGCAAATAGAAATTTTTGTCAAATAGCATCCGCGCACGCATTTTTTCTGCGTGCCTGGTAGAACGAATTTATGCGCCGGTATAAAATCAAGCCGTCCGAGTCTGAGGATTGAATTTTATTGATTTGGGGGGACATTCCAGTTCTAATGTACTTGAATTAAATTCTTACAAAATCCGAAGAATTATTTAAAACTATAAAAGATGGTGATGAACACCCTAGACCAAACTAATTGATTTTTAGATGTTATATGCAGTTGTGGTTTGGACGCATACATAAAGCCACCTTAGGTCCATTTAATATAGCTATTTACTCAACATATCCCTGTAAAAAACGTTGGAGTATGGGAGTACTCCAACATTTATCCTCATTCATACAAAAAGGTGGTCCAATTTATAAGCCCATGTCCGGTGATTGGATCACCTAATCCATATCGGAGCACCCTGCTGAATAGTCTATGGAGCACCTACGTGAGAGTACTTTGAAAATGCTGGCAAAATATTACTCTATAGAGTACTTTGCAGTAAAGCGAGAGAGGGAGTATGTGTTCTTTTTGAGGACCACCTACTCCCTCTCTCGCTTTGCTGTTGAATAGTCCATAGAGTAATCCAATAGGAGGATTTTGGGAGTACTCTCATGTAGGTGGTCTATAGAGTATTCAAAAGCAAAGAAATGGAGTACTCCGAGTCGGATTAGGTGATCCAATTACCGGCCATCGCCATGTAAATTGGACCACCTCTTTTATATGAGCGAGGATAAGTGTTGGAGTACTCCGATACTCCTTAAGGAGTACTCTATGGAGTATGGAACAGAGTATTTCGGTTTTTTGCAGGGATTATACTCAACAAGCATGACAATAACAAATGAGTTGACAATTGCAGCAACAAAAATCAACTATGTACTTAATTACTGTACTAATCTAACCAGCACCAAAGGCAATTATGTACAGCGTGTGTGTGTGTTGGTGTGCACCATCTAGCGTCGTCTGGCGTTTCTAGTGCCATCTACGCAGCCTAGTGAGGATTTCAAAGACAACAACCAATATTCTATTTCCGTTGCATAGTTCCCGTTATATCATCTATTACAATACAGTTTTCTCAATTTTACTCTCAATAAAAACTTCATATCGCCGCCTAAGAAGTTAACTTCAAAAATTCTAGATGTTTTTTTGGCTGAGCAATTAAATTTTATTGCTTGGAGGAGCGTACTTAGATCCTTTTGGCTCCAATCATTAATGAAATATAATTTAGTACGGTTTTGGCCTGGCAAATATATGGCACTACAATGTCCGAAATGACTCGGATCTTTTTGCAAACAAACAAACACCATATTTCACTATACAAATATGGGTATAACTAAATTTCAAAAAAAATGTCCTTTTGGTTCTAAGCCCTTCAAATGTTATAATATCTATATAAAAAATAAGTTTGTACAAGGTTTGGCCAAATCAACTGGTAAATAATCAATCGAAAATCCCGATAAAGGGATAAATCTCTCAAACTGGCAGCACAGCTTGTGGGCAGCATTTTTAAATACGTTAGCTCAAATTCATGGTTATTTTCGAGATCAACAGTGTTCCCAAAAACGACCAAACTCCAAAACAAAACAATGTGAGTAGGAACTTAAGTTGATAGTATCTACTATGTAGATATCTATCTATCACATATTGTGACTATATTATACAGAAAAAAAGTAATTTAATGCAAGTTAAACCAAGTAAAATACATTTTATTACATGTGGGAAAATTGTCCCTTCGTATACTCATACAATCCTTGTTGTTGAACAATTTTTCAATATTGATAAATGCAGTATGTGGGAAACGTCAAATGAAAAAAAATGTTAACCCGTTCGATTTTAAAATTTCTAATTTTTATCAATTTGTTATTTTATTTCAACTTCGGGCTTAAAAAACATATCATACTTTTTTCAAATGAATAAAATACTATATACATTTCGAAAGTGTCAACAATTCCGTTGAGAATTTTGAAATCGGTTGAAGATTGGTTTTTTAATGAATTTTTTTTTAAGTAAAAACTGAAAAAACGTTTTTTAACAATAAAAAAAATTTGAGGGTATAGCGGATTTTTCAAATACCGTTTCGTGTTACACTAGACTAGGTAAACAATCTTAGCTATGTCGCTTGATGAGTGTATTTACTTTTTTTTTTTGTGGCACTGTGTAATTTTTTGACTTTTGCAAATGCGGTTTAACTTTTTAATGAGAAAATTGTATGGGGCCCAAATATTGAACGTGGGCCAGCAAGGGTAAATACGTTGGTATATACTTTTTTGAAGTAAGAATTCCAACAAAAACAAAATATTTCATTGAAAAAATGCTTCTTCTTCTTACGCATTTTTGCAGCAAATTTCAAAAGTTGGCAAACTTTTTATATCTGATGGCGCTAGTGACGTTCGATGTGTCGTTGCCCATGCTAATTCACACCATTGTTTACCTCGAATAGTTTGGCATCTTTTTTACGAATCGGAGTGTAAGGCAGTGGCTGATGGTACTCCGAACAAGTGGAATGAAAGAAATCGCGCTCAGAGTTGTTTCACAGTAAAAACTGCAACTAGAAACTATCATTTAAAATGAAATGTACACTTCATTGCTACCGATAAGTTGTTAAAACTGCGTTATATTTAATAATTTGGTAGTTTTTTGTATTTACGTGCAATATTGCATTATTAATTTGCGATTGCTTTATTATTGCATACAACGTACCCTGTGTGGTTTGTGTGTTTGTGCTGATTAGGAGTAAGTCAGCTGTTAGTTGCGCTACTAGTAGAGATATACTATGATTCACACGTTCGATACAACTGTCAATGCATGATGATGCGTGAAAAAAGTGAATGTGACGGGGCCATGATACTGCAATATTGGACGAAAATACAAAAAAAACTCACAAATTATTAATGGTATTCATATAATCTTTTGGGACACCTTTTTTGGAGAACTTAGGGAGGGTATCTGAGTTAGGGATTCCAAGCATTCTCGAATTTATAAACAACTCCGGTTGGTTGTAGAAAACATCCGCGCATTTGATAGTAGGTCCGACGAGTCTTTATGGCATCAAAACGGCTACTAAGAAAGCTACTTGGGCGACCTCTCTCAGGTCGCAGCCATTTTACCTACCTACCTACCTACATATAATCGTAGAAGTTTACGAAGTGTGTATTTTTATAAGTTTACACACCCCGTTATATGAACTCACCTGTAAATAGCCTCGGAAAGTTGTCAGTCAGCGATTGTTAGATGTGTTCACTAAACGCAAAATGAGTAATAACTTTACAAAAAAAAACATATAAAATTATAGAAATTGTGCAAATTTATTTTATTTTACCTCTTCCATATTTTTATTTTTCTTTTGGCGGCTGACAGCTGATTCAATGAGTTTGAGCATTGAGTTTACGAGCATTTACGCACCGAAATCAGTTGATAAATTTACGAAGTTTGCGTAAACTTCTTTCCATACAAATTTTGACAGTTCATTTATGCACTTCGTAAATTTACGCGTTTATGAGCTTTACACGCTGTATACACGATTACATGAATACCATTATTAAATATAAAGCAGTTTTAAAAACTTATCAGTTGCAATAAAGTGTAAATTTCATTTTAAATGAAAGTTTCTGCAGTTGCTACTGTGAAACAACTCTGAACGCTATTTTTTTTTCATTCCACTTTGTCGGAGTACCATCATCATAGTATATCTCTACTAGTACCCTGCAAAAATCGTGGGATTAGGTGTTCCTTTTTTGTGATAAAGGAGTACTCTCATTGTAATCCTTTGCAAGAGCATTCGAGGACCACCTTCTGCCTCTTGCCTGCCGATCATGTTTCGTGCTGTAACGACAATGAACACGACACGATGGCTATTATACTGAGTTGCCAACATGCAGATTATTTAGTTATTTAATTAAAAAAGGAATACAAAAAATAATAAAAATGGTAGAGAAAATATAGCCAAATACATTTCATTGAAAAATAGTAAATAAACTACGTTAAACTTTAACTATAAAGCGTGCCAGTCACATTTGCGTAAAATCAAATCATCTTGTAAAATTAGTTGCAGGAAAATAATGTATTGGCAACCCTGGTATATTGCAAATGGTTTATGTTGTATAGACATTTTCAAAGCGAAACGTCAAAAATCGTGAAAAATTTAGAAGTGCATTGTTGGTGAATAATTGTATAATAGTGAAAATATTAGAAAAAATAAAAACAAAAACACTATTAAAAGAAAAATAATAACGTGAATTATAGTGACCGCCATATTAGACGAGTTAAGCTCTATTTACAGTTCTTTTCATGGCATACGCATACAGGTAATATCAACTCAGCAGCTGATTAGATTTTTTTTATTTTCTTTTTCTCTAAACTGTCAAACATGCTTTACAAACGCTTTCATATTTTGAATTTGCTACTGCCTGTTTTGACGTTTTAGCGAAAGCGATTTTTAGTTTGACAGCGCCGATATTACCTGTATGAGTATGCCATGGTTCTTTTTAAGCGTGAACATGGGTGAGCGTGAGCAATTTTCTTTTGTGTAATATGTTGATTTTTTTTTCTTTTTCCAAAAAAAAACTGTGATAGTTGATAAATAACTAAAATATCTTTAATATTATTGCATTTAAAACTAAGTAAACGTGTTAAATATGCTTTAAAATGGTTATTTTACAATCTGACTGTGAAACGTACTCATTCGCATGTGAACATTGCCGTTTTTTATTCACCACGGCAAATATCGGATTTCAACCCTGTTTTTGGTGAATATGGAAACAAATTGACAGATGTGCGTGAGTGATCAAAAGAATTGATTTGGAATTCTTTTCGAGCGTGAATCAAAGCATTCACACAAGTGTTTAAAAAAAAATTACTGCAGTGAAGTTGGCAAAATTTTTGTGTAAAAAAAACTGTAAACAGAGCTGTGAGTATTTCGATTGTGATTCCTTATTTTGACAGCTATGAAATGGTGAAAATACGATTTTGCATATACTCACCAAAGATTCACGCTCACGTTCACGAAGAACTGTACAGGGGTCTTTAGGCAGTTAGAAAGACAAAAGTTTGTCCAAATACACCAATACCTCGCTATACGGCCTACATCCGTTCCACGAAAGTTGGCCGTAAAGCGAAAAGCCGTATAACGAGTCAATTATTCTAATACAAATTAATACAAATTCAATGGGATCGGTTCCAAATTTGTAAAACTGTATGGTTAAAAATGAATTTTATATTTTTATTTGTTATTTAAATTAAAAAATCATACATAACAAGTACATACATTTGAACATCAAATACCAAGACTCCCAAAAACAAAATGAATATACAAACAAAAAAGCCTCCATAAAATATTTTTTAAATTGCTTTATAGCTGTATTCTGTAAGTCTGTCTCATCTCAAGTCACTAAATTTGAGATTTTTCATTAGAGACAATTTTTGTGACTTTCGATGATTTCGGTATTCTGTAAGAGAAAATCACAAAAATTTCACCATTGATGTGTGGTAAAAACAGATATGCATAAATCTTAAGTACAGCATTTGGCAGCGCCCATATAAATATTGCAATAGCGCAGGCAGTAAGTGTCTCGGGGTATAATGTGTGGGACGCAGGTTCGAACCCGGGATCGAGGATAGTTTATTTATTATTTTTTTCTTTTTTTTTTTTGTTAATTAATTATTATTTTTTTAAACATTTATAAATGATTTCATACTCAAATTTTTTTTTTTTTTAATTTATTTAATTTTTATCCCTATATTTTCTTGTTTGTGACCTGCCTAAAACCAGCTGACAAATTAGTGACTACTTTTTTGAGACCTGAGATGTGAGACAGCTTACTGAATACCGAATTGTCTCAAAACTGAAATTGACCACAAAATGTCTCTATTAGTGACTAGAGACAGCTTACAGAATTCGCCTATTAGTCTGAAGAAGACTGAATAACGATCGTAAACAAGTGTAAATAGAAAATAGTGTGCATCGAAATTGCGCTTGCGCAAAATTGGCAGCATGTAAATATGTATGTATACCTATCGAAATCGGAAAAACGGTTTTTTGGCCGTTATAGCGAAACATTTTAGGCCGTAAATCGAAAATTAGCATGAATTGAAGAGGGCCGTTATAGCGAAAGGCCGTATAACGAGGTATGGGTGTACTGGAAAATGCTGGGAACTTGGCTGTGCAAGTAAATCCCAATGAAGCATCAGTATTAACTGCAGAGAGAGAAAAGGACATAATAGAATTAGATGCAGGTTTCCCGGACGATGCTGTAATAGCAAAAGACGATAGCAATTTCATACCACTGGAGGCAGACAAAAAACTTATACTTATGAGGGATTTAGGGCAATGGCAAATGGAAAGTAGGACTCCCGTTGAGCATATGAGCGAATTATTGGTTATTTTAAGAAGAAATGGCATGGATTTACCTCTTTCTCCTACCACCCTACTAGAAAAAACTACATGCAGACCAAATATAGTAGCTGTGCAGCCTGGATAGTATGCAAATTTTGGCATACGGCAAAGTCTTATGAAGGCGTCACATATTTTAGAAAACTTGGACGAAATCATATGTGATATTAATATTGACGGCTTACCAATTTTTAAAAGTTCTAATCTTCAACTTTGGCCTACATTAGTTAGGCCCGTTAACATTCCAAACATAAATGTATTCCCAGCTGGAATATATGTAGGTTCCCATAAACCAAATGATGTTGAGGAATTTTTAAGCCAATTCGTTGAAGAAATGTCTGCTTTGCAGCAAAATGGGCTGACAATCAATGGCAAAGATATGACCATAAAGATACGGGCTATTATATGTGACGCACCAGCAAAGTCTTTTGCTTGTGGTATCGCACACCATTCTTCAGCTCATGGATGCTTGAAATGCACCCAAGTGGCTACGAAACAACAAAATGTGTTGACTTACAGCACGGAAGTAGCACATATTATCAGTGACGATGAATTTTCGGAAAGAAAATTTAAAGATCAGCATCAACCACGGTTCTTTAATAACCAAACACCTTTCGAGAAATTAAGCTTAAAGATGATAAGTCAAATTCCGCTAGATCCCATGCATGTCATTGACTTGGGTGTAACTAAAAAAATGCTATCGAAACTCTGGAAGACGGAGTTGATTCTGCTAATGAACAAAATTATGTAATTCCCCTTGCTCATTATGGATTTACTTATTTAATTGTACATGTGCATATTAGTTTCACTTTGGTGTCTGCCATTAACATGCTGTTAGAGGGCAACACTTCCAAGAACTTGGAGAAGATATTTTCCCGGGAAATATGCATGGACTTCAATACAGATGGGATATCTGAAAAAAAAAGGCTAAGGGATTTCTGCAAAGTATACAATGTTGTTTTGAGTAAGTATAACCTTGGTAATTCTTTACGATCGTACGTAGCTGCACCTACAAAAATATCGAGAGAGGTATAAAAAGACGCGTTCGGATTCTTGTTACAGAGGTCAAAACGCGTCTTTTGATACCTCTCTCGATATTTTTGGAGGTGTAAGTATTATCAGTTACGTACGGTCGTAAAGAATTACCATAACTTTTTTTTCAGAACTTCCAACCGGTTCAGATGTTAGTTAAATAGACACCATATTGAAACCCACATCTTTTTCAAAACAATATAATTAATTTATTGAAAAAGTTATAAAAGTTCCGCAACTTCGGCAACATTTCATCACTCCACTCATAATTTATAATATTTCCCCCCAAATCTCAAACCTGCCAAATGCATGGGCATAAGGTGGAAGATATCGCAAAGAATTTGGAAGGTCTTCTCCGCAATGATGTCTTTGGCTTTATGCGGATTGGATATAAAAGCGCCTATTTTGGGTGGTAAAATTTGTTTGCAAAGTGTGCAGTTTTAATTCCATTAAACTATATTGCGTAATGCCATTAAAAGCATTTGTGTATTTACACAGGTAGAATTAGCAGTAGACATTACTTCGAATAGTTCAACAATTATGGAAAAACACTCGAACAAATGCATCTTTTGTTTTAATTTTTATTCGCGATAACTTTTTATAATTTGTTGAAAAGTTTATGTCGAGTCAAGTAGAGAATGTCAACATGTCAACAAGTCAACAAACACGTATAACACCACACAGTGTTGCGCTGTTGCGATGATACTATTCCATTGGTGCAAAAAGATCCCTCTACACGGTCAGTATGTTTCTGTTAGAACAGCAATTGTTAATTATTTATTACGTAGCAGCCAAAACACGTAAAAATACCAGAAAAAGGCTTTTTGATCGCGGTAAAACTAAGCCGAAGCCAAAAATAAATATTTTGTTTGAATGACAAGTTATTGCATCTGATCCGAATAAAAATGTTAGGTGTTTATACCACATCAAAAACTATTAATATTTGATTGCACTAATATATAAATAACTAAATTTATTACAGGTGCTATTCACAAATATTCCCCCAATGCGGAAAAGGAACTGAAGACCGCAATACAAGTGGTCAAAAAACGGCACTTCAGAGCTGCATGGACAATTAAACAAAAAAGTGGTCAGCTGAGTTCATCCCAAGCAGCGTGTGATATAAACTCCGAGACATCTTCTGTTTTTGTATGACAATAATTTTTCGGCGTGGAGCGGTGCAAAATATTTAATTACATATATGTATTAATTTTAATGGTTGTGTTTTGAATTATTTTTTTTTAATATTATTTATATTTTAACTAAAGTATACTATGTAACAAGTACTGAATTAACTTGATGTTACTTTAAACATGAAGTTGTGATATATATTGAATTTTAATCTTGTATGAAAAGATGTAATAATAAATATTTTGTTTTAAAAGTTTTTGTTTCTATTTCTAGTTGGTACTCCATAGAGTGCTGTTTGAGGAGTACTTTGCAAGGTACTCCCTTGTAGATACTCCAAGGAGTATAAACTTGGGAGTACTTTGCTTGGTACTCCCACGTAGGTATTCCATGGAGTACTCTGATGCAAAGCGAGAAAAGGAGTAGGTGGTCCCTTTGCCGGGCATCTTCAAATAAAAGGGACCACCTTTTTTGTATGGAAAAGGAATACCTTTGGAGTACTCTGGTACTCCTCAAGGAGTATTCTATGGAGTACTGATCGGAGTATTTCCTTTTTTTGCAGGGTAGCGCAACTAACAGCTGACCACACACACACAAGCCACACAGGGTACGTTGTATGCAATAATCTCTGCCAACCATGATCGGATAAAAATCTGGATAATCACCCTACCAACCATGGCTAACCATGGTGAAACTCTGATTCCAAAAATTCACAAATTTTTACTAACACCAACGCATATTTTTAGAATCTGTATGGAAACCGACAAGTGCCTAAAAGTATGCTTCACACTTACACGCAAAAATCTTTTCAACATGGGTAAAAAGTGAACCTCTCTGAACAAAATTACCCACTTTTTTATCCTCTTTTTTGGTAAGCGCGACTCAATGATTATCCAGATTTTTATCCGATCATGGTTGGCAGGGCATTGAGTCGCGCTTACGAAAAAAGAGGATAAAAAAGTGGGTAATTTTGTTCAGAGAGGTTCACTTTTTACCCATGTTGAAAAGATTTTTGCGTGTAAGTGTGAGAGCATACTTTTAGGCACTTGTCGTTTTCCATACAAATTCTAAAAATATGCGTCGGTGTTAGTAAAAATTTGTGAATTTTTGGAATCATGGCTAACCATGGTGAAACTCTGATTCCAAAAATTCACAAATTTTTACTAACACCAACGCATATTTTTAGAATTTGTATGGAAAACCGACAAGTGCCTGAAAAGTGAACCTCTCTGAACAAAATTACCCACTTTTTTATCCTTTTTTTGGTAATCGCGACTCAATGATTATCCAGATTTTTATCCGATCATGGTTGGCAGGGTTGTGAATGTTGTATTCAAAAACATATACATACACCCTTATCGCGAGTTATATTTTCACCCGAAAAGATTCACATTTTTTGTTCGCCTTATCGCAGACGGTGGCGAACAAATTTTTCGTGTTCGAAAAACATTCCGCCTTATTGCCAACTCTTTATTCGGGCGAAATGAACAACGGAAAATGGCAAATTTATTCACTTTTATTTTAGAGGCGAACAAGAAACAAATTGTACGCATTTGTATGTTTTGAATATTAGATATTCTTTTAAAGTAATATACTTTTATTTTTAAGAGTAAATTAATAAGTAAAGTCCAAAAAAGAGCACGAAATGATTACAAAAGTGCAGTTTTACATTCGCCATTTCTATTGCAGAATTGATTTATGTGTGCTGTAATGGATGTTTTGTTAACGTTTTCGTCCTAAGCGCATCTTAAGACCTCAGCAGCCGGATTCCAGTCATCGCTATCGCCTAATCGCTAAAATTCGCCAAAATGCCAAAGCAAATGAACTCTCAAAAAATTAGGAGATTTCGCTAATTTGCGATTCTGAAACGCAAGTCGCCTAGCTAAAATGTAGTACGGTTATCTTTTCGCTTGATGGCGCTGGGATAGCACCGTCATCTGTCAATTTAGTTGTGATTCCTTACATGCTATAAATCACCAAAAATAGCCCGAAATAGACAAATCCTACTAGATGTAAACCCCATACTTTGGGCGCCCAGAACACTGAAAAATTTAATTACAGACAATTTCAGAAATGTTTCTTAGCATCTCCAAGCCACGAGTGTCCTAAAAGTTATATATATAAGAGGTGAAAACGCTTCTTTGATACTCCTTTCCACATTTTTGGGACGTGGTTTAGCAGTTGTTTCCTAAAGGAAACAATTACCAATTTCTATTTTTCTTATAAATGGCATATATTTTATGTCAATGAGTGTTTTTTTGACATAAAAAAACTTATTTCTAACATTTTATCATATATTTTGTATTTTAGCAACAGATTTTTTTGGTTGCCAAAATAAGCATGCTTTAGGAGAAAAATAGAGATTTTACGAGATGGCTAAAATTCCAGAATCGCAAACTTAGCTAAATTAGTCGCCAAAAACAGCTGATGACGTTATCTGGTTCATTCGTGTTCATCGCTTAAATGTGCCAAAAAAATGAATCAAAATGAACCAAAAATGGAGATTTTAGGAGATTGTCATTCACTGGAATCGCAAAAGTCGCCAAAAGTTGCCAAAATGTATTAAGAGATTTTTGGCGATCGAGATTAAGCTTTAGCGATGACTGGAATCCGGCTGCAGAATTGGCAGCTTCATATAAAAGTCCTACGCAAATTGACGCTTCTCAGGGAATGCAAGCTGCCCACTTTACAAAGCGAAGTACAGTGCACTCGCGATAATATGAACACCCTGAAATATGAACACCCCAAAATATGAACACCGTTTCGCTTCCATTGAGTACTCTAAAATATGAACTTTTGGGCAAAGCTCTAAAATATGAACACTACTGATTTTCAAATTTCTAACGAATTACAAGAGCTTAATAAATTGGCGAATCCCCTAGTTATTAAAATATAAAATGTACATAACCGTCGCTGAGAAATACTTGCGTTCAGACCATATGGTCCCCTAACCTTCACGACACCAACTGGAGGAAATTGCAGGTCTGCCAAAACACCGCCATCAGAACTGCGACGGGTTGTTTGCTTATGTCTCCTGAGTCTCATCTTCACCAGGAGGCTCAAATGCTCAACGTTCGCGAGCATGCGGAACTTTTAAGTAGGCAGTTCCTTCTGAACTGTCACCGACCCAGTCATCCAAATCGACAGCTATTGGATGAAACTCCGCCCCCTAGAGACATAAGGAAACATCTCCGGAAGCATTATGATGAGATCCGGCATCACATATCGTTGCCGTTTGATCTGCGGGACCATAGGCGGGCCCTAAAGGACCTCCACACTGAGTCGGTGGACAGATCCCTCAGGTCCCGGCCTGTGAACCCCGTTATTGGTGCCCAACCACCCGTTCTTGCTGAGGAAGAACGTGTCCTTCCGAGGGAGACTAGAGTCATGCTGGCTCAACTTCGGTCTGGATATTGCAATAGGCTGAACTCCTATTTGTCCAGACTGAACCCTACCATACCGAACACATGCCCTGCATGCGGTATGGCCCCCCACGACACGCAACATCTCTTTTCGTGTTCTTCGGAACATACTCTTCTAACTCCCTTATCACTTTGGTCCAACCCTGTTGAAACAGCGCGTTTCCTTGGACTTCCGTTAGAAGAGCCCAATGACAACTAGGAGTGTTCTGGCCCTTTGGGCAGGGCGAAGCTAACAACAACAACAACAACAAAAAAATGAAGGCGAACACTCGTTCGGGCGAACTCTGCGATAAGGGTGAATTTCTTATGAGGGGGATAGCGCTCTTAAATTCGTAACAATTTGTAAGAAATATTTGCATCAAGTATTCGTGAACAAAACGTAACCAATTTATCATGCCCCGATCGTAACCAAATTTTGCCAGAAAGAGCAAGCAATCATACGATCGGCATCTTATCTTGCATAAATTCGCCTTCCGGCATTTGAAATTTCAAATTTCATGAAATCGCGGCGAAATTGAGAATTTCTCCCATTGAGTCCTGTTAAGGATATTAATGTTGTTTTTTGCTGTTATCAGCTCGTGCGGGATATTTGAAGCCCATTCGGTTGTTTTCTAACACTACTTTGCGACCTCTGTTGACAGATAGCTGTAATTACAAATGCTTTTGCGCTATGTAATTCGCGAACGGTTGCCAAGCGGCGCCTAGTTGATTTAAAAGTTCTAACTTATCGGCTAAACATCCTTTACTAGTTTAAAGCTTACACTCAGCAAATACTTACAAATAGATGGCGCGGGCATCGCTCAGTATCATTCAATTCTACGGTAACAAGACATAAGGGCCAAAGTCATTTTAAGCAAAGAACGTACATTTACGTTCATGACTTTGCGCGATTTTCAGCGAGTCCGCTCTACAAGAACATATATATTTCTGGAGTTTACCACGTGCTTCACACTATTGCAAACTTCACCAAATATTATTGAATTCGCTTTGTACAAACGAAACAATAAAACGTATGATGACGATCTAATAACAAAATACAAGCAAAGGTGATTGACATGCTTTACTTTTATATATAGTTACATATTTGTTTGAGGCAGAGAGATTCGTATCCGCCTGGTCCAATTTGTAAGCGAGATAATTTTGTTTATTTCAGATAATTAGTAAGGATACACATCGTTTTGATGTACCAAAATTTTCAATAACAGATGCCGCTGGTGGCCTTTGAATGGCATGCTTTATTGTGGAATGTTCATATTGATGATTTTTTTTATGGGTTTTGCGAAATTATTTGGCGTGTCAATTATTGGGGATACCCAGGATCTTCTGAAATGAAAAACAAGCCATTTGCCTCTGAAGTTTGTTAATGATCCAGAACGTTTTTGTGAAAACGGTATTAATACGGTTAGCACGAAATCCATAAAGGGGTAGAAAAGTCATGTTCCTAAACCATGATACGCAAATATAAAATCCGTTGCCTACATTTAGGCGCATCACACAATTTGTTGCGATTGAGAAGCTAAAGTGTAAGTATATTTTAATGTAGATCATTCATTTAGGCCCGGTTTTTCAGTCGTTGGTTAAGCTCAGTTTAAACTAAGTTTGCCTAATCTCGGCATAAATTTAAACTCCAGTTAAACTGCAGGGCGGTTTTTCAGTGAGAGTTTAAGGCCGCTTTTTAGATCTGCTTTTTACAAGGCAACATTGGTTTTTTTATCTAGATCAGCAACAGATAACATTCGTTTATATATTTAACGCAATTGCTAATTGAAAAATCGGTGCGAACAAAGATAAAGATACGCCGTGTACAAGTTCAATAAAATATATAAATATAAATAAATTTCAAATGTCCAGAAGCAAGAATTTCTCACCAAATACTTCACAATTAAAACAATCAACTATGCAAACAGCTGACAGGTTAACTTGAGTTTAACCCTGGCAGATTGCCCGCTTAAACTCCGTTTAAACTTCGTTCAAAGTTGACTGAAAAACAGCATAACAAGTTTAAGCTTAGTTTAACTGACAAATTGAATTAAACTTGTACTGAAAAACCGGGCCTAAGTTATCTTTATTTATCTAGATGTAACAGAGTTGTTAAGGAATGCAATCATGTCGGAATAACAATTTTGGATTGCAGACTTAATTCTTTTTTTTGGAATAAGGAATGCAAACTTGCAGCCCTAATTCCTTTTTGCAGTCCGGAATAATTAACCCTCCTTTTCATTCCTCGGAATAAATATAGAAAAAAAAACCTTTTTGTTTCAAATTTGTAGCCTGCACACAACTTTGACGCAATTTCAGTGGGTGAGATGCCCGAAAATATTGACGCATGGGAATTACGTGACGATCAGAAATATGTATTTAACATGGTTCGAGCAGTCGATAGCGGAGTGTGCATTTTTTAGCAAGTATTAAACCAGGCCCTTTGAACCTATCACGATGGCTGACAACAGCTTCGAGAATACTTCGCCTTTACGTAAAGCAGCCATTATGCATACTTAGCATAGACTTGACTTGACTTGGGAACTGCCATTTAGCACTTAGAAAAATAACAAGAGTGCACACTAGCCAGTTTCAAATAAGAGTAAAAGTTTCCCGTATCGAATTGTTTTTTAAAAGTAATCGTGTGATTTTTTACATGTAACTCAGTAAAAAGTACCAAAACGCATTTTCTTGGCATTAGGTTTCGATTTTCTGAGCTTATCTACAATCAGTATATAGTCAATGCCAAAAAAAAAACTATAAAGCATTTTGGGAGGAAAAAAAATTTTTTTTTAGGTTAGCCTAATTTGAATAAAATTTATTTGACAGTAAGTTTTGCGGCTGCCATATGAATAATATACATCCAAAAATTCTTATCCCTATAGAATAGTTGGAGGATTTTATTCAAAATTAAAAAAAAATTTATGGCATCACACAGTTCTCTCACGGCGCTCACTAAACTTGGAATTTACATAGCAAATCAAAACTCAACAGAATTCTAAGTCAAGTCAAGTAGGGTAATCGGATACATGCAAACTTCATTAAGCAGAACGCTAAGTGGCAGTTCCAAGTCAAGTCAAGTATATGCTAAGTATGCATAATGGCTGCTTAACACAGCAAGTGGCTTCTGAAAAACTACAAAAGCTTGCCTTTTTTGTGGTAAAGGTTCTTAGTAAAAGAAGAACCGCAAGCTCATCCCGAAAATATTTTGTTATCAATTATAACAGATAAATCTAAATCAGTAAGAAATGAGGGCTATGAAAACATTTTTAAATTTCGTTCAAACACAGATAATAAATTCCGCCAATTTGTTGTGCCAAAAATACTATTTAATGCTACCTCTTTGTCAACTTTAATTGGCTGGGATGAGGCTGGTATCACAGAACCGCCGTGTCTACAATTTCATTCGCTGGAATTTTTGATGTCATATTACGATTCCGACGATATCATCCAAGTTCCAGGTATGCTGGATTTATTGTTAGAAAATATTATATTTCACCCACATACACACTTATCCAAATCGCTTTTCTCTTTGTTTTATCTTATCATTTCAGAGTTCCATTGCCATTCGCAAAACACTGAACGCTTCGTACGAACTGTAAGCCAATCTGCCACCTCTGTCGTCGACAAAAACCGCCTAGGTTATACTGCAAATAAAATAGAATCACGAAAATGCTATAAAAGGCTACAGTCACGGCAAGACTTTGTATGAATAAATAAAAAATGTCAAATGTTTTGGCGCTATTGCCAAAAAAATTTCTTCCGTATTTCGCTGGTTTTTCTTATTTTAAGAGCTTACTTTAGTTAGGACCCCTTTAGTAATTTGTTGATGATAATTGAGGAGTGTAAGTTAGTCAGAGCTAGTCTGGCTTATTTCATTTTGCCTTAACCTATCTTGAACTAAGTCCAAAGTATCAGAAAACTTCCATGGAGCAGAACTCGATAATAAATTGTATAAGGATTGAAAGAAGTCAATGTTCGATGTAGATTCATACAAAAATCCATAACTTCAAGCAAAATAGATATAAGCACATTGAACGTAAGTTAAAAATATAGTATTAATTTTTTATAATGAATATATATATCTGTGTTGTTTTAACATAACAACTTATGTCGACTGAAAAAATTAGACCAATCAAAAATTTTCTGTCGTTCTCAAATAACCGAAATGCTTCACAACTTAGCCGCGCAAGTTAGATTCAATCCTTTATAAACAAAATAATATAAGGCCGATAAAAATCTTTGAAACTTGCACGATTTTCTCATTCAAAATCGCCAGAAAATTTTTATATTGGTCTAATTTCTTAAGTTGACTTAGGGTAAAGGCACTAGTGGTCGGACACACCCCAGTAGTAGGACACTTTCGTCTTTTTGTATTTAAAATAAGAAAACCGTTATATTTACAACGCTCAGAAAAATTTAAAAAAATTCTATGGAATTCCTTCTTTACGAGAAAATTGTCGCACGCTAAATTTCGTGGAAATTGGATTTTTGGCAAATTAAATTGAGTTGCAGTATTGGTGTGCTATCGTCCGATCGCAGTAATTGTGTACTTTTGATTAAAAAAGGTTGTGTTGTAAAAGTGATTTTTTGAGAAATATTTGAAGAAAAAAGTGTGAAAAGGTGTTTGATTTATTAGAAAAAGGGGTAAGCAATAACTTAAACATATTTTAATTCTGATTTTATTCTTATTTTTATGTTAAAATCAATGTCCGAGCACTGAAACGGATTTAAGGATGAAATTCAGTTATCGGACAGCCCGTCCGACAACAAGAGGTCACACAAATATGACAATTTTAATATTCGGACACTTGAAATTGTTGATCAATTATTGAAATAGCTTTATTTATTTATTTTTTGTGGATTTAATTTAATTGTTTGGATTTACTTTTATGATATATTTTCCAAGTAGAATGTCAAATGCTCTTGAGAAAGTACGAAACAAAACTTTGAGTATAAAGGCTGGTTTTCATTAGGTCAAAATATGACATCAAATGGTGGCATACTAATGAAAACGGCTGGCATATGGAGTCAATTGCGTTTGCAGTCAGTTTTGACGACTCTTTGTCATATAAAATGGCATGCATGTGAAAACTGTCAAATTCCAGTATGACAGCGCAGTTTGCAACGATTGACACGATTGCCAACATGTTGGCAAATCTATTTCATTTGACTCAATTCGTTTGTGGAGTCGGGTTCGCACCCCAAATTTTGTGAAAAAATTTTTTTTTTCCTTTTTTATATTATTTTTTATATTTTTTCCATTTTATATTATTGTTTTCTTTTTTAATTCTGTAATATTACCATTTTGTGGTCGGCTACGTTATATTCATATCTCAAATTTGTATGTTTTTGTGTCGGGGACAAAACAAAAAAGTGAAAATATATAAAAAAAATAATACTTGCAATTAAAAAACAAATAAAAGTTAATAAAAAGTTAAAAAAAATTTAACAAAAGTTGGGGTGGGAACTCGCTTCCCTACAATTGATAGTGGAGTAGATTGTCAAACAACTGACTGGGCAATTGTAGTGAAAACGGGATGTCAATCGCTTGACACCACAATTTGACGTCAGTCTTTAACGCGCTCTGCTTTATCGACTTCATGTCAGTTTTTAAGTCGTAATGAAAACACATTTGACACCAAATCGCCATAGTGTCAGTTAAGTCAGTTTTTGTGGTCAGTCATTTTGACCTAATGAAAACCAGCCTTAAGAAAAGCAGCAGTAACTTACAATATATATACCTAAGTCTACTTTATACGACCGAGTTAGTGGAAGACCGAGTTATGGAGGATCAATGTAAGATGGGTCCTGAATCCTTTTTGTCCTTACAAGAGGAAAAAAAGATTACAGAATGGATTATAAATTTATGTATGGTTTCCCCTAAAAAGGGGTGAGCTTTTAAATACTGTTCAGAAGATTATTAGAGACAGCGGAAAAACTACTCAATTTAAAGATAATAGACCCGGTAAAACTTAACTCTTTTTCAAAAGGAATCCAATATTGGTGAGCCGCGAATCAGAAAATATAAATAAGGCCAGAGCAGTCGTTACGGAAGTCTCTATACGTGAATGGTTTTCAGAACTTATGGAATACCTTCGAAGTACCGGACAGGATGATGTTATGGAAGATCCATCTCGAATATTCAAGGGGGACGAAACAGGCTTTTCACTGTGCCCCAAAACTGGTAAGGTCATTGGGCCTAAGGGGTATAAAAACATTTATAAAATTACTTCGGGTAACGAAAAATAAAACATTACAGTTTTAGTAACGTTTTCTGCAGCTGGAAATATGCTTCCACCAATGGTATATTGAAGCAGATGAGAGTTTATTTATTTGCCCTAGTTGTGATGCCTAATACCTGATTTTAGCTAAGTATTTATTGAGTTAATTGAAAACAACGTTTATTATTTCACTGTTATATACCTTGGGGCGTGTTCCCGCCCCTTTCCAAAATTATATATAGCCTTTACTATGTCTAGTGAACCAAAGGAGCTACCTACTGTGGAAATTTCATAAAGATTGGCTGATTTCTTTGGACTAAAACACACATTTATTTTATTTATAAGATTGCTTGATTAAACATCTTTTTTTTTATTAATATTAGATATTTTTTATTGTTTTTAGCTTTTTTTATTGCTTTTTCTCAATAAATTTACGTTTTTGTTCCAAAACACGTATTATTTTACTGAATTTTGCGGTGTCCGAATACTAGCGCTGGAGTGTCCGACAACAAAAAAAAACGTCCGAGCACTAGCTCAAACTGGCATTTTTTAATTAATCCAAAATAATTAAAAACCTGATTTACTTTTTTTAAAAATTTTTTTGCCAAGTGATTCTGTAGTGCGATTCTGTAACTTTTAGCACCACGCCGAGTGTTAAGCTTGTCGCCGAATTTTGGCGTTTGCTCTTAACGAAAGTGCGATTCTGTAACTTTCCTTAACACTTTTTAGTGTTAGCTGTTTTATGTATGTATATCTGTTAAAATTGAGGGGAAAACTGCACTCATCTTAAGTACAGCATTTGACAGCGCCGACGTTCATGTCGCAGTAGCGCAGGTGATAAGCGTTCGGACTACAACGTGCGCGTCGCGAGTTCGGTTTCATGTTCGGAGAACTTATTTTCTATAACTTTTAACACCACCAAATTTTTTCGCGTTAACTAAGGTGTTAGCTAACACTTTTCGGTGTTAAGGGAAGTTAACGCTAACACTTGGCGTTAAAAAAGTTACAGAATCGCGCTACTGAAATATCTCCATAATCATACAAACTTTATTTTGTGTCGACATCACATATATTTCGTGAGATATGAATTTTCAAAGTATGAAAAAAAGTTAATTGTCCGACCACTAGTGCCGTTACCCTAAGTTGTTATAATAAAACGACACGGATATATATAAACAGTTTATAATGATTTGTAGATTTATAAGGTATATATACCTACATAATAATAAAAAAATTTTAAGACATTTAAATTCTTTTGGCAACTTTTTAGCAAAGAACGTAAATCTACAAAGAAGGTCCGACAGCGAATGCGATAGAAACTGTCAAATCGATGCTAGGTAATTCACCACTGTACCTACGTTTAAATTAATTTAATTTACCGTGTTTTAATTAAGTATTTTCACAAAAAATTGTAGTTGGAGTTACGAAAACATTTAAATGCTTATTTTGTTTAAAAATGCGAATACCTTTAAAACTCGTGATTTAAACACACATTTCCCCAGTGGTAAATTACCTACCTGCGTATTGATGGTTTAATGTTTCCCACTATTCGTTGCGTTGGAACTTCTTTTTGTTTTAGTCATTATTTTGCATGTATGGTTCACTAATGCTTCAATCTGTTTACTAATTTTTTTAACTTCCCCGCTTTGAACGCTGTTTTTCATATTTTTATTTGAATGATTATTTAATATTATATTTATATTTACAGGTAACCACTGTTTGTGAAAGGCAAAGAATTAATAATTTATTGTAAATTTTGTAAGCACTTACATATGTGTAATAAGAACAAAATACCTACATGGGCCCATAATCATAGTCATATTAAGAAAGAGTTTTATCTACTTAAATACGGTGCACTCGGGAAAACGGCTACGCTCGTTTACGTCGACATTCCAAAACGTCAACAAGTTTTTTTTACATTGCCTACTCTAAAACGCCAACTCAACCACAAAGCTCTAAAACATCAACTCTGAATAAAACCAAATTTTGAATTCAGCAGCAGTTAATTTGTACACACACACATTTATTTTATGAAATCATTTTTGAAATTGGGATTCCCCTTAAACAAAATATGAATATTTGTTCTAAAGTTGCTCTGTTAAATGAACACGCTCCATATAAGGCTCACAATTTTCATCACATCGGTGTCATAAACGACTCTTATATTATTTTTGAGTCTAAAATTTTTCACATATTTAAGACTCATGTGGGACTCCTAAATTATGAACACTCCGAGAATGTTTGCAGGGTTCTAGACCTTTTCAACACATCGTCATAATCGTTTTGCTTCGAACAGTGTACCTACGGGTACCCATACAGCCTACGTCATCAATAAGTTCGTCCAATAAAACAAACAACAGAACCGAAATACTCCGTTCCATACTCCATAGAGTACTCCTTAAGGAGTATCGGAGTACTCCAACACTTATCCTCGCTCATATACAAAAGGTGGTCCAATTTATATAGCGATGTCCGGTAATTGGATCACCTAATCCGACTCGGAGTACTCCATTTCTTTGCTTTTGAATACTCTATAGACCACCTACATAAGAGTACACCCAAAATACTCCTGTTGGATTACTCTATGGAGTATTCAACAGCAAAGCGAGAGGGAGTAGGTGGTCCTCAAAAGGAAGAATACTCTATAGAGAAATCTTTTGGCAGAATTTTCAAAGAACTCTCACGTAGGTGATCCATGGACTATTCAGAGGGGTGCTCCGACATGGATTAGGTGATCCAATCAGCGAACATAGCCATATAAATTGGACCATCTTTTTGTATGAATGAGGATAAGTGTTGGAGTACTCCCATACTCCCACGTTTTTTACAGGGTAATTTTCTTCACACAAGTGTATGTATGTACATACATACATACTATGAATCAATTCTACAAGATTAAGGGCCACTTTCATAAAAGCCGGTTAAGCCCAATCGGCGATTAATTTGACAGCTAACCATACAAAATACGTCAATTAAACTCTGGTTAGCGGTTACCGGCTTTTATGAAAGCGGCCCTAAGCCATCAACTTTGCCGCCATATTGTGAATAAAACAGCTGACTTTCTGTGACGTATGCGGTGTTCATGTATTGGCCCAATACAGTATTTGTTTTGTTTATTCTGTGTGAATTCTTGTAAAAAAAATATTTGGTTATTTCATTAATAAAAATTAAGTGCGCAGTGTTAAATTGCGCAAATTCCCATAAACCCAAAGATAAAAAAGTTGGGTTTTTCCACTTTCCAAAGGATGAAAACTCCCAACGAAAGTGGCTCCATTTTTGTCAAATATTTTCCTTTACAGAATTTCATTTGTATTGTACGTATAAACAATATCTTATATACCTATAAAATTCTCGTGTCACAGTTTTTGAAACCATACTCCTCCGAAACGGCTTGACCGATTCTCATGAAATTTTGTGAGCATATTGAGTAGGTCTGAGAATCGACCAACATCTATTTTTCATTATTCTGGGAAGTGGACCAGGGACCGAAATATTCCAAACTTTTCTGTTTATGGTGCGATTTCCTTCAAATTTGGTACAAAGGTACCACTCTACTTTTGTTAAAATTCGGGCTTTCTTTTTTTCCGGGAAGCGGACCAGGGACCGAAATTTTCCAAACTTTTTTATTTATGGTGCGATTTTCTTCAAATTTGGTACAAAGGTACCACTCTACTTTTGTTAAAATTCGGGCTTTCTTTTTTTCCGGGAAGCGGACCAGGGACCGAAATTTTGCAAACTTGTTTATTTATGATGCGATTTTCTTCAAATTTGGTACAAAGGTAGCACTCTACTTTTGTTAAAATTCGGGCTTTCTTTTTTCCGGGAAGCGGACCAGGGACCGAAATTTTCCAAACTTTTTTATTTATGGTGCGATTTTCTTCAAATTTGGTACAAAGGTACCACTCTACTTTTGTTAAAATTCGGGCTTTCTTTTTTCCGGGAAGCGGACCAGGGACCGAAATTTTCCAAACTTTTTTATTTATGGTGCGATTTTCTTCAAATTTGGTACAAAGGTACCACTCTAAGTTATTTTTATTTTCTGTTTTTCCGACAGGGTGAATGCTAGATTTATATTGGAACGATCTTCCGTCATCCCTTGTCAATTTTTGTTTGTTTACAAACCGGTTTCGGCGATCCGCCATCTTCAGTGTAAGTTTTCGTTCTGATCTGTGTCTATCCGTTGTCCAGTATTTATAGTTTGAATGCTGTAGGTAAAGTTAGTATGCGTGTATATAGTTCGTGCGTTAGGTTCGTGTTTCACGAATGTTCCCGAGCGGCAAGCTGCAATAGGGTTGTTTTGAAACTCTTCTATTAGTTTGTTTGTCAGGCACTGCTGAACGCTATGTAATGTCAGGTAATGCTGAATGTTCTCGAGCGGCAACTCGTTAACTAGTTTGTGGGTCAGGTAATGTTAATCTTGTGCTTGAATAGAAGTCGGTAATTTTTGTCCTTTGGTTTGTTTTGTGTGTTCGCTCGTTTATCGTTACTTGTCTGGTTATTGTACCTGCTGCGTTGTTTGTTTTTTGTAGACTAGTTTTAGAGGTTCGAATATTGCATCAGAATTGGTGCTAGTTTGTTCGTTTATTATTCTTCCGTCAAATGTCTTTAGTTTGTATATTTCCATGTTCTCAAGCACATTTAAGCGTCGCCCTTTTGTTTGCACGTGAAGTGTTTTGGCTGTGCTTTTGATTTTAGCCGGGGTGCATTTGTTTTCATACATGTGGTTAGCAAAGTTCGATTCTGGTGTGATGGAGGGTTTCCGTGTCTTTCGGTTGTAGTCCCTGATATGTTCCCGAAATCGTGTACTTATTTTTCGTCCTGTTTGTCCTATGTAGCTGTGTTGGCATTCGCAAGTAAGTTTGTATACCCCATGTTCGCTGAACGGCTCCGCTGAGTTGGTGTTAGTTGCTAGTTTTTGTCCCAAGTTGTTCGATGTTCTGAATGCTGTGCTGATGTTGTGTTTCTTGAAAAAGTTGGCCAACTTGTATGTGGTGTTTCCAGTGTATGTCATAACTGTCCAAATTTTTTTCCTTTTCCCCTTCGGTTTCCCTTCTCTGCACCAAATGGTTGCTTCGGAGTTTGTCCACTAGGGTCTTTTTGTATCCGTTGCTATGCTGTATATCGTGGTGAGCTCTTTCTTGTATGATTCCTTAGAGAGAGGCGTTCGCTGAAGTCTGTCCACTAGATGTCTTAATGCTGCATTCTTGTGTTGTTGCGGATGGTTCGATGTACAGTGGATTATGGTGTCCGTGGTTGTTGGTTTTCTGTAGATGTCATAGTTGAACTTGTTCGTGAGTTTGTTGATTCTATCCGTTAGGTCCAAGTAGTTCAGTTTTCCCTCCTTCTCCGTTTCCATTGTGAATTTTATGCTCTCATGCTGCTTATTTAGAAATTCCAGTACTTGTTCTTCACAGTTATTATTTAATACGCAGATAATGTCGTCGACATACCTTGCGTAAAATATTACCCCCAGCTTGGTTTTTAGCTCTTGCATATACTTCATTTCCAAATTCTGCATGAATGCCTCCATGAGGACGGATGAGGTTGGGTTGCCCATTCCCAGTCCATTCATTTGTCTATATATTTTATTGTTAAACCTGAAATAGTTTTGTTGTAGCGTTGTTCTGAGGGTGTTTGTAATTTGTGCTGTCCTGACCGCATCTTTAGTTTTTCCTAGTAGTGTTTTGTTAACGATATCCAATGTCTCCGGAAGCGGAATAGATGGGTACAAGTCCTTTATGTCAAAGGATACTATCGTGCTGTTCTCCGCGAGTTTTACGGTCTCAAGTTTTTCTATTAGCTCCGTTGTATTCTTTATTGTGTGTATGTGCTCTAGTTCCAGTGTGTCATTCAGTATACTCTTCAAATGTTTTGATAGCTTATACCCCGGTGCTGACTTAAAATTAATGATAGGCCGCATCGGATTATCGGGTTTATGTATT
Organism: Sphenella marginata; assembly: GCA_951509765.1. Lineage (NCBI taxonomy): Eukaryota > Metazoa > Arthropoda > Insecta > Diptera > Tephritidae > Sphenella > Sphenella marginata. The sequence continues at coordinate 27,511,771 of OX608083.1, forward strand.
TTTGGTAGCGCTATCAGTGGGGGAGGAGATGGATTCATTTGTGACAGAGTATGTCCAGTCCTGTCGTCAATTACACTCGTTGTGTTTTTTATAGCCCTTTTGATTTCCGCCTGGTATTTTTCGGTGGGGTCCTCGCAAATTACGCGGCATTTCATATCCCTGATCAGTCTTTCGGTCTTTGCTATGTAATCGTCCTTGTCCATAAGTACTGTCGTGTTTCCTTTGTCCGCCTTTGTAGTCACAACGTTATTTCTCTTGAGCTTTCGCTTTAGCTCTTTAAGCACCTTTTCCTCCTTATTCGCGTTCTGCAGGTTTTCGGTTCTTAAGTCCTTGGTAATAATTTCCCTGCACATATGTCTGGCGTGTTCCTGCTCTTCGTACGGGAGGAGCGATATTCCGACCTCTGCATCTACTATCGCTTGCTCCGTTTTTCTTGCTTTGTTACTGTCTATCAAGTTGTGTTTTAGCCCCTTCTCGAGAAGTTGCGCTTCGTCTTTGTTGATGTCCACCGTGGACAAATTTACGAACCTATCATGAAATCTATTTGTCCAATTTCTTGTTCAATGCTCCGTATTTTTGTTTTAGTCCGTTCTTGATTTCAGCTTTTATCTGAAAGAAGCAGTCC